>OZ005680.1:32326030-32926030 GCA_963930675.1 Gnaphalium uliginosum | reverse complement strand
ATCTATATCAATCATTAGTAGCTGATAATAATATAAGAGAGAGGATCCAACACTCAATTAACTAATCAAAGTGAGGTTATCCACTTGTAGATGTTATGATTTATGAAATTTATTTCTATTATTTTTTTGATCTGTTTTTGGTTTGATCATCAACTTCTTCCTTGTTCCTGCTAGTCGAATCGGTCTGAAGTTAGTCACATACGTGTGATCAAACGTACGAGCTGAGGCAATTAGATTCTTATAACAGGATACCGGCCAGGATAGCAACATGTTTCACATATCTTTGCGCATTCATGACAGAATAATGACTTTGGTCAAAAACTGTTTGATCATCCATGATAAAATCAGCAACTGCACACATCCAAATCAGGATGACCCAAATTAATACCAGTTCAAATTGTTAGGCATTTGGTGGTCTACTCGATCAACATTTGCGAGTTTTTGACATCTAAGGGGGTTGTCGATCAATAAACATTATATATCATCACTGCACAAACGATGTACATTTGCTAGAGCATCCATACATTGTTGGAAATGAACACCATCGATCTACTAGTAACGATTTTTGAACCATGACCGATGGTGTAAAAGAATAGGTTAATTTATACCACTGGCACAATAGATATCGGGCACAAGTTAGTTACATTCTCAGGCACTAAGCCCAAAACTTAATGAAAAACATCATATATAATATCACAAACAAGCTAGACAACTTTAGTCCTGCCAACTTACAACTGATCAATGCAGTTGCTAATTTGTTGAAACTTTATCCAGATCATATGTAATGTCAGCTAGACAACATTTATAATTATTGAAAATCACTGAGGTATTTGTTAACTTGTTCAAATCTATTTGTGCATCATATGAGATATACAAACTATAAAATTTAGAGCTTTTTTTTTAGTAACAAAAAGCCCAGTTGATCACACATAGTTGCCAATTAAGCTCATTAAAATGAATCTGGAACATATATGAATTATATCACAAGCTACACAATACCAGAAGCTGGTCCAGCCCGTAACAAGCTAGATAGGGTAATTGTATAACAAAATCGTCTAATTCTCTGCTAATTTGCAAAGATTGGATGAACATGTTAACCTTGCAAAGATGTGATGATCATGTTAGCCTTCAAACTATATTAGGACTTCCATAATTCAGTATTTCAACAAGAACAGTCGATCTTTAATTAAATTGTCCCTACCAGATCTTAGGTTTTTTACAATATATGAACCCTAATATCGACAGCTAAAACACATGCACACACATACTCATGGCAAATTTTACTTGATTGTTTCAGTGATTACTTGAATGAATAAATATGAAAAACCAAATCTTGATAAGCATATAAAAAACCCTAAACTTCAATCCAATTTTATTTTCACAAGCATTTAAAAAGTACAAAACCCTAAACTCTATAATTTTTTTGGGTCATATATAGATGCATATGAATAGACAGCTTGATTGAATATTAGTATCACTTTAGAGCAAGAAAGCCTAGAAACTAGGTACTCATAATGGAGATAATGATGTATAAAATTGGACACATTTAGTGGAGACTCTTTGGGAGTTTTAAATTAATAATTTTAATTAATAAAGTTTTATTCAGGATTAATACAAAAAGAAAGAAAGAAGGAGCATATATATATTCAGATTTTCACATGGCAAAGATTATTATCCATGAGAACACATGTTTATCCATCGAATTTAGCACAGAGCTAATAACCAAGAACCAAGAATGGAGCCAGTTGCTTCAGAAAAAGATAGAAAAAATAAAATAAAATAATAGGGTTTGTGTCCATTCAGTCAAAGAACATTAAATTTAACCCCACATATAAATAATAAACAATATGAAATTAAAGAAAAACTTCCTGATTTTTAAAAGTTAAATTGATTGATTGAACTCTTTAACGAATAAAAATTTGTTTGATTCCATGAACTGATAATATACATTACTTTTTACGATAAAATAATATCAAAAAAAGAAGAAGAAAAAAAACGTCATGTATTCAAAATGCACCATTTCTTAACATCTTTCAAATAAATTATTAAGAAAATCAAACCAAAAATAAAAGAAAGATTAATTAATTAAATTAATTAGTTTAATCTTCGTAACACTTGTCAATAACCTTAATTTTAAAAGACCAAAAGGTTTCACCAATACAATTATCTTAATTAGTAATTCACAAATCACAAATCACAAATTTAAAAAACTAAAAACTATAATTGGATCAACATACAAAATGGTACAAATTAAAAGCAACATACTAGCAAATGATAGTAATTAATGCATAATGATCCATTAATTTCACCTAACCTTTTCTTTTTGGTTTTTTCATTATCCAAATGGCGGCCGGCTCGCTGTGTTACCATTCCAACCACCACCATCCACCGGTAACTGCACGTTTGTTACATTAAGTGGTAAGTTGAAAAACGGTAAACCCATAGACGAAGGGTCAGAAAAGGGCCCACCATCTCCATCACCACCACCAACACTGCTAGTTGCCGCTGTTTCATCTTCATCTAACGGCAACCTTTCATAAGCCACATTAGTAAAAGAAGCAGCAATGACAATGACAGGACCAGAAGCCATTAAAGCACCAACAACATTCCCACCAACAACTTGACCTTGACCACCAGCTAAATAAATAGTCAAACTAGTAGCCCCAGGTGGGGCCGGAGGTGGTAAGAAAGAACCTGATAATGAAAGTATTTCAAAACGACCATGAAGTGTTACAACAGATCCATTAGCAGATGGTTGTCGAATTGTTACATTGTTTACGGTCCCACTACCACTAACAATACAAATTCCACGTTGGCGTTTTCTTGCGTAATCAGCAACAGATTCGAAAACATCGCACCCGTTGCTAATTTCAAGGATGTGAGCTCTTAAAGTGTTGGCGCTTTCACGGGTGATGATAACTGGGGGTCTTGGTTTGTTTTTGGAGCCAGGTGGACGGCCACGTGGACGGCGGCCGGAGCTGTCGCCGGAACCGGGGGTGGTTTGGTTGGTGTCGTCTTCGGAGTCCGGCGGGATTTGAAGGTGGAGATCAGGGCGAGTTTGGAGGCTGAAAGGGGAAGTAGAGTTGGTAGCCATGTACGTGTAGGAGTGTAAAAAATAAATAAATAACGAGAGGAATAGGAAGAAGAGATGAAGAATAATAATTAAGGTATGATGGTAATGGAGAAAATTTAGGTTTTATAAAAAGTTAACACTTGAGGTTTCTTTTTTATTACATGTTGGGTAGAGATAGAGAGAGAGGGGAGTTTATTCATTTTTATTTATCTATTATTACTTGTACATGTAGGAAAAAAGAAAAAAAAAAAAAAGTCCTAATCGTACCCTACAAGGGAATACTCTTAAGACTTTGGTGTTGTATATTGTTTTAAAAAGAATGATACATGAACATAAAAATAAGAGTTTATTGTTTGGTGTGTGCTAAACTTTTAAACTTGTTACTATTATATGTTCTCAATTTTTAAATCATATATCGTATAATGTAAATTTTTTAAAATCTCGTATTGTATGTATTTAACTTCTATTATATGTATAGAACTTACTAAAAATTTATTAATTTATATAGTCAAAAACACGCAAAAACCACAAAATAGAGGTATTAGAAGGTTAACTAATGCGGGCCCAAGTGTTAAAGATTGGGCTTTGATGTTTATGGAGGCCCAAGATCGAATTAAAAAACGGGCTTCACGAAAACAGCTATAACTTGAGCTACGGGGCTCCGTTTCAGGCCCGTAAACGGTTCACCCAACTTTCAAGTCCAAAAACGACTCCGAGAAGAAATTATAGACCATTTTATGTTTTTATTTTTACTTTGGGCTTCTGTTTTGGACTTTTATGTTCGGCCCGTTATGTTTTAGGTCCAATTCGAATTTTCTGCTTTGCTTTTAAGGATTTATGTTGAGACTAAAATAATTATTTTTTGGATTTTATGAAATTCACATTTTCTCTCAAATTCTGTTGAATTTTGGAGTTAATTGAACTTGGGTCTACATTGAATATTCCAGACACGTGCCTAACTTTAAGGTTTTAGTTCTTGTATTGCGCGAACCAAAGCGTTAAATAGCGCCTTTTAGTGGCGTGGTGTTTTACATGTTTGTTCATACAGTAAGAGAGAAAATGGCGGAGGTTTATTAAGTGTAGATCAATTTCGTTTTATATAATAGTATACTGATAAGAGTAGTGTATTCAACACCACATTAGCTTATTTGAAGCAGGACAACTAAGTAGCGCACACACCATTAACATAACATTTCTTCAAGAAAGTCGAATAATAGAATTTCTTTGTTTTCATCAGCAACAACATAACAATAAATAATAGCACATTACTTCCTCTACCAATCATTAGAAGAATGAAATATCTATTTCAAAATTCTAGATGGAAGACAATATACTAGCTGCAAAGTACATGTATTTGAGATTTTGAGCATCAGTCTAATATTTGATGTGTAAATCTTATATGATAACTAATTATTTGCTTTCTCTTTTTCTTAGAAAATTGAAAAAAATAATTGAATTGAAAAAAATAATTGAATTTTCAGTTGGATGTTCCATATGACCTAGTTAGTAGGGTTGACAATTCGAGTTGGGTCGGCTTAATGGGTTCGGGTTAGCGGGTTGGTGGGTCAGAAATGGTCAACCCGAACCCAACCTGATTTTATAATTGGGTTGAGTATTTCAACCCAACCCAAAACTCGATAACCCGGACCCAACCCGACTAATCCGATTTTTAAAGTAGTAACCAGGTTTTCGGGCGTTTTTTGAGTTTTCAGATCGATTTCGGGTTACTTTGGTCAAATGGATCACATGTGTCAATCTTTTCTAAAATAATACCTAAAGTTAATCGCCTAATCATTTATAATCATAAAAATGCTTACAAAATTCCAAAAGTAATCATAATACATATTATATTAAGTTAAATTCATTATTAGAACGTCATTAATTCACAATTTCTACCAAAAAAACATATAGGTATCAAAGAAAAAGTCATAGATCAATAAATGAAAAGGTCCAAATAATGTGTTATATTTAAATTAAAATAAATTTATAATAATATTAAAATATTTCGGGTTGTCGGGTTCAACCCGAAAATTCATTTGCTGACCCTAACCCAACCCGAAAAAATATCAGGTTGGCGGGTTCGGGTTGACGGATTGACGCCTCAAAAATCCCGACCCAGACCTGATAATGTTCGAGTTAGATTTATGTCGAGTTTCGAGTCGAGTTGGAAATTGTCAGCCCTACTTGTGAGGGGTAGAATCCTTGATATGCCCATAAAACCGATTGTGATTTACTTCAATCCTACCCATACGGCTCGATTCGCTTGGATCGGTATTCTTAGAATCAACGTGAATTAGAAGGAATTGTTTCTGGTATTCGGAGAATCAACAGAAATTAATTCGTGTTACGAATTTGTCACTACATCATTAATCTTATACAATATATGGTCCAAAAGGTGAAATCATACAATAGTAACAAGTCAAAGTTGAACGGATAACGAAACAATAAACCCGCAAAGAACGGTATGATGCACAAAAAGTATATTGTTGTATAAATTCATGATGCAGTTAAACTTTAAGGGTAAAATGCAATATAATTATGATGCATTATACGTTTATAATGCATTGTACTTATGATGCAGAATCTGAACCGCATATAAAAAAAATCAAGAATTGAGATTGACTGTCTCACTTTCTCTCTTTAAACTCCCTTCTCCTTTGATCTTAAATATAGAAAGAAATATGTATCTAAATCAAACCTATACCACATATCTATAACCTATGTAATTAGTACAAGTATTAGGAAATGGATAGTTTTAACACCCTTGTTAACTCATGAGTCATGTCGTGTGTGCTATACAAGCACTAATTTTACTTTTTGAATATTTAAATCCTAATTTTATGTTGAGTGTTAAATTATTTTATTATACATTTCAAAATATTCAATCCTTTTATGACATGATTTAAAAATATTAAAGTCTTTAATGGAGATGCGTTTTCAAAATAAAACTATAATTTTATCTTTAATTGAACTTTTTTTGACAACTTAAATCCTTTTATAACACGATTTAAAAATGTGAATCCTTTTAAGTCATCGACAAAATTCATATTTTCTTTATTGTCAAATTTTTAACAAATTGATTACATTTTTGGGTCATTTGCCCCATTATATTAATATGAAATAGAATAAAGTTCAATTCTTCCAAACCTATAGCCGTTAAATCTAAAACGTATTTTTCTATTAATATAATGTAGTTTAATGATTTTAAAGGATTTAAATGAGTTTCAATTGGTTTACCATTGGACATCACACTAATTATGAAAGTGAAAAAAAATAAGGATTTTCAATTGGTTCTGTATATGCAAACTACTATAAATAAGTACGTACGTCATGCTTGTTTAATAATAATGATAATAATAATAATAATAATAATAATAATAATAATAATAATAATAATAATAATAATAATAATAATAATAATAATAATAATAATAATAATAATAATAATAATTATTATTATTATTATTATTATTATTATTATTATTATTATTATTATTATTATTATTATTATATAATAATAAACTAATGGGAGAAAACTCGTCCTGAATATTAAGAAGGGTAATGTATACGTATGGGTCAAAAGTGTTCCAATAATACATGTGAATAAAGACTAAAGTGAAATCATGCACTTATGCCTTTGGTATATAAATGAACACACCAAAATCTTACCTCATTTTGCTTCTCGTTTATTCATATACTTAGTAAGTCGGTAAAGAGCTGAGTTTGTTTATGAATGATTCCAAAAAAGTCTACTCTGTTAATATCCTTAAATTATATGAAATTAGTTTTTATTACACTGATTTGCAGATGGTGGCGCACCTGAGTTTGACGAAACGTGACGAATCTAGAATTCACATTTACTAGGGTCCAACCATCTTAGTTTCATGGTAAGTTAATTGGAAAACAAATAAAAAAGAGTTTATATAGGGGCCGGGTCATCATTTAACGTTAACGTATTATTATTATGAATAACATCTATCTATATCTATATACAACAACAAGAATACCAAATCTCACCAGAATCAAGGTATAGGAGAGGTGAAATGTAGACATTCGTACCACTACGCAAAGGTAGAGAGATTGTTTACAAAAAGACCTCCGACAAGTAATTATACATACATATATACATATACATATATATATATATATATATATATATATATATATATATATATATATATATGATTTTTCTAATGTGTGCCCCTGTAGTACACGTTAAGAAGCATTTAATGAACTCATAATTTCCTTAAATATTAAAATTTGTAATTAATATATGCATAAAAGGTAATTATTAGATTGAATTAATGAGTATTAAATGCAATTTATAATATTTAAGGAAGTTTCGACTTCATTAAACACGCCTTATCGTGTACCACATGGGCACACATTAGAGTAACTCATATATATATAATATGTTATATGTTATATATTATATAATACAGACATGATATGTATTTATACTAAATAAAAGCATAAAGTACTTCTAAACGTGTATACTCTAAGATACCTATACCACCTAAAAATAATTTTCCTTCTAAAAGGTGAAGAAACAACACTTAAAAATCAGATTCAATTATCTTAATTCTACTTCTCAACATATTTCTATCAGAGGTCATGTCCTCAGACAAAGGAGCTCATTCATTTCTTCTTTTAATCTATCCTCCTACCTAAGTGTTGATCTACCTTTACTCCTCTTGCCGTCAACAGTAAGCGTTTCAACTCTCCTAACTGGTGATGTTTGTGATTTCCTTCTGATATGTCCAAACCATTTAAGTCTTCTTTCTCTCAGCTTGTTGATGATAGTTGCTACTTGTAGATACAGATGGTTATGAATAACCATCTATATCTATATTACATATAATGCATTTTAGCATTCTATTTAAGGACATTTTTAAGAGCCTCGACATCTATAGATATTATTTTTAGAAATTTTGTAATTACAACTATTTAATTACATATATTTAACTATTAAATCACTATCTTCTTTTAATATCTTTCTCCAACACTTTAGACTTATCATACGAATGCATTACCATCACGTATTCATCATCATAACAAAATTAGGAAAAAGATAAATTAAAAATCACCAAACACCGTTACAATTCACTAATATTTAAAAATTATATTTTCTGGTGCCTTGCGCGGGTATTTTGCTAGTAATTTATAAAGTAATATAACAAAATTATTGTATTGATGATCAATTATCTAACTTTTTGAAGGAAAAACCCCAAGTTCTAATATAAACAATTACATAAGTGATTGCAATTGAGAGATTGAATTAAAAAAGAGAGAATTGTAATTCAGTGAGTTACTCGATTGATAAAAACAAATTGCGATTGGACAGAGGAAGAAGAAGGAAGTTTAGTCACTTTGATTGTTCATTCAGTCGTCCTAAGTTCCTAACGTTGACTACATGAAAGAAGAATTTGCATAGCTCGTATATTTTTTATGATATATACTAGAGACTAGAAATTAAGAGGGGAACTTGGGCTAGTTTTAGGACTTTAAGTAATATTGGGCTTAGTATTTACTTAAGTAATTATTAGTTTTATTTTCTTTTTAAATTTATATGGGTCCAAGTCATTTTTAAGTGGTGTCCAATGTACATGTATATAGGCTTTGGTAACAAAAATGGACATCCAAGGGGTGTCAATGGACCCCCTATCTAATACTGGAGATTCGTCCTGTGAAAGCGTCGAACCAGGGTGTTATTTGATCGGATTATTCGATTTTCAGGTTATTTGAGTCGGGTTAATCGGATTTTCAAGTTTATTATTTTATTCATAATTCGATTCAAATAAGAGCGGCTTATTCGGGTATGAGTCGGGTTCGGGTAATGTAGTTTAACCCGAATAAGATAATATTTTAAATTTTCACATTTTAAACAAAACTTTAACTTTACAAAATAACACTAATAGTTTATATAAATCATCATAAGTAATTTATATGTATATTATATATGGATATATTCATATTAATCATAAATAACTTACATATATATAGTTATATTTGTATATTAAATAACATTTGTGGTTATTCGGGTTATCAAATTTAAAAATATTTATTCGTTATCCTATTCAAATAAGACTTGGGTTATTCGAATTCGGGTAGCCGAATAAGCTTTGAATTTGGGTTATTTGAGTTCGGGTTCGGATTAATTCGGGTTCAATTATTTGTGACACCCCTACGTCGAACAAGTTGTAATAGTTCGTACAGTGGATCTCCTATCACATTTCAAGGTTTACTTGAAACTTAACACAGAGAAAAAAATCTGACCCTCTCATAATAATCTAGTGGCCAGATCGTCCTAATAAACAGAACCTGAATCTTATTAACATTTAGATGCAAGACAGAACATTAAGGTCATAAATTCTAGGACTTAGTGTCTGCGAATGTACTCAATTTGAACTCAATATCTATCGTGTGTATTGTACTTACGGATAGCATTTTTAATTGTCTTTAACCTGTTAAAACTCACACTTAACGCACTTTACCTGCATCATCCCTACGTCTAACGGGTAACAATTTCATCCTATTCAGATGCCACATATGACATATGACGACACGTGTCTGTCAACTCAATTTATGTTAAAATAAAAGTAGAAACAAATACTACATATGACAAAACCTTTCACACACCTGCAACTCCTTTGGTCAACACCCTCATCCAACCATTTTCCTTGATTTCTTGCTTTCTGTACATTTTTCATAACTCATTATTCTCCAAAAATTTAATTCATGTTTCCTGTTAGGTGTTAACAAGTTCCAGGAATCATCTTCAACCCCTTTCCCCTTCGTTGATTTCTCCGGTCAAGAGCCTAATTAAACTCCGACGACAAAAAAGATATCTCATCCATATAATAGCTCTGGGTTTTATTCTAGTTTCCCATACGTTATTGATTTCTGTTACATATCTCATCCATTTGGTTTCAAGTCACGCCTTTATTATCTCTTGTAGTTTTTGCCATATCAATTGTTACATGAAGAGAGTAACGAAAGGGAAGAAAACAGAGTACCAAAAGACCAAGATGCAATGTATGTAGAGATTTTGTTATTTATAATATATAATTAGTAGCATGTAGAAACGGTAGCTGAGAGGGGATGGGGGCTAAATGGCCGGAGATATAACATGGTGGAAGTTTGTAAACCTTTTCAGATCTGAAGTCGCAGGTCGTCAGAGCTTTGCTCGAAGTTCAGATATGAGGTTATATGTATTCGATGCCTTTTCCCGATCTGTTAGTGATGGTGGGATTTGCGACGGAGTGGTGGTGGTGTCGGGATGTTTTGCTTTTGTTGTTGCGGGGTAGTGGGGTGGAATTTGAAATGGTGGTGGTGGGTGACAACCAAGGGTTTTGAAAGGGGTGGGAAATGTTTTGGTTTGATTTACTTTAACCGGAAAAACAATCGGTAATTTCGTTTGTTCGTAAAAGTATCGCCGGCAAATGTTGTCAGAAGTGGTTACTTGAACTTTCAGATTGGCCGAATATTTTTCGGAGTTGCAGTTGTACCGGAAATGTTGCGGGCTTCTTCAACGAAGAAGACAATGATGATGTGACAATGATGACGTGGCAGTTGATTTATGACATTCCAAGTCACGTATACATTTTTGTTGAAAAAATTCAACCCTGGGAAGGGTTCAACATGTCAAAAAGTACATAAAAAAACCATTTTTGAAAGTAAATACAATTAAAAATACTACCCGTAAGTACGATATACATAATAGATATTGAGTTCAAGTTGGGTGCATTCGCAGAAACTAAGCCTTAAATTCTAGTATTCTACAAATTACATGACACGTAGGGATCACTTGAATATATTGTTGTTATATTGTTAAACTCGTATTCATATTATGGAATTTAAGAGTCTTATCGATCGAACTAAAAGTAAAAATAATTAATATCATATCGTTCAGTTCATGAGACCAGTTGAAATGGTAATATGACCATTTTGATGTTAGCTGTCTCCGTGGTGCTCTGTAACTTACTCCCGGTGTCGGGTTTGCACAATGCCTTGGAGTGTAATGAATCAAACACCCACATAATCCACATTCGAGCTAAAATATGTTTGACCGGTTTCAAATATTGATACTAAAAGTTTGAACATGTTAATTGGTGTAAGGTCTCGAGTTGTGATTTATTGTAAGTTTGAACATGTTAATTGTGTGTAGTTTCACATGTTTATGTTGCCGATTGATTATCAACGTTTTGCAAATGGATTTTAATTTGTAACTACCACACATAATTATGGATTGAAGCATGATAAAAATAGAACTTGGATTATAAATTCGATGCATTTATATCATAATCATATTCATAATATGTTGCTAGGTTCGACTTGAAAACTGGCCATCTTTATCATAAGGTAGAAACGTTTAAGATTGGATTGACTTGAAAAGCTTTTTGTCTATGTTTTTAACGAAGATTTTTTTAACCCGCACGTTGCGGCGGGATTATAGAATTTTTATTTTTGGATTGCGATATGATATATGAAGTTCTCGTACAAATTATATGTTGGCTTATGTATCTTACTTTATAGTCAAAGGAAACTCTCTTCGTCCATATTTTTGGTTGTAGCAATTAACCTGTTAAGGTGTGTATAAATTGTGTAATTTGTGTAATTTGGAGACTATGTTTTTAGCCAAAAGTAAAACTGTCGTATTGACGCAAAATATCGGTTTAGATGCTAGCGAGTGTAAAAGAGTAATCAATATAAATTCGTACGTAAATTATTCAAGATCATGAAAGGTTAAACTCATCGAGACTTATGAGTGATTAAGCTTATTATATAAATCTATCATAGTATTATTTTATTAGTTATATCGATTAATTTGTTTTATGACTCAATTTCTCCACACCTATAATAATCATAAAATCAAAAAACCTAACTTTGATTTTTACCTTTAAGTTAAAAAGACTGTTTCAATTTATGATTCAGTTTCTGCACAAAATACGAATATACAAAAATAAGTTACATCGACTAATATTCTCATATGTTCAACCTTTTTTAGTATATATATTTTAGTGAAGTGATGAATTTACAAAAAGAAAGTTTCAAAAAATAATTAACATAAAAATAACATCTTATATACAGAAAAAAATATATCGCTATATAGTATAACACTGCATCATTCTTTTTCAAAAAAAAATTGAGGTCGTACATACCTGTAGGTTCCGTGTTCGTGGATCGATAACAGAGTTATTTTAAGATATTGAGGTGCGGAATCCCTCAATATGCGTTATACGGATATATAACGGTGTGATCGCGAATGTATACGCGAATATACGAGTAATATGGCTTTGTATCGATTCTAACAAGTATCACAGATCAATACCGAGCCTTAGAATGCTTAGGAATGTTGTAAATTGCTTTAGGGTTCGTGAATTCTGAGAGGCAAAAAGTTCTTAAGCCGTAGGGTTAATATTCATATATATAATGCTGAAGTTCGTAGCCTTTGGGCCTTGCAAACTTCAAAGTTCGCAGGCCTTTGGCCCTGCGAACTTTAGTCTGCAAACTTCCAAGTTCGCAAGAACTTCTAAGTTCGCAATTTTAACAAATTGATCACCTTATATTGATGCGATAATATTCAAACGATACAATCAAAGACATTCAATCAATATTGTTTACAAGTACAAATCGATTACAACTTAAGATCTATTGTCACACTAAAGTGCATCAACAATACCTCAAACCCCAAAAATCACTATATACAAATCATTTGGGTCACTTAGTATTCGTGAAATATGTAATCAAAAATGAGAAGTTGAGAAGTTACTAATAACAATAACAATAACAAAAAAAGTAGTTATAATAATAATAATAATAATAGTATCCATAATAATTGAGAATATATTTTTTTCGTACTTTTTTTTCATACAGTTTAATGTATTTGACTTTTCAAATATTTTACTATTTATCAACTGTAGTTTCTATAGTTATTTTGCTTTGCAAAATGTTAATAAGAGGAATATTAACTAATAGTATGGAAAGCTTTTGCTATATAAAACTTTAAACGTTTAACTTGTACATGACTTTTTGATACAAATTAATATTAATGTGAGATTTAACGGCTCGTGTCAATACACGAGATTAAAAGCTAATTTAGGTTACATAAGGAATGATAAATAAAATATATATAATATAGTTTTTTAACTATAAATCAAAGACCGTACTTCAACGAAAAAATAAGTTAATTTAAGGCGTTTGGGTCATGTCTAGCTTTGATGTCTCCCAGATTACCTACCACAATAAAACCCTAGAAATCACCGCAAAGACCGGGATATTTTTTCCTCCACACGTCTATCTTCCATTTTCTTCTCTCTATCTCCTTTTTCTTTTTTCTTTCTTTTATGTAATTTTAATTAATTACTTGTAAATACTTCTAAAACTATCATCATCATCATCATTATAAACTAAAATATTGACCTTCATAACACTTTTTCTTTCAATGGACCAATGGACCAAAAGCATTAAAAGATAACCTCTTTTGTTAAATAGTCACATATGTAAAAAAATATTAGTTGACTCTCTTAATCTCTTTGATTAAAATTTCAAATGGTAAGTAGAAACGTATTATGTGATCCAATGGATCAAAAAAGTAGATCTATGGACCTTAGATCAGATTGACCATTTAAATGAATCTCTACTTAATGTGATTTATGATCTCATATAAAATATACCTAAAAATCATAATTAAAAAATAAAAAATTATGTCAAACTATTTCTACAAATAATATATTTTTTTTCATTAGGTTACAATTATTATATAGTAAAACCATTAAAATTCATTAGGATAGTATTTTCTATTAACTCGAAACTATGACATTGATCATACTAAAATGAAAAGTTCGTTAACATCCTAACTCATCAAAATGATCCAAATGCTTAGGACATACTTCCGTTGCAATAATTTTGATACTATCGATTGAATGTAAGTGAATAATTGAAATTTTTCTAAAGATATACTAAGTTATTTTGTGTTAACAAACTCTAATCTCTTTCATGCATTTTTTCAAATTGTTGGTATGCACTATAATATTTACAATGTTTTTATCAGGGTTGTAAAACTCGGCCAACTCGGGCGAGTACTCGGGACTCGCCCTTGGTTCGAGGCGAGTCGGTCTAACTAGGGGTAAAAAATCGGTCAAGGTCGGTCAACGAAAAAAACTCGGTCTAACTCAGAAAAACTCGGACCAACTCGGTCCAACTCGGTCCAACTCGGTCAAACTCGGTCAACACTTAATTTTAATTTTAATATGTTTTAAATTAGGGTTTTTACCTTTTATAGTCTAATTTAATTTTAATTTTAATATGTATTAATATGTGTGTTATTTCTAGACAATTTTAGTTATGATTATGGTTATATTTATGTTTATATTCTATATTTACACATATAATTTTAAAATTTATTATTTTAATATAAAGAAAAAGTCTAATCGGAGTACTCCCTACAAGGTCCCGACCGAGTACTCCCTGCCTAACGCATTCAACAACCTTGGTTTTTATACATAATACATAGCAAATTATAAAAAACTAGTTTTTTATTTTAAAATCAAGTGAATGATGTTCAAACATTGTAATAAAATAACAACATTACTTATTGAAACTGATATAATATGACAAAATAAATACGAAGGTCACCTGAAGAAAGAGTTGGCAAACATCCCAAAAATTGAACAATATTGTCGAAATAAATTTAGTAAAGAAAAAATATATAATTTACACTAAATGGGTCGACCCTGATCCAGATCCATTGGATTAGTTGAATTTTGGGTTGGATCATGATCCATTAGCTAATTGGCCAGATCCAGACTCATTTAATTGGATATTGTGACCCACTGAATCTTGTCAAGATCCGACTCGACCTGCTCTATTAAGAGGCCTAGAGTAGGGTTAAGGTCTATTAGGCCCCGAGTCGTGTTGCTATTTTCTAGCCCAATACTTTTATTTGTCCACCTTTCCATTTTGGTATGTCTCATAATAATTGTTTTCTTTCAAAATCAACCAATCAAAATACTTGAAAATAAAAAATATGAAATTCTGGTGGTCAACAATAATAAATGTACTTTTCTTAAAACCGTGTATTTTTTTTTCTGGTGACAATAATTTTGGAACGGAAGCAATGGAGTTCACGACTAAGGGATCCGATTAACTATAACTTGTAAAATCCAAATATTATGATTAAAACAAAGAAAATGACTGACTATTGAATTGTATTAATATTTAAGTAAACTAATTTTTTTTTCTTGACAATGATAATAATAATAAAAAGTAAATAGGGTTTTGTTAATGAAAGTCTTGAATCTTTCATTAATAAAATTTTAAATACACACGAAATTTGTTATGCTCTTAGAGCATCTCCAATGTATGCACTATTTTAGTGCACTAAATTGTACTATTTTATTGTAAAAGTAGAATCTTTTGAGTTTATGCTTCCACTAAATCTTTACACCAAATCTTTTTATCTTGATTTAAAATATACAATTCAACAATACGATACTAAAACTTTTATATAACTATTAAATTATCATAAGAGATATAATAACAATCATTATATATAAAAATTTCAATATTATAATTCAAAATTTTATAAAAATTATGAAATTTCTTTGATAAATATGATAACAAACATTATATTTAATAATTTTAGAAATATTAATCGCACATTTATAATTACTACATGATATTAATACATTTTAGTTACTATATATATATTATTTAATATAAATAGTGTTTAATGGTAAGTTTAGTGCTACATAGTGAATCTTGACATTGACGTTTGGTTACACTAAAATAGTGCAAAGTTTAGTGCACACAGTAGAGTGCATTTTTTGCACTTTTATATTATTTTAGTGTCTAAAGTACAAATAGTGCATATATTAGAGATGTTCTTAATTCATCTTTTAATGTATGCATGTCTAAAAGTCTTAATAAAAATTAAGAGCTATTATTATCATTTCTCTAATAAGTAGCGTTATTGATTAATTAATGGTTAGAATGAAATGCTCATAAATTGTACACCTTTTTAATTTATTTATAGTTTTGTGTAAGATCAGAAAAGACAAAAGTAAAGGTGTTATTGACAAAAATGAAAAATCTAGGAAATCAACCAATGAATTGTTGACAAACAGACCAACAATGTAATCAGCAGAATTTAAATTTCTGAAAAGAAAGTCAGTGAGGCAGTTGAAGTTAATCAAATCAAATCCAATCCATTCATCTCTTCTCTTGATTTATGTATAGCCTCTTACTAAATCTTGAACCATACTGCACATTGATTTGCCAAATATTTAATCACAGTTATGTTCCTTTCGTACAGTAATTCAAAATGAAATCTCAACCTTAAATAATATTTATAACTCTAGTGTAATTGTCACTTTTACTAGCCATGAATCAAAAGATAACTGGAGACTGCACATTCGTTTATACTATTATACCAGTGAGAGGTCTACGGGGCTGAGCCTAAACAGTATATATCGTATATACAATACAATTCGACAATTCGTTGTATACCCTGATCACACTTCTCACACATAACAAATTTAGGAAAGTGATATGGCAATGAGTCATGATGTATATTTAATTACAACAAAGCTGCACGTTATGGGTAACTCAAACGGTTTTTTATTTTATTTTATGCTGAGTTTTTTATTTTTAGAAATAAAAGTTTGAATCTCTTAAAACTTTCAACATCTCCTTACCAAACACACCTTAAACAACACCTATATATCATATATGCACGTTCAAAATCAAGCTTTATTTTATATAGGGGTGTTTGTTTGGATGGATCGGATCAAATCCGATCTATTAACATGAATCCATTTGGATTTTGGTTCTCAAAATATGAATACGATTCATCTAAACAAATAGCGAATCCGAACCGAACCGAACCAAACCATATTACTATATATTTGGATGGATTGGTTCTAACCATTTGGTTATTCGTTGACTGCATGAGGGTATCATTTTGACTCGTGAAAGGGTAATGTCATGAGCGATATCAATGACAACGTATTGTTATGTTGCGTCGAAGGTTTATAAAAATGTTGAGTTAGTTTTTTATATCAAACTTAAGATTTTATGTTATATACAATGAAATATATTAACAATACCTTTTATATAATAAGGTTTTATCTATATATAATAATCATGCAACAATTTAACATCTAGATAAACAAGAGTATTACATATACTCTTATTACTATTCGGTTTATTTGGACTATCCGATTCCGATAATAATAACCAAAACCAATCCAAAAATCAAAATACTAATTTGGTTTTTGTCCGATCCAATCCAAATAAACAAAATTGTCCGATCCAAACGGTCTAGTCTGAATAGACTATTTGGATAATCCGGTTATATCTGAACTATGAACACCACTAATTTTATGTGTATGTTTTATATTTACTTGAAATACATGAACATAAGTACTTGTTCCTCTTTAGGTGTAAAAATGTTAGAAACGGGTTCGTGAACAAGATAGTTGATTTGAATGACTGGCTAATCGTCGTGGAAGTATCACCTTGCAGAAATAATATTTCAACCCTATATATATTACACATGGGTTATACGAAATTCACTTTTTGATCAAACCAAAGATGGTTTTGATTTTGGCAGAAAAATAGTAACCATAATGTTTTGCAAGTCCATAGAATTGTGTTTGTGTTGTACATATTTTAATTAACAACAGTTTGAATATTTAGTATTTATCTATACTTCTATATAAATCATTTGGACCTCAAATTTTAATCCCTTTGAAAAAGGGACAATACAATTTACTATATTACCCTCACTCACATAACATATGTATTTAATGATCCAATGATGTCAAATTGTTCCATACGTTTAATTAGTAACTCATGAAATTAATGTAAAACAAATTCAATTTTAGTTTATTAACATCGGTGTTGGCCATTAGATAGTGTTAAAAATATAAAAATTACTATCCATTCCAATATTGTTGTCCCTTCAAATTAAATCACGGACCAATTAAAACCTTAGCATCCAAATTGTAACTTAATTTATGTTATAACCGACAAAACTTAAATGATATGAAATGTGTAACCGACGACACTTAAAATTTGTAATCTATTACACCTAATATAAACAACACTGACGATTGAATCACAAATTGAAAAGATGAACGTGAAAGTTGAAGTTGTGAGATATTGAATATTTGACATAAAACTTATCTTTTTATCTTACCATCCATCGTCTTCTTGCTATTGATTTTCAAATATTATATTACTAACTTTTTGTGTATATAAAACAAACTTAAATAATATTTGATTTAACATGTCGTCGAACGAAAGTATTATTTGCTGCATTACGCGAGTTTTCTTCTAAATTGTTATGAAAAGTCCTTCATAAATTGAAAAATTAATTGTAAAGTGTAACAATCTACAATAAATGAGTATTTATATTCATTGATATTTTGGTACAAAATGAAAAATTAAGAATGAATGCAAATTAAGTGAAAAATGAAAAAGTATACTAGGTTGTTGATAAAAAAAAGACCAAAGATGATGACGAGTAAAATTTAGGGTTTTTAATGAAAGCATCTGAAATGAATAGTTGTTATGGTACAATAGTAAACCTACTTATAAAAACTATCCACATAATACGCAACATATGGACAAACAATCTGAAAACCAACATGTCTGGCTAATTAAATATCTAATGTATGCATGCATGAATATAATCTACGTACAGTCTTGCCTTGGTATTTGTGCATGTTCGAGCTCGGACTTTACCTATAGACCAACGATTGCACCATACACTCCAAAGGTTCAAATAAGTAAGTAACGTGCATGTCAAATTGGTTACTGCTCCTTACGTCTCATTTTAACTCTCTGTACATTAACTTATTTCAAGATAAGTGTTTACTTTTGATAATAATCGATCAAAAAATTTAATAAGTAGTAAAGATAATTGAACAAAATAATTGTAAAACCACTACAACAAATCTGGCTTTATAGGACACTCATTAGTGTCCTTAAAGACTATTTTATAGGACTTTTTATCTGATAGGACCAATCATTTAGGTGTCACATAAAAAGGCATCGTAATAAGTAATAGGCATCCTAATATAGATAATGACACACTTTTTTACGAGTCTTTTAAAATGTCTATTGCAACACATATGGCGTCCTAACAAACTAAAAGATAGGACGCTTTCTGATGTTCTAAATTCTAATACACGTGTGCCTACTATAATCTTTTGAGACACGCACAAACATCCTAAAAACTCCAATATGACATTTTTTTGATGTTCTAAATTCTAGCACACGTGTGCCTACTATCATCTTTTAAGACAGGCCAAAACATCCTAAAATGTTTAATAGGACGCTTTTTGATGTTCTAAATTCTATTACACAATGTGCCTACTATCATCTTTTGAAACACACACAAACGTCCTAGAAAGTCTATAACGTCCTAAGAATTGTTTTCATTTGAATACGATTCAATAATACAAATATAAATTGTATGAACCCAAAGATCATTGAATAAATTGAAAGACTTAAATTAAATTATGATTCAAAGAAATCATTCAACAATAAAAGTGTTTAACCTAATAAAGTAATAACGTCGTCCAAAATAAATCCGTCTAACGATTGCATGATAAATCAAGAGTTTCAAGCACATGAAAAAGAAAACTAAAAATAAAATTTGAGTCATCACGCGTCTTCATCATGTATCTTCCTCACGCATCAGCTACAAAAAACAATATGTACATAAGTATAAAAATATAAAAAAGATAAAAACAATATGTACATCATGTATCTTCCTGATGTTAACTGCTGTGTTGTATGTGTTGATGGAATAATAATAGTATTTTGCCCTTTCTATAAAAAATAAAAAAAATGAAAAAAAGGTCAGCAAGTTTAACATATCGAAACGAATGGACAAGGCCATGCGGTAGTTGCACCAACAACATCATCAATAGTGACAAGTAACTCGTACGGCCTCACCAAACGTGCATATCTATTGATAGGAGTTTGTATATTTACCTCACATCAATCCGGTCCAATCTCTGCACCACCAACATACTCATTCGGATCCAAGCTCTTAATCCTACCTTTTGCTAAAATCTTGCTAGAGTTAAAAATATTTCGAATGTAAACTTCAGCTCTAACCTATAAATTGTATATTCAACCGGCATGTGGATCATATTTGAATAAACATGTATACGTCAATAAAAAGGAACACATAAATCAAAAATATCAAATATATAAAACACATACCCGTAAAGGGACACTTGAGTCATTAATAACATGTTCACTCAATGCTTCCTTCTCTGACTCCTTGGCTTCATATCCAGCCAATTTAGCTTCAAGTTGTTCCTTTTGAAATTTCACTTCAATGTTCTCTCTACGACAAGCTGAACGACTAGGAATCATACCCCAAACATCACTAGCACGAACACCTAGCCCATACATGCGTGCAAGACCATTTTGATCATTGGTTATAACTTTAGAAAATGTATCTTCTGGCCCTGGCTTGACAATCGAACCCTCTGGAAGCTTTGACTTGTATGCTTGCATCTTTTTTTAGCATCAAAACATTATATAAAAAGCGATGAAAAAAAAACATATATATGTTCAGAAAACGGAAATATGTGATAAAAACACGTATATAGTACATACTATTGCGTCTGCAGCTTCTTTGTTCTTTGCAGTCCCATCTTTAGAGAAGCATGCATGGAACATTTCCATTCTAGTTGGTTCACATCCCGAAGAAGTCTGTTTCAACAAAGTTGTGTATTAAAAATTATATGCAAATAAATCACATTAAAAAGTTTTATAAACATACAAATAGTAATTACACTTAGGGGTATCAAAAAGGTCGGGTTGACCCGACCCAACCCAACCTGATATGACCTCATAGGGTCGGGTTGATGCGGGTTACATAATGAGCTTCCCATTTCTGTTTTTACTTAGTCCATAATCCACATTAACCTAAATAATTAAGAAATACTTCAACAGTATATTAGGCTGCCCATATTATTTTGGTCATTTTATCTATTGTATCTTAAATAACCAATTATGTCAAATCGCCCAAAGAATTAGTTGATTATCTAATGCGACTTCAAACAACATATATAAGCACAACAAAATGGACCAAAACTGTATTCGACATTTTAGTTTAGTCTGTTGTTTGATTCCTATTATTCAATATTCTAATATCAGATTATGAGTCTCAAATTGCATATAAAAACGTCTTGAAGTGAATATACTTAAGAACTGCTACAAGGATAGGGTCCAGTTACAAGTTTCTTTTTTAAAAAATTCTACCCAATTCAACCTGACCTGAATGGACCTGGTACCCAGCAACCCGACCCTATAAAATCCCAAGTTACTTGAACTATAATATAAACATACCTTCAACTCTTTACGAACTCTCGCATAACTTTTTTTACCAGTACCTTGAACCATCTTATTTTTGGCCCTATTTTTCTTGTTTTTTTCACTGAGTTTCTATTATGAAAAAGTGAAAAAGAAAAATCAACAAGAAAATTTTCACTGAGTTTCATACCCCATTGATCCAAAAAAAGATAAAAGGATAAAAACTACTTAATACCTTAGATGCTTCTTCTTTCCAATAATTAGTTTCTTCCAATGACTTCTACGAACTCGTTCCGGCCTAGACTTTATTTGTTTCCAATGACTACTTAATACCTTAGATGCTTCTTATATTCATTTCTTTCAAATCAAGGCGGGCTTTTAAATGATCCTTAGTCTTTCCATCTATATTCATCAACGTTCCGACTACACTATCACAAATATTCTTCTCAATATGCATCACATCAAGATTGTGGCGTAGCAAATTATCTTTCCAGTATGGCAACTCAAAAAATATACTTCTTTTCTTCCAATTAAATGGTATACCTGGGTTATCCTTCATTAGCTTTCCAAATTTAATTTCATATCCATCTAGCTCATTAAGTACATCCGACCCTGTCAATCGAGGAGGTGCCCTTCCAGGTTCTTCAGTGCCATCAAAAGACTTTTCATCTTTCCTAAAAGCATGTTTGTTAGGCAAAAATCGACGATGTCCCATGTAACAAAATTTTCTGCCATGCTTTAAGCGTTGTGATTTTGTATGCTTATGGCAACATGGACATGCAAGCTGATCTTTTGTACTCCATCCTGATAAATTCGCATAAGCAGGGAAGTCGTTTATGGTCCATAATAAAGAAGCACACATTTGAAAGGTATTCTTTGTTGAAGCATCGTAAGTCTCTACTCCAACATCCCACAACTCTTTTAGCTCATCCGCTAACGGCCGTAAATAGATATCTATATTATTCCCCGGAGCATATGGACCCGATATAAGTAACGATTACATAAAGTAAGGTTGTTTCCTGCACATCCATGGTGGTAGATTATATGGAATCAAAACAACAGGCCATGTACTATGAGAAATATTCATGGTCCTAAATGGATTAAACCCATCACTAGCTAAGCCAATTCTAATATTATGAGGTTCCTTAGAAAATTCAGGATAGTGAAAATCAAATGTTTTCCACGCAGGAGAATCTGCAGGATGTCTTAGGTAACCATCTTTAGGGCGACTCTCTTCATGACATCTCATGGAAGCAGCAGTTTTTGATGACATATATAGCCTTTGCAACCTTAGTTTTAGTGGAAAATAACGCAAAACTTTTGATATAATCTTGTTATGGTTAGGCATTTCTGTTGACTGATCTTCATGATCATCCTCAACTTGTGTAAACCTTGATGTATGGCAAACATCACACTCAATTTTCATTTCATTTTCTTTCCAGTACAACATGAAATCATCAGGACATACATCAATTTTCTCGTAACTAAGTCCCAAATCTCTGATAATTTTCTTCACTTCATACAATGACTTAGGTATGCAAGAATCCGGGAAGGCCTCTCTCAGCGTATCGAGCATCATGGTGAAACCTAGGTCATTGCATTTTCCTATACACTTACTATGATACAGTCTAACAATAAAAGAAAGAACCGAGAAATTTTTACACCCAGGATATAGTTCTTTCTTTGCATCTTCCAAAACTTTATAAAACTTGCCTACTTGTGCATTTGGTATATCAAGATTTATATCTTCAATGCCAATGTCATTTGCAGGCATGTTCTCATCTAATACACCAAAGGCATCATGCACTAATCCTTGCATATCATCTACTATATCGAATGTAGGAGAATTAGACTGCTGGTAAAGTGAAGGTGAAATTCGATAGCCTCTAATAAAACCATCACATATAAGATGTATTCTAGCGTCCTCTCGATCGACCCATACATCATTACCACATTTAATGCATGGGCATAAAATCTGTCCATCTAAGCATTCCTTAGAAAACATAAGATAAAGAAATTTTTCCACGCCTTTTTCGTATTCAATATCCACTCTTGATAAAGACATCCAACTATGATCCATCATGGCACTTGATTAAATAAAACAAACAAGTCACAACATAAAACATTAATAGGAAACATTCATAATGCTAATAAACGTATCCTAATTTTGTACCATATATGACAATATTAACAAGCAAGAAACAACGTGAGTATTATTAAGTTGGTCAAAATATAGAACCATGCATATTTGGGTCTGCGTACATGACCATCCTATTAGGTTTTTCAAGAGATCCAAATTAAATCGAGTGTGTCAACAAGAGACTGCAAAAAGGTTTGCTAAATTGGAAAAAAGGCTAATGAATATGACAATTTAGTGTAGTTATTCAGGTTAATTTTGTTTGATTTTAAAAGAAATAATAACCATCCAATACCAAACCGAAATTAGACAACTAAATCCAGTAAAATTGAAAAATATGTGATCGTGTAGTTGTATTATATCTAAATCATTATATCAGAAAATGGATAATTGACTCCCATAGTAAACCAAAAGTAATTCATTTCAAACTCCAACCTTCTATGAACCAAATAATTGACTCCCATCTTGACCTGTTACCTAATTATCTACTTGCCATAATCAAATTTTCCACATATGATTTTGGTTACAAGACTTTAAAGTTCATAATCATTATGACAACAGGTCAACAATATGATAGAGATGCTTTATTTCCAAATAAAAATAAGTTAGTATCTATCATTTACTCTTTTCATAATTTAATAAAATTATTTATCAGTATGTGGACTTGTAGGGATTTTTTCCTCCCTAATTATTGTTTTTGCAAAACTGATCAGTAGAACAAACATGGAAAATAGACATTTAACATCTCTAGAATGAGATAAGTAAATAAGTTTGGTACCTGATCACTTTGATTGCCGTTTGAATGAGAGGATTGTTGTAAAAATAATTCCCCTCGAATATGAGAGAGAGCTGTTGCTATGTACGAGTTCTATATTAGAAGAGTTTAATCAGAAGAAAACCATTTAAAGATGTAACTTATGTTAGAGTTGATAGATGGTTATTAAGTAATGGATGGATTTTTAAGGGGGCAGCTTGCGGGTACGGGCAGCCTCTAACGTGATAACTAGAATTAAATGGTATAAGATATATCATTTTTCTAATGAGAAATTAAAACAAATTAGGAATTGGTTTGTTGGTTGTGATTTAAGTTCGTGAACAGAATGTCACAGTTTCGATTTGGTGTACCTCCTTTCTACTTTATTTATTTTGTTATCTTTTTTAATTTACAGCTTGTTATCTTTTTTAATTTACAGCTTGCAGAATCATTAGCCAAATGTATTTGTAACCAACTCCCAAATTACAAGAGGCGTGAATATCAAGTCCTATAGAACTAAATATATAAGACTCACATATTAGGTGTCCTATTAGAATATACAATAATACGACCGCAATTTTTAACTGTCCTTTAAGACTCAATGTAATAAGACTCATATATCGAGTGTCCTAATAGTCTCTAATATAATAAGACGTTAACCAAAAAACGTCCTTTAAAACTCAATATAATAACACTCATACTTGAAGTGTCCTATTAATCACTACAATAATAGGACATTTAACGAATAAACATCCTATAAACTTATGGTAATAGGACATACATATAAAGTGTCATAACAGGTACTATAATAATATGAATAAAAAACTGAAGCGTCCTATTAGATGTTTTTATAGGACGCTTTTCAAAAAGTGCCTCACGAAAAAGTCCTAAAAAGTCATTTTACAATGGTTTGATGCCGCCTCCAAAAATAATAAGTAATCATTTTGGCCCTTTCAATAATAATTTTCAAGTTCTGTCAATATGATTAAGTATTTGATCCGTAGTAAATGTTTGAGACCTATGATAACAAAAATAATTTGGGTTTAGAAAATTCTAATGTAAAAACTTTCTAAAGATTTTTTACAATGCCGCATAACTTTATACTCCCTCGGTCCCAAACTTATTGTTCACGTTTTCTTTTTCGTTTGTTACAGTTTAATTGTCCAATTCTATAAATAGATGGGTACAGTTAATTGAATTTACTTGATTAGTCGTAATATATATAGCTAGATAACATAAAAATATGTGCAAAATTAAGGGTAAAACTGTACTTTTACAAAAAAGTAAATTATAATAATATGATTATAATTTCTTAAACTAAGTGTTTTTGTTTGTGAATAATTATTTTGAGAGTGGTGGAGTTGAGTATTAGAAAAGTTTTTCAAAAGATTTTTAATTTCAGTGAGGAAAAACTTTTGAAAATGTTTTCTATGAATATCATATTCACACATTTTTCAAAAGAGATTTGTATTTAGTTACTGCTAAGAAAAGTTTTTTTTTTTTTTTATGAATCTTTTTTAAAGCTTTGATGGAAATTTTATTCAAAAAGCTTTTGAAAGCTATTTTTATAATGGAGTGATTTTTTTTTTCTTTTTTCCAAAACTTATTTAATAAACAATGATATGACATGAAAAGAAGTTTTTTAAAGCTTTTTTCATTGGGTTGCTCTTAGAGCACCCACAATGGCTTGATGTGGCATAGTTTAAAGAAGGTTTGCATTATGAGTTGGAACTAAAATTGCCAATGTGAGAATTAAGCGCATAAAAAGAGTCCAAGGCAGCCTCAACGATAAATACATGATAGTGGTGGGACCCTTATCTCAATTGTAATAATATTATATTGTATTATTCCACAATAAATGCTTACAATTGATTATTACATCTTCCTGTATTTCTTTTGTTGGAGTACTGATTTCTTTTTCAAAGAATAAATTCAAAAATTAAAGTTAACAATTAAAAGTTTAAATACTGTCATTCACTTAAAAATATATAGAATTGAAAACATAATTTCTAATCACTTAATTCAACCTATTACAATGTTCTTAGAACAAGCCATAATATGCTCTATCAAATAACAATTCTAAAATGTAGTATTTTATTTATTATATAACGCTAGAATATGTATTTAATAAATAATTATTGAAATATAAAAACTGCCACTTAAGTAATATAAATAACATATAATGGTACGCTTACGTGTCACTTTAAAGAATTATGTAAAGTTCAATGCACTGTGAAACTTTTATGGGGAAATGTAAAATGCTGATGTGCCAGTGCTTTAAACCATGTTGAGTTCAAAGCAGTGGAGATGCTTTTAGTTTACAATGTTTAAACCTACTAAAATACCGGTGTCAATATATATGTTCTTCATGACCTGAAATTAAATAGCAGAATAAATTATATATTGAACTTTCTTGTAAATCTGGACCAAACTTTGCTTGTTGCTGGAACCCATGCATGTATGCCAGCATTTCTTCCAGTTTGTTGTCCGGTAGATATTGTTTAATCATGTCTATGTTATACTCTTCTGCACCATTAATAACTTGATGCAAAATAGGATCAAATTAGTTAAGGCCATCAATACAAATTAAGTTATATGATGTCATAAGCTTGAAAATAGGTGTTGTAATGCTGTATATTTTGTAGAAATTTGATCGGGATAATTTTTAACACATAATTTTTCACATTATTAATATTTTTATACATATTTCATCATATACATATGAACAATCATGTATTCTAGTAGTTCTCAAAGTTCTCAATTTATGATTAATTCTCATTTGAACCTCTCGCTATATATATATATATATATATATATATATATATATATATATATATATTAGGAGGATTATAAAAGAAGGAAATTTAAAGAGAGAAGAGGAAGAAGCATTTTGGATCAATAATTTAAAATAGTGGTTGAAGGGTAGTAATGGGAATTCACTTGTTATTAATTAAATAATTATATATACTTAATTAAGAAAATCATGGCAGTTAATATTTGCATAAAATATGGAACAATTAGCTTGCGACAAAACCCCCAGAATTTCAAAGATCGGGTATTTCCAATAACCAAAAGTCGGTTTTCATTTAATTCGAAAACAAGATCGGATTGTTTCTTCTTTGAAATCTATATAATCCCTTTCAAGGGTCTTATTTAAATTTCATCTTATAATCTCTTATTACGTGATTAATTGATTATGCATGCCGACCATCTTCATATTTGAGTGTTCAATTGAAGCATTAAAAGTCGCGAGTTTTTGACGGTGTTGAAAATTCCTATTTCCTTTTCTTTTGTTTAAATGATATGGATTCATAAATAATAGAATTTGCTAATAAATTATTAAAATTAAAGAATCTCATTGAGCACCAGATAATTATTTCATTGATTCATAATTCACAAGTATGTATGACATGGATTTAAAAACTTTATTCACATATTTTATCTCATTGATTCATTAACTTATAACATTGATTCACAAATTTTAACACATGATTCACAAAATGTTATAACATATGTTCACAAACTTTATAAACCAATGAATCATCTGAAACGTTTTAAAACAATATATACATTTACCAATGTGTTCCCTGTAAGTCAAAAACATATATTTTAGATGCATCGATTCATAAAATTCATCATTACGATTCAATGTTTCAAAAAATTCAAACAAGTAAGATAACCAACTTGTCATTTTGTAATTGATTCACAAAATATATACGAGAATGATTTGGAATTGTTTTTAAGATTAATATTTAACCTTGTGTCCAACTTAGAAACCCACTAATTTATTTTCATTTACTAGATTTTAATTTCATTAATTAAATAAAATTAACACAAAAAGAAAACGCTGGAATCCACCTTTTTAGGAACACATTTTCAAACTAAATTGGCCGGTTTTCATTTTTTTAATTAAATGTACGATTCTGCCCTTATCAGTTTCAAAATTAATCTCTCTTTACTGTTACTATTATTATTATAGGAGCAAAATGATGTAAAGAATATGAATTTAATCTTCACCCTCTAATGATTTAGTCAAATTAATTATAGCCATTGATAAAGGTTAAAAGGAATGCTTAGCAAATATATATAAAATGGTCTCTCAAATTGTGTAAAATGCCCTTTAATTTAATGCTTAAATTAAATACTGAATTTGACTTAATTTATTTCAAATTTGAGAGAATATCTCACTTTTTGTGATCTCTCTTAACTATTAAGTAGAGCGTTTGATCAAAATTAGGTCAAAAGATTAGCAAATATGTATGCCCCTTAATGATTATATTAATATTAATTCTCCTGGAGTAATTTAAAATCCGTTTGAATCCCATATTAATGTCCCTACAATTAAGGAAAGAAAGCAAAGATCAAGGAAAGACAGGTGTATGTATCAATTTCTACACATCTTCTTCCCATTCAAATCTCTTTTTAAAAAAAATGAATTACAAATCTTACGGGCATTTCTCTTTGTTTCTCATCCCATAAACATGGTGCTTTAGATACATGAACGTGAAATCAAATCTGTGATTCATAGTCCTTTTGATCGATTATTCTTTCTCATGATAAATATATGTTGCTACAGATACATGTAGATTTTTATGGTTCCTGAGAATTATTTATGTTTTTGGTTTTATAGATTGATCAGTATGACAGTGAAGGTGGAATCCTATATGACTTAAAAACTCTCAATTATTCATCTTTCTCTAATGGTAATACTTTCTCTGTTTTTAATTTTATTATCTATTATATCTTCATGATTTCATGCCACATATGTCTTTGATAGATATATACGTCTTTGATAGATATATATTCCGTATATATATGCCCCTTAGGTGTTCGATAAAATGTTTCAATGAGATATTTTGATTATTTGTGCTTTTTTTTTTGGCTCAATGTACGAAGCCATGATTAGCTAAATATACTTTAATAGTTAATATAATTTAATAATTCATTGTTACAGGAACTGATTCAGGAACAAAACTTATGTGTTGAGTGCATTCTTTTTCGTTAAGCTGTTTACATCTTAATTTATGAAGTAATACTTTATTTTTGTTTCTTGCCATACCTCAGTACATCATTAATGGGCAGCCATGCATGAAGATGACTCTCCTGATTTTAGTGAAGTTGTCAAGATTTTATTGGACACCTTGGAGGTAAGACTGTGTTTCTTTTGAAGTTTCTAAATATAGTAGAGGTTAAAATTTTAACCGATTACTTATGGATGATTGAGGTTTTGACTTTTGAATCATATTGATGAAAAATCACCCTCTGCATTAAGAATAATGGCTAAGGTTTTAACTCATCTCCTCCATCACCTCTTATTTTGTTCAATATTTAGTTAAGGTTTTAATTTTCATTATTTGATTTATTTTTTTCGTCATTTGTGCATGTTATTTGTTTCAAACTCTGTAAAATTGATTATGCATAAGATTCTCATCATAGCCTTAGTAATATATAAAGAACTAATAAGTAATATAAATATATAGGAGGAGGATGTCAAGTACAGATCTGTAGAGAGTTTCGATGATGATAGTAGTTCTTCCGAAAAAAATGATTCTGATGCGGGGGAGGTACACTCACTATTTGCATTTTTCTGTGTATTTTCTTTGATTGTTATCTTATACTGTGATTATGAACAAGGTGGTCACATAAATTTTCTAGCTATTATTAGAGTCTCTAATTTTGTTGTAGCTTACAAATTTTATTTTTAACATGTATACTTGCAGGAACCTAAACCTTCTTGTGAGAAACAGTTTGTAGTTCCTACAGCCGAAAAATATGTGAGTCAGAGTTTACAATTCTTGTGGTACATTTTGGCTAAGTTGATGTTTGCAGCAAACAATAAATTAATAATTTTCTAAGTATGCTTGCTTGTATATATATAGGATGACGAACCGAAGAAGCCAGTGGCGGGTGAAATAAAGAATTTTCTTACGATGGAAGAGTATAATAGGGTAACCTTATAAACAAACAGTAGATGTTGTATTTATACATTTTTTTTTTTGCCAAATCAGTGCTAAGAGGTGAGGTTTACTTGATTATTGCTTTATTAATAATAATAAAAGGTGAATATGCTCCAACAACTTTTTAGTCATTCTCGAAGATTTTATGTGTGTTTAGTTGGAATATGATGTATGTATCAAATTACGTACAAATTTTTTGTATTATAATGTGTTTTGTTTATTTTTGTGCAGGTGTTGATATGGTTGAGAAGAGGAATGAAGAGGCTGTTTATATTGGGAGAAATGAATTGGATGTATTTGTATGGGTAATGATGCCACAACTGAGGAGTGGAGCATGTATGTAAAAACGGCTTGGATGTCTTCAGTGTCTGCGACTCAACCGAACAATCAAGCTGATAATATTGTTGCACCAGCAAGAGAACAACGAGAAGGAAAACTAGGGAGGAAGAGGAAGGGGTAATGCTGCTGGTGTGACTTTTATAGTTGTATGGTTTATTTATTCAATTAAATCATATTCCTAATTACTTAACTCTTATTAATGTTCAGTTACATTTGAAAATAATGAATGTGTATGTTTTTTGTTACATTTTTTATATTTAATTATACACGATTAAGGATTTTTTTTTTAATGTGTCATACAATCAATATATCCTCCTAACGTAAAAGTTAATTTCGTGAACAATTGGTCTCTTGAATTTGCTAATTTTTTTATAGAAACTTTCAGACCTTAAAAGAAAGTCCCTTTAATATGGTTCCAGCTCCAATATTCGACTCTACTATTTATAAATGCTATTTTTGGATTCTATTCAAATTTCATTTTGCTTACTGTGATTATTGATGCTATTTTGGCTGACTTATACTTTCCTCTTAGACATGAGTCTCAAATTTTTACTCTAATGTCATCACACCCAAAACTGGCTCTATGGTTGTTTTATCTGTTGACGTGCACTAAAGATTAAACAATGATCCGGATGGAAGGCAGTAAAGATAATTCTTTACTTATTTAATTATTACCTAATTAGTATAACCTCCAGATTATAATTTTATTTGAGCTTTATTACTACATGGAATAAAGAAACGACAATTGTATTGTTATGTTCTGTTTTATATCCACAGATATTGCAGCTGTTTTCTTTATTTAGTATGTGAATCTAGGAATTGCGAACACTAATCTCATTTCTTTTGGTTTCTATAAGCATACACATAACAACTATAGCACAATGAAGGATGTGGATCGAAACGAAAGTGATGATGACTCAATTAACCATAGCCATAGCAATAAACACTTTCCACATCTATTCATATCTATCTATCAACATTAAAATGATTTCATGCGTCATAAGTGATCGTATATCAAGACATATATGTTACAACAATCGATTATTATATTATCTTTGACATTCGAACTATGTAGGGTACTATTTTGATTAAATAAGACATATTTCGATTACTCCGAACTTATCGTATTTGATAAACATAAGACATATACATCTTTCCTTCCATTCAAATATTTATATTTATGCAGATGTTGACCGCACAAATATGTCAACTTGAAAATTACGTAATAAAATAAAAATATAATATAAACTTTGTATTAAAATTGTGTGGTAGCCTGCGAATTCGTCGGTTATGTCAACTGGACATGATTTCAATGTAGGGTAACATGATTAACTAAAAATGACACGTTTTGATTAGTCTGACTTCATGATACTTGATAAACTTAAAATACACATATCGATAGACACACAAGTCTTTTTTTAAAGAAAAAAAATATAATATAACTTTTTTTAAAAAAATCATGTGATAGCCCGCGAATTTTGCGAGTTATGATCTAGTTAGTATTTAAAAAGTAATTATAATTACAATCATACCATTAACTAATCCACACCAATAATTTCAAAATCTACTGGTCAAAATTCCTTCTCTCCTTTCTCTCTTAAAATTTTTCTCCATGAATCCAAATCATATATATATATATATATATATATATATATATATATATATATATATATATATATACTAGAAGAATACCCGCGCATTGCAGCGGACATTATAGGCGTGACAATTTCAGACACGACTCGAAACCTGGCACAAAACCGACTTGAAATTAAGCAGGTTGAGTCCAGTTTTTTGGACTCGCGAACGTGTCAACCGTAAACCCGCCAACCTGGTTTTTGGGTCGGGTTTGGGTCACTCGATGAGTTTTTAAGGTCGGTCGGGCAATACTTTCATTCGACGATGTGTTGTATCATGCATCATTTAAGTTTTTTTTTTTAATTTACACAAAAAGTTAGTAATATAGTATTTGAAAATCGAAAGCTAGAACATGATGAACGGTAAAGATGAAAAATGCAATTTTATTTCAAACGTTTGATGTTTCACAACTTCGAGTTTCACATTCATCTTTTTAATTTGTGAGTCAAACGTACTTTTAGTGTTCTTTATATTAGGTGTAATATGTTACAGAGTATAAGTGTAATCAGCCACATAACTTGTTTCATTTTAGTTTGTGTCAATTATATAATTAAATATATTTTTTAGTAATTGACATTTTTATATTCATTAATATTGCTAAGTCATTGTACTATTTTTGTATCTATTCAGGTCTTTATCATGCTCTTTAAGGTAATAATACACGTCAACAAACCTTGCATGTACATTCTTCTCACGCCCCGAACATGTCCAGCATGACGAAAATGCCAAGTGATCCGTAGTCGGTGAGAAAATTACCCGTTTGATTGAATACGCCACTAAAGAATTTCTACGAAAATGTCAAAAAATGATCAGTGTGAACCATTTCGGGAAGTTTTTTTTAGTTTTTCAACCAACTCAAATTTATTGCGTTTTATGAAAAATTGTGAAAAAAACTGATAATGATCTTATCTTAGGGTCACAGTATCTATGTAAATAATAAAAAAATCCCAGAAATCTCGTAAAATCTTATCCAAACGGATAAAGGATAAACATCTTTTTGCCCAAAAGTAATCCGATCGGCAAATACGGCCAAGACACCTCGTACCCGGAAATCTCCCCAAGACACCTCATACCCGAAGACGTAACGGGGACGCAAATCACAAGTCTACGAGTACACACGGCTCGCAAATCCCAAGTCTCATTTACCCGTTCATCGTTCAACGCAAGTCGCATCGACTGACTTATGACCCGTTCAACGTTCTCAGTCACAAGGCGTGTACCAAATCGCAAGCACTTGGTCGCAAATCGTCAATTTTTTAAGGGGCAAATCGTTATATACGTTCAAAATTTAGCCAAATTGATCAATTTCTCAAATAACAATATCCACTCAAACAAACACTATAACAATTACATGAAGAAACAAGAAAATCACATTAGTTGCATTTACCAAAAATTTTAGTTTAAAATTAGGTTAATAGTGGTAACTTACATCTGGACACAAACTTTCGGGCCGGGTTTTTTTCAGTCCACGAGGTTAAAAAAATATCTTCTCTCCACAATCGCAATAATAGAAACGGGGTGGAAGGTTTGATTTTGAGATGAGGAAGAAGATGCCACGACTGCCGTTTAGAAGGAAAAAAATGAGCCGGATAATATGTGGTTTGTGAGGGAAAGGTGTAATTTATATTACGAAAATTGTTAAATGTTTATTTTCAGATGTTACGTGGCAACTTACTTGTCAATCTACGTGGGACTAAGTCTGAAAATTTTAATGTAACTGCTTAAAGTAGGCTGCTTGTACGTAAAATGCATCAAATCAAGCATTTAACACGTGAGGTGCATTAAAAATGATGAATGTAAGTACGATACACACAATAGACATTGAGTCACAGTTTGATGAATTTTCAGACACTAAATCCAATTATTAACGAATTGAATTTATTTCATAAAAAACATATACAGTTTCACACTTATCACAAATATAGTCTCTAAATAAATTAAATCTCAACACAAATAATAGTTTTGAAACTTTTTGTTACAAATGGACATATCTAACCTTTTGTTAAGCATACACCGTTAAATTTACAATCATACCAACAATAATGTTGTGAATGGTCTTTTGTTTTATCTGATTACTTAAAGTTGAAATCTGAAAACCAGTTCTTAATATTACGAGCTGACATCTAAAATCTGAATACAAATCATTAAGATCGTTTGATAAATAAAAAGTGCAAACATCTGAATACATGTGCTTGACAATTTCTTTGCGTGATACAAATTGCATTAATAGAAATTGAGTTACAAATGACTCAACTTGAGAAAAGAGAAAATTACAAGAGTTTCTCAATACAACATTACCAATAATAACTTCAATAAATAAATTGTCAGGAAATAATAAAAATAATTAAAATACATGAACCAAAAAAAAGAAAAAAATAATTTTAATACGTAACTTAACATATGAAATCCATTTATGCGAGACAATAATAGATAGAACGTTAAGGGAGATTTTTTTCTCAATTATAAGTTTTAAGCAATTGTAAATAGCTTACTGAATAAGTCATTTTTAAGCTAGGTTAAGACTTAATTAGAAAAACTATCTAAATACCTTAATGACCTTTAGCTTACTGTATAATACAACTACCACATTTTAAGATATTATAAGCTCAAACAAAAGACCCTTTTACCCATCTATTAATATTTGACTTACTAATTAATTATTTATTCTATAATAGTACTGAATATAAAATATAATTTTTATTAGTTAATCTATCTATTTATATATATAAAACAAAGATTTTTCCTTGATTTTTAGCCATGCCACATTATCTTTTTACCTTTTTTTAAAACTCACCTAATTATGCCACATAATCAAATTAGTTTTTCCTTAAAAATCTTCATAATTTTCTAATTATGTCACATAATCAAATTAGTTTTTTTAAAATTTTTTTCATAATTTTAACACTCTTTTAAAAGTTTTCAAAATTTTGAATTTCTAACAAACTACTTTTCCTTCTGGTTTGTGAAGGTTTCCAATTCAATTTTATTATAATTTATTATAATAGTTTTTTAAATTTATGCATTACATTTGATAAATAATAATTTTTTCCTACATAAAAAATAAATTCACGTTTTTCTTACTGATATCTAATATATTGCAATGATCTAATATTATCATCATCAACTACCAAGTTTAAGGATATTAGTTTTAATAAAATATATATAATTGATTATTTTATGTACATTTTGGTATACGTTATTGTTGAGTTTCAATAATAAATTTTCAACAATATTAATACAATTGAAAACTTAAAAAATATATGATTAATTTTATTTTTTTAATTATCGTGCATCGTAAGGGCTCAACAAATATATCAAAATTTAACATAATTTTACAATCAATGGTTGTTACTTTTGTCATTTACATGGTGACAAGATCGGTGTTACCGTGATAAATGGACATTTCAACCGTTCGTAAGAAAATGAAGAGACTACATCATACTTGATCTATCAACTGATGATAAATAAATACAAGTTCACCAATTATAGTTTAATTTATGTTACTAATCATTATCACAATGATAATTGTATTTTTTTTAATTAACAACATTAAACTTACAAATTAATATAATTGTATTTTGATAGATAGACTTTTGCCCCTTTCCTAGTATATTAATAACAAAACGGATTTAATATAATTGTATTTTGTAAATGGTCGTGCATCACACGAACTCAAGGCCTAGTTTATACGTGTACCAGATTACTATAATAGATCCATTCATCACGGATGGACAATAAATAAACCCATATGGTTGGTGTCATTAGACATCGCTGTTGTTTATTTTAGTTTTTATAGATCTACAATACAATATAAGCAGGAAACATTTTTGCAATTAAATATTAAACGTTCCGGGAGACTATTTTTTGTGTATATAAAGATGCCAATATGTTTCCTTCTAACTTGCAATAACTTAGATGATCATGGCAAGGATTATATCTAAAGAAACCATTAGACCTTCTTCCCCAACACCTCCACACCTCAAAACTCATATGCTTTCAATGATTGATCACATAGCACCTAACATTCACATGCCAACGTTATTTTTCTATCAAAACTACAAAAGAGGTGATATCGAAATCCTAAAGAAGTCGTTATCAGAATCTTTAACACATTACTATACTTTCGCAGGTAGTCGGCCCACACCTTTTGCACCTCACATTGACTGTAACGATGAAGGCGTTGTGTTCTTGGAAGCATCTATCGATAGCCGACTTGATGACTACATTAACCTCAAAGACGAGCAAGATGAAATTCTAAACCTACTCATTCCAAATGCTCTAGGTTGTCCTGCTAACAAAAGTAGCCTTAATATGATGGAGGTGCAGCTGAACCATTTCAAATGTGGTGGAGTGGCATTGGTTGTGTCCATTTCGCACAAGGTTGCAGATGCATTCACAATAGCCAATTTCATGAACCACTGGGCCAAGGTTGCATGCGGTGGATCACCAAACGCTACATCCTTTTCTTCTTACATGGGTGACATGAAAATTTTGGAGCAGTTAGCGGCAGAGGTTCAGCCAAAAAGGGAAGTTACTTATGCAACAAGAAGATTTTTGTTCCCTAATTCAAAACTGAATGAGCTCAAGAGCAAGATTAATGCCATGGGTACAACACCGGTTAATCCTACACGGGTTGAATCATTGTCATCTCTACTATTTAAATGCGCAGTAGATGCTGCTGCAACAATATCAAGTTCGTTTCAGCCTTCAAGCTTGACTACAGTAGTGAACTTGAGGAACACTGTAGGTACAATCATTTCTAAATCGGCAGCAGGTAACTTACAAATGGGGGCAACTGCAAAGATGACGGATTCTTCTCAAATCAAGTTGGACTACGTGATTACTAGTTTAAGGAAAGAGATAATGGAATTGCGAGGAGTAAAAGATACAGATGAATTGGACAAGAAGATAGCAAACACAATGTTGACATTTGTAAATAATCAAAGTCGAAACTATGTAATTTCTAGCATCTGTAGGTTTCCATTCTACCAAGTGGATTTTGGATGGGCAAACCCCGTACGAGTAATCCTAAGAGGTGGCAATACTGATGGTGATCTTGTTGTTTTGATGGATACTCCTCATACAGATGGTATTGAAGCAATAATACAGCTAGATGAAAAAGAAATGGCTATTTTTGAAAAGGATAAAGAACTTCTTGCATATGCCAAGTCTTGGCGAGGACATCTGAAAGCAAGGATCTAGAGCAAAATGCAGAAGTACACTGTATTGGGTAGGCTTGAATTTGTTTAAAAAATCCAATTTATTATACACTTAATTCACGCCATTTGTATTGTTCATTACAGATGATTATAAAAAAAGATGCATGATGCGCATGGTGCAGGCATGAATATGTGCAATCATATTTTAAAACCACTTGTGGCTTATAATATGAATTACGATATTACAATTATTGAGATTAAACATATTTAAATTGGTAGGTGATCGATCAGTTGACTTATTTTATTTGTAATCCCACTGAGAACTTTATTGCAGCTGGATAATACATAAAATTTGATAGAAATAGTTTGACTAATACTTAATATAAAGATCACAAGTTAACGTAATACTGACCTACAATTGTATCTTTCTTAATGAGATCCCCTTATGTAAGCAGATAAACCTTAATGTTTATCTTTTTGAATGACATTAACAATTTATTCCTTAATATAAAGGTTATATGTTGCATGAGCATAGAAGAACGACTATACCAAATGTAAGTCCCTTCGTGTAAGGATCGATAACGAGGTTATCTACGGTATTAAGGTGCGGAATCCCTCAATACTAGTTATAGGGTCTATAACGAATTCTTTCGCAATATATTAGCGAATCAATTGTCTAATAGCTTTGTATCGATTATGACGAATGTTAACGATCAATACATAGCCTTTAGAAATGGTGGAAAACTCTTTGGAATCGCAGGTCGTCTGGATGAGCAAAGTGGCAAAAGTCCTTTACGCTTAAAACCTAATTTGCATATATAACCGTCTCGGTTCGCAGGTCACTGGGCTCTGCGAACTGACTCAGTTCGCAGCCCATATTGGCCCAGCGAATTGACTCGGTTCGCAGGCCAATTTTGTCCTGCGAACTGACTCGGTTCGCGATCAACCTTGGTCAACATTTTTCAGCATTTTGATATTTAACTCTAAAATGTTTACCAAGCAATATATTTCATTTATAATTCAAAATCAATGTACAAACTTGATTACAATTACCAAAAGTCTATTACAAGCTAGATCTGTTGTCACAAAACATGTCTCAACAGACTCCCCCTTGACAATAGCTCTAGCGTCTTTAAGTCTTTGTCTTCAAGTTGTCTTTGGTAATCACTTGTAAATATTACTACCCGCATATATCTTCAGCATTTTCAGACCCATAAAGGCACAAACACAAATAAAATATTAATAACATAAATTCTTTCATTGATTTCCCTGAATCAATCCAAGAATTTCCTTATTAATCCCTTTTGTGTATTTAATACCTATTATAAACACATTATATAAACTTATAAATCTTTTATTGATTACCCTGAATCAATCTAAGATTACAAAAGTCTTATAATATAAAATATACTTAGCAAACATTAATTAAATTTAAACATTAATGTATTGTGAACGAAAACGATCACCAAACATTCAAGTTTAGAATTAATTAATAACGTAATTTTCAAGACTTAATTGAACAGTTTTATATTCAAACTTAACTATCAATTATATCCTTAAATTATATATATCGTTTGCAAGTTATAACATATTGCATAATTAACTTGTCAAATAATAAATCTCAAGTCTAAAACTTATATCATTTTGACTTGTCATATAACATCTCAAGTCTAAATCTTATATAATTAATCTTATATCATTTTGACTTGTCATATAACATCTCAAGTCTAAATCTTATATAATTAATCTTATATCATTTTGACTTGTCATGAAGAATCTCAAGTCTAAAATGCATAAGTCATAATAGAAAATCTGACCGCCGATATCAATTGGTACACGCCGCACGACTATGTATAAGTCGGAAGACTTTCGATCATTATTCTACTTAACTTTCATTAATAATAACTTAAACTATTTCAAACATATGTAACTTGTAATTTAAAATCTCAAGTCGAATATATATATATAAAAAATACTTTTAAGTTACCAGAACCTCCTACACCAACAGACTCCCCCTGAATCATAGTTAGCTCACCAGTCGTTGAAGGACCAGTCGGCTCTTTATCTATCTGTGAATCATAGTTATCTCACCAGTCGTTGAAGGACCAGTCGGCTCTCTATCTTTCTGTGAATCATAGTTAGCTCACCAGTCGTTGAAGGACCAGTCGGCTCTCTATCTTTCTGTGAATCATAGTTAGCTCACCAGTCGTTGAAGGACCAGTCGGCTCTCTATCTTTCTGTGAATCATAGTTAGCTCACCAGTCGTTAAAGGACCAGTCGGCTCTCTATCTTTCTGTGTGTTGGGATCATCATCTGTATCATCACGTCTCTTTTTCAGTAGTTCATCAGCTTTGCATGTCTCATGATATAACAATATCTCCCCTTGACACGGCTTGTCCTTCAACAAATTGTTGACAAGACCTTGCAATCGATCAAGCTGTCTCTGCTGATCTTCAGACTCTCTGATCGAAAGCATGTGAGACTTCCTTAGATGAGTATAGTAGGAAAAACTTATCGAACATTTATTAATTTTAAACATTTATGTATTGCGAACAAAAATGATCACCAAACATCCACGTTTACTATTAATTAATAACTTAATTTACTGAACTTAATTGAACGATTAAGTCTACAAGACTTAATTTTCAATTATATTCTCTAAATTATATACAGTTCGTAACTCCTAGTAGATAATCTGAAAAATCATACCGCCGATAGAAAATCAGAACACGCCGCACGACTACATATGAGTCGGAAGTCTTTCGATATAATAGAACATAATTCGTATATTATATGCATTTCACTTATAACATTAAGTCCTTAAGTCGAAACATATAACAGATAATTAACAATTGCAATTTGTATTTTATTTGTAATCATAAAGATCTCAAATCGAAAACAAATGTAACATGTTAAATTTATACGTTTTTAACTTATAAAGATAAGTTCTTAAGTCTAAACGTATAATTGATAGTTAAAAAGTCATCACTTGTACTTCATTTATAAACATAAAGTTCTCAAATCGAATACAATTCTAGAAAATTAACTTAGTAAATTTATACGTATTTAACCTATAAACATAAGTTTGTTAGTCGAAACGTATAACAACCAAATAACAAGTCCCAACGTGTAATTTATTCATAAACCTAGAGTTCGCAAATCGAGTACACATCGAAAATGTTAAATTTGTAAACTGAATATTGACTAAGTCAAACGTTCATATCGCAAATTAAATTAATGTGCAAAGTCAACATGAGTCAATAAGGTTTCAGTTCGATATAGGCAACTAAAGTCAAACAGGTGATTCAGTTCGCTATAGTCAATAAAAGTCAACCCCTATGTTCGCTTCGCAAGTCAAACGAAGTCAACCTTGTTGGGTTCGCTTCGCAGGTCAAACGAAGTCAACTTTCTCACTTCGCAATAAAGTCTGCGAAGTTTCGGTTCGCAGAAATTCGTCTCGGAGGGGTGTTTGGAAAGTGAGAGATGGACTTGTTGACTTGTCCTTTTATATTCTAAGCTCGATTCGCAAGTTTGACTGGTCAACTTCACAACTTTGACCAAAAATGCGAATTTAGCTTTAATTTAAATTGACGTTATTAATATTTTTACTAATCAACATTTGAAACTTTCCATTGCGTTTTTGTCACATTTATTCAACACGGAACGATAAATTTCAATTTAACTTAATTCCAAAGGATAAACAAAAATAAAAACGTAATAAATAAATAAATAATCAAACTAATAAGTGGAATTAAGTACCATTTTATTAAATAAGATAAATAATACATATTTTTGGCGTTTAGAATTTATCTGCTTAGGGATCATGTTAGGAAGAATAAGTTGTACCTTATTATTTATTAAACAAGTCGAAGAAGATTGTTTGTATATTTATAAGTTACAGAAAAATTACAACTTAACCATTTATCAACTTATATTTATAAGATTATAACTTGGTTACCTTTATCCACATGATATAACACGTTCTTTGAACATACTTTTATATTAATGAGAACAAATTATTCACCAAAGTGAACGTTCATTTGTCACAGACAGTTCAAGACGATTACCGATATTATGATCCACATAAACAAATTACACACTGATTTCCAAGCAAACCTTTATTGTTAGTATGGATATTAACTAGTGTGGTCCAATATATGACATACTGAGAAATCAAGTAGAACTCATAACACTGTATCATTGACATTCAAGGTAGAGGTTACTAAATGATGTACTTTTCGTAACATATAACATCAAACATATTTTGAAGATACTAGTGGTTCTAGATCTATACGTAGTACAACAGAAGATCCCTTAGTATGAGCAAAATAAGTTTGAGACCATTGGCGAAACTAAAGGCTTCAGTTCTGTACTTAGTGTAACAAAGTCACCAGTAGTTTTGCTAATAGCCATATTCCTAACTATTTGTCTGTTCATATATTCATATATTCTTGATAACAGTGTATGGCTATACTATCATTCACAAATTAAGACTTATGTCATACATCATATAGTAGTTCACACTAGATAACACACATGAGAATTAATGCTTATTAAATGCTCAGAAATCATAGCATAATTTGCCTACCAGTATATTATATAATGAATCCGCCTAGACTTAATGTTATTCTTAACAAAGTATAACGTGTGGATAAAGGTGTATAATAAAATAAATATAAGTAAAGTCCTGGTTGTAAAGATGTAACGTTAATGTGACTTACAGGAATCTACTAACACATCTAACTTAAGACTTATACTTATTATTGTTAAGCTTATTCTCCTAATGTACTATCATTTCCCAGCAGATAAAAGCTTAAACATTTTCTAAAAGAAACATACTTTTGTTCTTTTATCGGAGGCGATTCCCCTCAGGTAACAAGCAAATGAATGCCATACGCCTTCCCTTTTTTTTTTTTTTTTAAATATAAGCCATAAAAATAAAACTTACTAACTATTACATACTCCTTTGGAAGACTAGTTATTCTGGATTCCTCATTCCGTTAAGTTGAACCAATGTCTCAAAACGCGCCCTGTCGAAAGCTTTAGTGTATAGGTCTGCCAAGTTGTCAGTAGAAGCAACTTTGACTAACCTAATAAGCTTCTTCTCGGCACAATCCCTAATAAAATGATGACAAATATCAATGTGCTTAGTCTTGCTGTGCTTTACCGGATTATTGGTTATAGAGATCGTCGAATCATTATCGATCATCATAGTAGTGTCGGTAAAGTTTAACCCATAATCTCGCAGATGCTGTTGTATCCATATTATTTGGGAACAACAGCTGCCAGCTGCAACATACTCAGCTTCACATGTGGAAATGGCTACTGAGCTTTGCTTCTTGCACTGCTAAGACACGAGTCTACCTCCTAGAAATTGACATCCTCTGGTCGTAGACTTCCTATTTTGATTGCATCCTCCATAATCCGAATCAATATAAGCAACGAAATCTAAGTCTCCTTCATTTGGATACCACAGTCCCAACTTCGGCTTCCCTTTGATGTAACGAAAGATTCGTTTTACAGCTTGCATATGTGACTCTTTCGGATTAGCCTGATATCTTGCGCAAACACAAACAGCAAATATAATGTCAGGCCTAGATGTGGTCAAATACATTAGTGATCCAATCATGGCCCTATATAAAGTAGGATCTACATTCTGATCACTCGATGTATCAGGACCGTGTCCGTGATTTTCTGGAATAGGAGTTTTGTAGATACGAGATTCATCCATCTTGAAACGTTCTAACAGCTCATGTGTATATTTAGATTAATGAATAAAGAATCCATATTTCTTTTGGTCAACTTGTAACCCTAAGAAAAAGTTCAACTCTCCAATAGCAGACATCTCAACTTTCCCTTCATAACTTGCTCAAATTCTTGACACATCTTTTCGTCAGATGACCCAAAGATAATGTCATCAACATATACTTGAACAAGTATAAAGTCCTGCTTCTTCCATTTCACAAAAAGTGTACTATCTATTTTTTCTCTTGTAAAGCCATTCTCAAGAAGATAAGTTGATAATGTTTCATACCACGCTCTTGGTGCTTGATGTAATCCATACAGAGCCTTATCAAGACTATATACTCTATTTGGATACTTTGGATCAGTAAACCCTGGTGGTTGAGAAACATACACCGTTTCCTTGACTTTGCCATACAAGAAGGCACTCTTAACATCCAGCTGATAAACTTTCATTTTCTTTGAAGCTGCAAATGCTAAGAACAACCGAATTGCCTCGAGCCTAGCCATAGGTGCAAACACCTCATTGTAATCAATTCCTTCTTGTTGATTGAAACCTTGAACAACTAGACGAGTTTTATTGCGAATCACGATTCCCCGATCGTCTTTCTTACACTTAAAGACCCATCTAGTGCCAATTAGATATTCACTACTTGGTAAATCAACCAACTCCCAAACTTGCAGTTTTGAGAACTGAGAAAGTTCTTCCTGCATTGCTTCTACCCACGAGTTGTCCTTCAACGCCATTTGGACATTCTTAGGCTCAACTTGTGAGATAAAGCATGAATATAGACATAGATTTGTAACCCCTGTCTCTTTCATTTCAGCATACAGGCTAGTGTACTCAGATATACTAGCCCTAGTTTGAATAGATGCATTTGGATCTCCAATGATATTCTCAGTTGGATGATTTTTGTTAGTTCTTGTTGTCGTTACCGGTTCAAGTTCTATTTCCTCATCAGTACCGTACACCTCATCAGAAGATTGTTGTGTGGCACTCGTTGATGCACGATTAGGATCCACAGAAGTTGTATCTCTAGGAACATTCGATGTTGGTGCAGGGCCAATATCCCCGTCACCCGACAATAAATGTTCAGATATCGCTGAGTCAACTTTGTAGTCACTGATTTGGACATTGAAGGAGTTAAAGAGATCTGAAGAGTCAAATTGCCAATCTAATCCCTTATGTAAGTCATGTGTGTAGCTCGTAACTTTAATGTTATAAACTATTTCCACACGTCCCGTAACTTTATTGAAGACACGTTTGTTTGGTGAATTAGGCACATAACCTAGGAAGTATCCTTCGTCAGCCTTTTCACCAAATTTGTGTTGATTGCTAGTCTTCAACCAAGTACATGAAACCCCAAAGGGTTCAAACCCTTTTAAGTTAGGTTTCTTATTGTTCAAAAGCTCATAACAAGTCTTGTTCTGCTTTTTAACCGTAAGAACTCTATTTAGAACATGACATGCTGTATTCACCGCTTCTGCCCAAAAAATGACCGGAAGCCTTGAATCTGCAAGCATTGTTCTAGCCCCTTCAATCAACGTTCTGTTTTTCCTTTCAACAACACCGTTCTGTTGAGGTTCATAAGGTGCAATGAATTGATGTTGTATCCCTTTGCTTAAGCAATAGACATTGAACGTTGAATTTTTGAACTCTGTTCCATTGTCACTACGAATTCTCTTAATTCGTGTTCTATAGACATTCTCTATTAGATCTAAGAACTCCATAAGAATACCAGGAGTTTCATCCTTAGATCCCAAAAAGAATACCCAAGAGAATCTAGAGAAATCATCTGTAACAACTAAACAATACCATTTGCCACCTATGCTTCTTTTGCTTATTGGGCCAAAAAGATCCATGTGTAGCAAATCAAATGGCGAGGAGATTGAGTTTTCAGTCTTAGATCTGTGTGGTTTTTTATGTTGCTTTCCTTTCATGCAAAGAACACACTTATCTTCAGACTCGAAACGTTTTTGTGGTACACCCAGAACTAAACCATTCTTGGTTATATAGTTCATTTTACGAAAGTTCAGGTGAGCCATTCTCCTATGCCATAAAAGTGCGTCTGCTTCAGAAGCCTTGGATAAAAGACATTTAGATTCCATTGAAGTGTTAGGAACACCCATGTTGATGGCATAAATGTCCTTCTTCCTTGGAGCCTTCATTAATATCCATTTTTCTGGGATGGTGAAACCCAGCTTCTAGACTAAGGCTTATGTCTCATTGAAATGTACAGAATGACCTTTATCACAGACTTGGGAAACACTCACTAGGTTGTGAGTTAGTTCTTCAACGCAATTCACATCCTCTAGAGTCAAAGTTCCATTTGAAACTTTTCCTTTCCCTGTTATTACTCCTCCTTTTTCACCAGCGAAATGAACTCGCTGTTTCATTCCACCTTTGAAGTCCTTCAGTAGACTTCTTTCACCGGTCATGTGCCTAGAGCATCCACTGTCTACATACCACCAACTGTCCTTGTTCAGAGTCTGCTCCTGCACATAACAAGTTGTACACAATCAATTCTCAAGAGGGACCCAAGCCATTACGGTCTTGGTTTGTCCCTTATCATCAACACTCTGAACTTCTTTAAAGTAACCATAACTATTATCGTCAATAGTCTTGGTAACTGGCAAAGAAGTTGGAGGTTGTTGATGATCTGAAGTCTTATGCCTCTGAGGAGAGTGAGTAGAAAACCTCTTAGGCACATAATCAACTCTATGTGTATGTGAAGTAGAACCACTTTCAAATTGACTGTGGTTTCTACTTGGAGTCCTAAATCTCGACGGTGTCTTATCTCTAGGCTTATTGTCATTTACAGAATAAGGCCGTTTAGGTTTAGGTGGAGAGACACTATGAGGAACATCTCTTTTCAGAATGTTTAGAGGTTTATTATCAAATCCCGGTTTGGTACCTAACCTATCTACATTTGAACTAGAGACTTTCGATGTCTCATGGTTATTCACGAGCTTATGTGATGCTTCCAACTTCTTGTTAGGACAACAAGAAGCCACATGCCCCTTTTGGTGACATTTGAAGCACGATATCTACTAACGTGACTTAACCACTTTTGCCTTTTCGTTTTCCGCCTGACTTTTAGACACTAAAGGTGTTTCTTGTTCCTTAATAATCTCATCATTTATGTCAGTATCAACCAACATTCCGCTCGAGACAAAATGTACTTTCGGGAATGGTGAGTTCTTACTGTCATCAGATGATGGATCTTTATGAACAACTTTCTGTGTCTCAAACATTTCAGATTTTTTAGTTACATTATCCTCAGGTTTAGCATCCACATCCATCATTTCTAAGTCAACAGAAGTAGTGTAATTTGAATTAAAAGGAGGGGGTACATTAGTGTATCCTAATCCAGTCTTATCCTTTACACTACGTTGAGCATCAATTATAGAGTCCATAGTTAAAGATGAGGTTCTATAACTTTCAAACTTACGATTAAGCTCAACTAACTTCAATTTTGACTCAACTAGCTCCTTATCTTTATTAGCAATGTTTTGATTTAAGTCTCTTAGAATTAAATAAAGGCCATCTATTTTAACACATTGTTCATTTATTGTATCTCTTAGATTGGTCTTATCAGCAGCATCAGACTTAATCTTTTCTTTTAAAGCTAGTTTATCCTCACTAAACCTTTGAGCATCACTTTTAGCTATTTCTAATTCAGATTTCAAAGTATTATATGAATCAGCAAATACACTAACTTGTAATTGCAAATTAGTAATTAAATCACAGACATCAACAAGAGTAAGCATATCAAGACATACCCTTTTCTTGTCTGTTTGAACTTCAGCCATATGTGCTACAAATTCATCTGGACTCATATCCTCAGTTGAGTCCATGAACAGCACATCATCATCACTTGCTTTAGGTGTAACTTCTGGCACCTTTACTTGATAATCCACATCAGTCTGCATATAAGATGTAGACTCGGCAGTTTTCTCTTAATTATCTATCTCAGCCATAAGCGCATGCTCAGGCTGAGCAGACCAATCATAAGACCCATCAAGCTGCTGAACCACCAAGGCTTTGGAAGCTAAAGAACTTCCCGAGCCTAGTCTTCCATTGCTGACATCAACCTTTGGTCGTTGACATTCCCGAGCAAAGTGTCCGTAACCTTGACATTTATAACACTTAACTTTGGATTTGTCAAACCCTGGTCGATTTCCTACCACCTTTCTACCAGTACGCTTCAAGAAATTTTTAACTCTCCTTGACACCATAACTAGTTGCCACTGGAGATCCATTTCTTCAAGGTCATCAGGGTCTAACTGATCATAATCTTCATCAAACACAGCTGGATCATTGATTTTCCACTGAATATAGTTCTCATATGAAGCAACAAAAGAGGCAAGAACATACAGTTGTTGTTCAGCAAATTTCACACTCATCGACATCTTATGATGCCCTTGAGGTGACTTCTCAGTAGATTTCTCTTTTGCTTCATTTCCAGAAGAAGCGATAAAGCACAAATCCTCAGTTATCAATTCACCCTTTTCTCCAGTATCACCAACTAGTAAGGCAGTGGTCGAACTGGATGAGGCATTAAAGAGAGTTGATTTTCCATGATAAAGCACATGATTCTGTAACTGATCAGAATCTGTTTCTCTCGTTTTGTTGGTGAAATCATAACCTCTGAGCTTATCAATAGCCTGCTCCAGAGTCATTGTGGCATACCGCTCTTCATTATCCTTGAGCATAACTCCATGCATTTCCCATTTAGACGGTAAACCCTTAATAAACTTGTCGGTTTTCTCCGTACCAGTAAAGAAAATCTCATGGTCATCTAGCTCACTCAATAGATGGTAGTATCTCGTGGTGTAAGCATCAAGATCTTCTCCTTTTAGAGCTTTAAACATAGTAAACTGCTTCTTAAGGAGATTCTTCTTGCCCGCCTTAACTTGTGGACTACCCTCACATCTTTTCTCAAGAGCAATCCAGAGTGCTCTAGCATTGTGAAAAGATTTCAATTGATGATTGATTTCCTTTGGTAAACTCATTTAAATTGAAGAATGAGATTTATTCTCAATCTCAAAGTCTTTCTTCTGGTTATCATTCATCCGATTGTAGGGTACAATTACTGTTGCATTTTCAACAACAGTTGTAGGTGCAGTGTATCCATTCTTGATACACATCCAGATTGACAAATCATGGAATCTACAGTATGATTCAAACCTGTCTTTCCATCCATAGTAATCCTCAAGTCGAAGCAATTTAGGTGGAACATTAGATTTTCCAATCTCGTGGTCCATCTCGATCATTTTACTTAAGTCAGACATCTTTGTCAATCTTAGAAGCTAAACAGTCACAAAAATCAGAAGTTTCAGTTCGCAGGAAACTCAGTTCGCAGAATCTCGGTTCACAAAAACTCAGTTCGCAGGAACTCACTTCGCAAGAACTCAGTTCGCAGAAAACTAAACTCAGTTCGCAAATCTCAGTTCGCGACTCTCAGTTCGGTTCGCAAACTCGGTTCGGTTCGCAAGTGATCTCGGTTCGCAGAAACTCAACTCAGTTTGCAAATCTCAGTTCGCGACTCTCAGTTTGGTTCGCAAACTCGGTTCGGTTCGCAAGTGATCTCGGTTCGCAGAAACTCAACTCAGTTCGCAAATCTCAGTTCGCGACTCTCAGTTCAGTTTGCAGAAACCCTAATCTCAGTTCGCGAAACGGCTGAAAATTCCAAAAACGAAAAATTTAGTTATTTTTACGATTAAAAATAAAAAGATTTCGATCGTAAACAAAACTAAAAACGTCCAGAGAGTGATTTTGGTCGTATATAAGTACGTAATGCACAAATTACAACCCGAAATCACACGTTATTAACCCGAATAACCTCGAACCTACGCGTATCTAGCCGTAGGCTCTATACCAATTGTAAGTCCCTTCGTGTATGGATCGCTAATGAGGTTATCTACGGTATTAAGGTGCGGAATCCCTCAATACTAGTTATAGGGTCTATAACGAATTCTTTCGCAATATATTAGCGAATCAATTGTCTAATAGCTTTGTATCGATTATAACGAATGTTAACGATCAATACCTAGCCTTTAGAAATGGTGGAAAACTCTTTGGAATCGCAGGTCGTCTGGATGAGCAAAGTGGCAAAAGTCCTTTAGGTTTAAAACCTAATTTGCATATATAACAGTCTCGGTTCGCAGGTCACTGGGCTCTGCGAACTGACTCAGTTCGCAGCCCATATTGGCCCAGCGAACTGACTCGGTTCGCAGGCCAATTTTGTCCTGCGAACTGACTCGGTTCGCGGTCAACCTTGGTCAACATTTTTCAGCATTTTGATATTTAACTCTAAAATGTTTACCAAGCAATATATTTCATTTATAATTCAAAACCAATCTACAAACTTGATTACAATTATCAAAAGTCTATTACAAGCTAGATCTGTTGTCACAAAACATGTCTCAACACCAAAATACAAGGAGAACATTCAAAATGGAAAAAACTTCATGTACCTAAAAATGTATATCTATATATATATATATATATATATACTAAAGGAGTATAAAAGAAACTTTCAGAATTTGCCACGTAAGCATGAATGCCACGTGTCGATCTTTTAAATTCAGTTAATAAATTATTTAATTAATATTATATTATTACTTTATTATTTTATAATAATTAATAAATAATAAATATAAATGCTACGTATATTATAATAATATGAAAAGATGAGTCACATACGAAAACAAAGTCCTATAAATTATTTAATTAATATTATTTTTTAAAATATGTATTACAATTATCATTTAAACATGTAATATGTAAAATAATTCTAATAAATTACCGTGTATTGCACGGATCTTCTACCTAGTATATATATATATATATATATATATATATATATATATATATATATTCCATAATTGGTGGTACCCCTCAAGTTAACACATTCCAAGCTACATTCCATTACCAAATGACATATCGGGTTCAAAATCACTCTCTTGACATCATGGTCCCAGGCTATGAAAACTCAGGAGATGCTTTGTTCCTTGATGTTGATTCAAATGCAACACCAACATGTACCTATGTTCCAAGACAGTTATCCAGAGATGAATTGGTCAAACTCCTTCCTAACAAATGGGTAACTAACTATGAACAAATTCACCAAGCCCCAGTTCAAACCACCATGGCTCCAGATTTCATCCGCCATGCCAATGGGCAAGTAGAAGTAAAGTTTTCACCTTCTCAAACACATGGCTCAACATCAAATGTTTTAACAACCATCCATATGATTAAACCAATCGAACACTTTCCGTATGACGTTTATAATAGTTCTGATTGTTTAGATTAAGCATTCAATGTTTCTATGGATATGGTCTCGGTAAAAGGGAGCTATTCCCAAAGAAAAATGAGTACACGTTATGAACATGGTGATCCTTCAGTTGATATTCTTGGAGAACCATCAAGAAAGATATGTGGAAGGGGACTCATCATAAACACTCCCTAGTTGGAACATGGATCATTAGAGTGTTCATCAAAATATCAATATTCAATATTATTACGGAGTAAATAACTAAATAGTTCATTTAAATCGCTGTATTCATGTGTTTTTTTAAGCAAACAGTAGGCCTACAAGACATAAGATTTAGTTATAGGTCTAATGTAAAATGATTACTTTAATACGTTCAAAAATTTAAATTTTGAATATATATTTGGTAACAGCTTGTATATTTGTCATTTAAACTATATATCTTTTATGTTTTTTATAAAAAGTTCTTTAACTTTCATAACTTTTGAAAATTTATATAAAAATTAAAATGTTAATTTACACAAATTCAAAGACATCAAAGATATCCTTTTAGCATAATAATAGTTAAAATTTTGAAATGGTTTCCTGGAAATCATAGGTATTAACGCAAAAAAAAAAAAGAATGTATTCTCTTGTAATAAGGGGTTAAGCTGTAAAGTTTTAAGAGTTGATGGTGAAATTTTATATAGGTACAATAATAGAGGGAAGTAAATGTTAAATAAGTGGTAAATAGATGGGGTCATGTAGTCATCTTCCCCAATCACTTCTCCCACACTTTCTGCACCTCGATATCTCCATTAAAACTTTTCTTTTTCTTCCATTACTTCAGATCTCACTATCTAACACAAATTTATACATTAAAAACATCATATAGCTTTACATTTTTCAAAAATTAGTTTTTATGTATCATTAAATCTCAGATTCAGACGTACTCAGATCTAGCCCCGGAAAACTTGATGCCCTTTGTATGTGTGATGTCCTGAGCGGTCGCCCATGCAGCCCAGCCCCATGGCCGACCCTGTTTGTGAGAAAACATAATATATCATGTTGAGTTTAATATTTAAGGATCTCAATCCTTCAGCAATTGTCCTTGGAATTTATTTGATATATGAAAGGCAATTGATGCTCAAGATGTGGTGAAAGATTGCAATTTACCATGACTTGTTATCTTTACAAAAATGAACAATAATAACATTTTATTGACATTTATTTTCATCCTTCTATTTTCCTTTTGATCTATGAATATAGCTTAAAGATTAATTTTCTAGTTAAATAAGAGAGATGAAACCTTAGCTCGATAGAAATACACAAATAAAATTCACACATTAATTTTGTAAGATTAATTGTTTGTTGTTGTTACATTTGGACCCAGTAATTTTGGCCAAATAAGAAACAAACATTTAGGTTAGCTTACAAGCAATGACTAGGACAATATTTTCAGGCATATGGTTCAAATGCAATAGACTACTATTTTGGCTTCCTGAAAAATAGACGGTGAATATATTTTTAGAGAATCGTGTTAAACAGGGACCTTAGCTTTCGTTGATATCCTTTTATTTCTACTCAGTTCTTCTTCTTTTATTATTATTATTATTTATTTATGTTGTGTAAAGAATTTATATACAAATTCATGTATAAGTATTATTGTAATTGTCTTGTATTTGACTTGTTATTATAGTGACATTGTATTCGGGTACTAGCTATTATTTTCCTACAAAAATACGGTAGTAATAACAAGAGCTAAATCGAAAATTAGTAACAAATGAATAACAATAAATAAACAAGTAAATAATAGGAGATGAACATGTTGAAGCGTGTGTTTAATACACTTTTCTTAAAATAGAGTCGTTCCCTCCACCGTGCTAGAGACTTGTAGACGTCAATCTCCCATGACACAACAACAATAAATGAACTCAACACCACGACTAAATCATTTCAACGAACCAAATTGTGTCTTCCCTCTATTACCAAAAGCGAAAAAAATGTCCAAAACCTATTTGGGGATCCGATATTCTATGAATCCTTATTTCTATGTGTAAAAATTAAGGGGTTTATTTACCTCTGTTTTTCGTAAAATTCAAGGGCGCGTTTAATTACGAAAAAATATCTCAATTTTTTTCCTTTTCCATTTTTTCGAGTTTTTTATCCTTTGAAAACTATAAGGGATTTAGAGAACGTGTTCAAATGTAAGAGATGTAGTTTAATATTTTACAATAGTGGTGATGTTTGGAGCTAGTGAGGTGGAGATGATAGGTTTGATGGTATGGTGTAAATTGGTTGTGGTGGCCGGTGTCGTCGGAAAAACTAATGTTGCCGAAAAAATGATATCGACTGAGAAAATAGTGGATATTGTGTGATATCGGAGTTGGTGATATTTTGGAGATAACGGTGAGGATGAGATGATAATGGTTGGTGGTTAAGAATTGTTAAATTGGTTGTGGTGGTGTCGCCGAAAAAATGGTGTCGTCGAAAAAAATGGTGGAGACGATGTTGACGCCGGAGATGGTGATGTTTCGGAGATAGTGGTGAGGTGGAGATGATAGGGGTTGGTGGTTAAGGATGTGTAAATTGGTTGTGGTGGTATTGCCGAAAAAAATGATGTCACTAGAAAAGATGGTGTCACAAAAAAGTTGAAGATGGTGAAACTGATGAAGAAGATGACGTGAAAAAATGTATCAAACTTTTGGTAAGATGACACTAATTTGGCAGTGGCACATCATCCTTTCAAGCCACCTAAATTAATTTTGACTAGTAACCGGTATTTCAAGTTAATGACTATACACGATAGGAGTTATTAGTAAGTTGAGTATACACAATAGAACTTTTGAAATATGTACAATATGATTTTCAAAAAAGTTCAATACATTTACAGACAATTTGCCATTTTTTTATTAATATTTGGGTAAGATTCAGAGGGGAAGGGGTCTTAGCGAGAGAAAATCTTTTAAAATAATTGTAGAAGACCCGTGCAATGCACGGTAATTTATTAGAATTATTTTAGATATTACGTGATTAAATGATAATTGTAGAATCATTATATATATATATATATATATATATATATATATATATATATATATATATATATATATATATATATGATCAAATAAGAACACTTTTAAAATAAGAACGGCTAAGAACACCTCAAATGCACATACATATAAAATAGAATCATTAGATTTACACTCATACATCTCAAATATGCAAAGAAAAATTGATGCGCATTTCTAAAAATTCTCAAAAATCGAAAAAAGATTGATGCACATCGATAGAGATAATTGTGCATCAAGCGTTTTTTCAATTTTTGTGCATTTTTAGAAATATGCATCCATTTTTCTTTGCATATTTGAGATGTTTGAATGTGAATCTAATTATTTATTTTATATATGTGTGCATTTGAGGTGTTCTTAGCCGTTCTTATTTTAGAAGTATTTTCATTGGAACTCTACCTATATATATATATATATATATATATATATATATATATATAAATATATACTAGGTGGAAGACCCGTGCAATGCACGGTAATTTATTAGAATTATTTTAGATATTACGTGATTAAATGATAATTGTAGTACATATTTTATAAAATAATTTATAAAATAATATTAATTAAATAATTTATAGGACTTTGTTTTCGTAGAATTTATATTTATTATTTATTAATTATTATAAAATAATAAAATAATAATATAATATTAATTGAATAATTTGTTAACTGAAGTTAAGAGATTGACACGTGGCATTCATGTTTACGTGGTAAATTCTGGAGTTTTCTTTTTAACCCGTGCAATGCACGGCTTTATTATATTACAACATTTTAATGTAAAAACCGTTTAGAAACAACTAAATACGATGATAGATGAAGCAATACATAGTAGTAGTCGAAGATGCTTAAGTATGACATCTAATCTTTTACGAGTAAAGTAACGATATTTTCAATAGATAAATCAAAAGGTTAACATGAAAATTAATGAAATCTTTAATGTTGATATGGTGATGAAATACTGTTGGGAAAAACAATGATCAAACCTAAGTTATAAATCTGAAGAGTCAAAATCTAACTTAGTTGTATTCAGAAAACTTAGTGAAATTCCTGAGTCTGTGTTCCTGAGTCTGTGCTACACAGACTAAAGAATTGGTTCTGAGTCTGTGCTGCACAGACTGAAGATCCTCACAGACTGAAAGCCATGCTCTTCCTGAAGACTTATGAATTCATCATCTGAAGAATGAAGATTGAATACAGAAGGCTTCACAGACTGAAGTTCACAGACTGAAGATCACAGACTGAAGATCACAGACTGAGAGCACAGACTGAAGAGCACAGATTGAAGAATGAAAGTACAAATGTACAGAAGATATTCTTCTTTCCTTAGGCTAGATACAACTGATAAGATGTTTGAGAAAGGTCAAACATCAAACAAAGGTTATCTTCTCAGCAAAGAAACCTTTTACCTTTTTACTTTTTCTATTTTCAAGAAAAGCAAAAAGGAAGGCGTGCAAAGTTGCCCAAGATGCATCTGTTATCCCTTGGACAACTATGTAAGCTGGATAATATAGAGTTACACCCAACTCTATAAATAGCAGTTCAAAAAGCACTGCTATCATCCAAACAATTCAAGAAATCTAAGAGATTCTTGATATTTAGTATACTAGACCTTTAAGCTTAGGCTAAAGCATTACCACACTTACTGTTAAGTTTGTAGTGATAATTGTATCTTTGTATACTACTTGGATCGTATTCAAACCATCTGTGTGGGTTTGAATACCTTGTCATCTGTGTGAGACAAATACTTTATTGTGAATAATACTTTGATTCATAATAAACTCTGTGTCAAAATTAATCTTGTTTTCCGCCTAGATTAATTTAAACTTGTTTGATATAAACTTGGATATAAACTAACACGTTAAGATAACTGTTATTTAATCTGTATCTAAATTTTGGGAACCTTGTGACCTAACAAATACAAATCTAAGATCTTATGAAAATTGTTTGTTCCGATCCCAAAATATAGTTACAGGTCTCAACCTGTTAAATGTAACGTCCGTTTAATTTTTATTGAAGCTTTTTCTCTTAGGTAAAAAAATATTATAAAGTCCCATTAATATTCTTGACTAATGAAAGCAAACATGCAGATGTGAAACTCTAGCAACAACAGCGTATATATAAATACTATATGTTATACATGAATCAAAAGATGATGACATAAATTTAAGCTATAAGACATATCTAAAATATTTGCTCACCAATTATGAGGATTGGAAAAAAAAAACAACGCATACATCTTGGTTGTGAGAATTGGCGAATTGCAAATTACCAAGTGCTGTGATAATAGATGATATTCCGTATAGATGAAAAGATATCATGTCTATATTTTAGGAATGCATGTAAGTATTATTATTATATTATTGTATATAACTATATTTTAATAGAAAGGATACGTCTTGTAAATATATTATGAAGTATTATTATTAATTACATTATATATTATTATATTATATTATAATTATATTTATTTATTTATAGCTATATTTTAGTAGCTATGCCATGTAGGATTTTTTAAGAAGTTATAGTGAAGACACATTGGTTTTTTGCTTATTTCTCAAATAAATATGGTGTCCAAGTAGGAAATATGTTATCCTCAATTAGTTATATAGATAGATATATATACTTTGACCGTGGATATGTATGGCTAAGGAAGCGGAAAGGATAATGACATATATTCTAAAACAAACATGTAAATATGAAAACAGTTTTCATTATTAATTTTAGAAATCCTTGAAATATTCGTGTCATATACATGAGAGTTTGATTCTCACAGGCTTCACACAACATTATAATGTGATAAACAATAAAATTATGATAACAGAAGTTATAATATTGGAGTAACATAAGTTAAAAGCTTTGCGTTTTTAAAAGTTACAAGCAGGTTACGCGTACGGTTATTGTAGATTACTGCATTCCACGTTTAGTGGACCCAATATGAGAGTAAATGTGAGCGAGTATAACAGGTGAAGTGGTGACGGCTGCATCTGAAAAAAGAAAAGTAAATATAAATACATGAACCCCAAATCAGTTCATATTACTTATCGTATCATGTAGATGAGTCGCATTAGTGTTATGGAACTTGTGTTTGAAAAATTTCATAATTCAATGGCTAATTAATGATACCTGAAACATCATTCTTCTCAATCAAATTTCATAATGATGCATCAACATCTAAGTCTTACAATAGTAACTAGGGTTTTTAAACGGTAAAGTTATTACAATATAGGTGCATAAAGGTTGAATGATATTCTCGACTTACGAGTTCAAAACGTATGATCCTTGACTTGAAAATGAACATTTAATAATTTGATTTGTTTCTTTGGAAGAGATGCATGCTACATTGTTTCATTACATACTTCTCCTTAATCAAAAAGTGCCTAATGCTAAAGCCAATGAGACAAAAGGCATATAAAAAGGAATTTAAAGCATTCCCAATGGCTCTGTCGGTGAGCCGTCGTTTGGAACCGTCAGAACCGACACTAATGGTACGGATCTGTTGGTTCGTCCGTTGATTTTCACCTTCGGTTAACCGATGCTCCATCCGTTCGAGAGTGTGGGTTCCGATGACTTTTTAAATGTTTTTTACTTTTTATTTTGACAAATATTAATTTTTTTTTGAAAATTGTGTTTAACGATTAGATATATAGCCGTTTTTCACTTTTTATTTTTTATTTTTTATTTTTATAAACACTACTTTTCATTATATATATACACACTCTCCATTACCCATTTTATTCACATTACAATTCACATCTCTTTTACAAATTCTATACACTACAATTCTCACTACTTTCAATATTTCATACACTACAATTCACACTAATTTTACACATTCCATACATCTCCATTTCAAATACAAATACACTACAAAATGTTTAAAAACAACAATTGTAAAATCAAAAACTAAAACAAAGAGGCACAATCATTACCGATGGATATGTAGCAAATATGTTGAACAATCCGACGCCGCTTCCTCGTCAAGAAGTGTACGAGACGAAAAACTTGACACCCTTTATGCAGTTAAGAATACCGCCCTATTGCAACAAAAAGCAATTGCAACTGTTACCGAGAACTCGAACAAAAAAGCGGCTTTCAAAGCTTTGAGTTTTCTTTGTAAAAATTTAAAGTTTGCGAAAAAAAAAACTCATAATGATCAAAACCGCTCGGCAAGATGTGGTAACGAAGCCGAAGCCGCGAACAAAGACGAAGAATCGCGCTCGAATTAGACTACTGTATTTAAATGTTAGTGTTTTTATTTTTAATTATTGTAATATTTTTTTTTATTTAATTGTAATATTTAATGAAATGTGTTTTATTTTAATTACTGTGTTTTAAAGATATAATTAAAATTAAATAACCAGTGGGTTCCAGAAAAAATGAATTGACTAGTCACTGATGATAGGGATCAGTCAGTTTCAGTCAGTTTTAGAAAAAGCTGACGTGACACTGATGGTTTATTCAACACCAATAATGTAACTGTATTAGCTTTTTGATCTTTGTGGTCCTGATTGCTCCATTCATTTACTTATCAAAACAAGGCGAATAAAGCAAATAACGGTAGTATTCTAATTTATAATGGAAATTTCTTTGTGTTCTTGAACTGCACAAATTAAAATGTGATGTTAGTATTATTGGAAGGACCATTTTTGTATATATAAAATTTTGGAAGATCAAAAATGTAAATTATGTAATTTTTGGGAAAGGATGATTGACCGACAGTATTATTAAATTGTGCAGTCAACAGTACAATTTACAATTTATTTGCCTAATTTATAATCGTTATAAAGAGAAGGAAAATAGTTAGGTGCGAGTGTTAAATTTAGTTGTCAAAACAATAGTTATAAATTCTCACAGCCACTCAATCCTCCACATTTGATTTGAATGAAAGGCTTAAACATTGCCATAATTGATAGTTTATTAAACTTCTGAAATGAAAAAACAGGCTAGCTAGATGTAATCTCATTTGATCGAAACCCTTACGTACGTTAGCTATTTATTTATTAAAAATGTATATTTAGGTATCGAAAGGCCTTGAGAACAATAAGCTAAGTATATACATGGCAAAAGCAGGCCCTCTCAAGCGTACAAGATGCAATTTAAGAAAGATTTTACTATGTTTATTAATTTCTAGAGCCGCGCTCTAAAGAAATATTACACGGAAGGCGTATGGTTCTTGCATTTCTAGGCCGAAGTAAGGTTAATATTCCACGTAGCGATGATAGCACCATTCTCTGGGAACTACTTACTAAATTAAATTACTTGTGGAAATGGTTAATTCAAGTGTTTCAGTTCAAGAGCTTATAAGTTTATGATGTGGTGACTAAAATTAACCGATGTACACACCACATGAGGATGAGGTTAGGGAGCTCATTCAGAGTCAAGGATCATTCTTTCTTGATAATTTAAGAGATGTTTGAAATCAACTGGAATCCATATGACACTGATTCTTTAAACATGAATGTTTCTTATGACGAGCCAAACCATGGGAAATTAAAAGGACTGCAAAAATCATACAAGCTGTTACAAAACCACTGTAGGTTGCTCATGGGAAATCAAATGGGTCAATCGGGTTGACGCCCAAAGTTGATTGAAATTGATTGTAAATCTTCTATTGAAAAAATTGTATTTGCTGTATAGTTACCAAATTATTGTCGGTGACATTGTAGCATACATTCTCAATCGATTAGGTAACTTAGTTTAGAAATTTTATTTGCCTAATTCCTTTTAAGTAAAAAAAAAGTAACAAACAAAATAAAAAATTAACACATAGATGAGCTTTTTTATTTAAAAAATGACGGTGAGGTAGATTAATTAAAAAAATGGAATATTTGTAAATAATGGACTGGAATGAAGGATATGTTTATATTTTTAAAAAGATTTTTAATGTAATTATGATTGATATGATATGATATTGAGACATTAGTGTAAGCTAAATTAGAGGTGTTAATATTGTTAATCATTTCCTAATAGGTGAAATATATTACCAGTTATATTAATAAATTAATTATTGTTAAAAACTTATAAAAAGTAACAATAAACAGTGTCATTGTTTTGTTATAATTATTTATAATCTATAATTAGTAATATTGTAAAATACATATATGTAACTAAAGAGCCATTAGCCTAGCATTATCGAGGTGACCCTTCAATCATGAGGTTGTGGCTTCAAGTTCAGGAGTGGACATATGTATTTATTAGTAGAACATATATATATTCGTGGTTGTGTGCATGAGTCATTGCCTTTAAAAAAAACTGTAAACGTTATAGTAGGTATCTATTATATAGTGATTGTAGTCTCTGTTATAAGGACCACACATGTCAAATGGGTCAAAAAGTTGCCTTCAATTGTTTAAGCTGGACCACACATGCCTTCAAAAGTTACTCCAACACTATAATTTGATATGGCGTTATGTTAGCCAAAATTCATAGAAGTCATAAATAATTAATGATGTTTTTTTTAAAAAAAATTCATTTGGACCACATACGGTTCTTTTATGATCCACACCTGCCATCTTCGGTCACATCCGCTAGATATAATTGCTTCATTTTTATATACTTTTAGGTATATATAAATGAGCGATTGTGGGCAATTTTTACCCACTTACTATTGAATGCGGCGATTTGGGTCATGTTTTATCAAAACAAAAGAGATTCTCAAAGAAAAATAACTCACAAATGATGACTCCTAAGTGATTTGTTTAAAATAAAAAATTAGATACATTATCAAGTTCCATAACTGAATAAATCCAAAAAAAAAACTAATCATTATAATTTACTTTGTATTTTAAAGTATGATTTGGCTTAGAGCATATATTAACAATCGACTACCATATGAATGCATAAGTTAACAATCGACTAGAAAGTTTGTTGAAGTTCTAATACGTTGTACTTGAAAAAAACATGTGCAATAATTCTTGCAAAACGCTTGATAACCGGCAACACTGACCATCTCACACGTCCCACCCCGAGGATAATACGTGGAAGGAAATGCTGAGCGTACACATCCCATACAAAGTCCTACCATACGAAACCAACTAGGCTACACACCTGAGAGCTAACCCCAAAATTGTAGCTGGTGCGTATTGCAATTGGGTCTCCTTCGGGATTGGAAAAGGCCTATTTAAAGCAATCAAAGGAAGGTGAGACAGCATGAGAACTAAAAAAAACAGGAAGTAGGCATGGGAAAAGTATTCGATTTACACATGACGACTGGTGATGGAGAGTTTAGCTACGCTCTGTATTTTATTTCACAAACACTTTGCTAACATGTTTCTAATTAATCCGTGTTCGATTCATATTTATAATTTTCAGGAAGATATCATAAGGAGAGTGTGTCCGGTTTTAAAACACACAATTGAGGGTATAACAAATGTTGATGTAGTCTTTTCGCAATGTTTCAAGATTGCAGATTTGGGATGCTCCTCAGGCCCAAATACGCTATTGGTTGCATCTAACGTTATCAATATTGTCTACGAGTTATGCAAAGAAAAGAATCTTAAAACACCACAATTTCAAGTGTGCTTAAATGACCTTTTTGGAAACGATTTCAATACCACTTTCAAGATGCTACCAGAATTCTATGCAAAACTTAAGAAGGAAAAAGGAGAAAATTTTGGCCCTTGTTTTGTTTCAGCCGTTCCTGGTTCCTTTTATGGTAGACTTTTTCCGGATAAAAGTATACACTTTGTTCACTCTTCTTATAGTCTTCATTGGCTTTCCCAGGTGCGAAATTAAACTATTTCTCATATATACATATATGGTTAGTTATAAAACATCACACACATACAATTTGTAGCTTGTGTGTGTGTTACGTGTGTATGCAAGTATATTAAACCTATCTCATACTTCTACAGTTCTACACATATGTAATTATAAACTATTTCCAATGCTAAGTTTTAGGTTGCGTTTAGTTACAAAGAGATTTCTCTATTTTTATGTTTTATTCTTTGTAGAGATGGAGAAGTGTTTTCTGTCTCTATATAAAAAACTTTTTCTAATGGAAAATTACAAAAAAAAGTTCAACTTTCAGAGATAGAGTTCCATAATATGAAATGTTAAAAAAATACAAATCAAAGTTTTCACATTTGTAACTGTAAAATGGAAAAAAAGGGATTTACTTTTTCTTAGAAAACTTTTCTCCAAAACACAAACTTGAACACGTTTTCTGGTTCTTGAACAAATTCTCTGAAAATCACGAGGAGTTTTTTATATGTGTTAGGTACCAAAAGGCCTTGAGAACAACACAACAAATGTTTACATGGCGAAAACAAGTCCTCCAACGTGTTCACAGCTTATCGGAATCAATTCCATACCGACTTTACCAATTTTCTGCATTCGCGCTCTCAAGAAATAGTACGTGGTGGGCACATGGTTTTAACATTAATTGGTCGGAGTACGGCTGATCCACCTACTGACGATTGTTGTTATATTTGGGACCTACTAGCACAATCACTTCGCGATATGCTCAAAGAGGTACGTTTTATCTCAAATGAACTAAACGTATTTTGAGGGCTTCTACTTAAGAAACTTTGCTTCAGCCAACTAACCATTCATATGCTTAGTTATCAATTACAGGGGCTGATTCAACTTTCAGATATGAGCTCATTTAATGTCCCATATTATAATCCATGTGAGGATGAAGTTAGAAAAATTATTCAAAATGAGGGATCTTTTTCTCTTGATACCTTGAGTGTTTCTCAGTCCAATTGGGATCCATACGACACAGATTACACCAATACCAAAGATCTTTATGATCCTGACCACAACCACGGGAGAAACGTAGCAAAAATTGCAAGGGCTGCTACAGAGCCATTACTGACATCTCATTTTGGAAATTCGATCAATATTGATGAGGTATATAAGAAATTTTCAAAGCATGTGGCCAAACATCTGGTTAACGAGAAAACAAGACACTATAATATAGTCATTTCATTAACAAAAACATGATATATGTGAGCTGCAATAGTCTACCACAACATTGTGCGATCGAAGTTCTTGTCATTTCCTGCATATGAAGCTCAAATTTAAGTAATTTTAACTGTTTAATTGATTTTGCATTATTCAAAGACGTCTATACTTATTATGTTCATCATAGTATCTGATGTAGTGAGAAATTAGAAACACGAATTAAATCTGTTGATTTTCAGAATACCAAATTAATTTCTTCTAAACACGCGTTAATTCAACAGAATACCGCGACTAGGCAAAATTCAACTCAATTGAACAACACAATTTGAGAGAAAATGTAAATTTCATAAAATCCAAAAACTTCTCTAACATGAACCCTAAAAAAGAGAATGCAGAAATTTGAAATGGGCCTAAAAACATAACGGGCCAAACATAAAAGTCCAAAACAAAAGCCCAAAATGAAAATAAAAACATAAAATGTTCCATAACTTATTTTAGGAGTCATTTTTGAGCCTGAAAGTACGGCGTTTTACCAAGAGATGGCCTCGTCCCAAGCTTCGATTCGCCAGCTCATGGGCCTGAAACGGAGCCCCGTATCCCAAGTTACACCTGTTTTTGTGAAGCCCTTTATCTAACCCGATCATGAATTTCTATAAACGCCAAGGCCCGATCATCAACACTTGGGTCCGCATCAGTATCTTGATAATTTCAGAAGTTAAATCTCATAGATAATGTATGTTGGTTTAAACAAATGGATCGTGTATGCATTTATTTGTGAAGAGATGAAACTCAAAGAAGAAGAGATTTGCAATGAAATTGCTTTTTCATTAAGAGAGAATTACAATCCTTGGGGAATTAAAAATACCCCCTACTGCTATCTTCCTTACATAAGAAAAAAAACAATTAAAAAGTAAATCATAAACAAAATACTAGGAGATAGAAATGCAGCCACCTCCCCAACTTATTTGACTACTCCTAAAGAAACTCCTACAATCTTGGTCTCCACTAACTGTTACAACGGCAGAAACTTGGAGCCTAAGTTGGTTGATTCCGAATCGGGTTGACCCACTAACCCCTGAACAATATCCGATTAATCCAACAATCACCCCCTTAATCGGTTTGTTTATACCACTCGTTTATAGCAATGCCGGCTCATCTTTGATTAAATTTGCCTCTTGCTTCTCTCATTTAAGACATTCATTGTTGTAGTGACAAAACTCACCACACTTGTAATATTTAACGTGGCTTTTATCCCGGACGCGTTTATCCATGAGACGTTTATCCCAGACATGTTCATTAATATTGAACCTCCATTACCACAATGTTTACAACCATTCGATTTCTCTTGACTAGCCAACAATAATCCACCTTGAATGTACTCCATTTTCTCGGTTCTTTTTAAGCGCTCCTCGTATGCCTTCAATCTTCCAATGGCCTCGTCAAATAGCATCGAACCCAACTCAAAATATTGCTCTATTGAAGCCACGATTTGAAGAAAAGACTAAGGCATCGAATCAAGTAACCTTTTCACCAAATCCACTTCTTCAATCTCATACCCAAGAGTCCTTGCTTTTGAGGTTAAACCGGTCAACTTTGTCATGAAATCATCAACCTTTTCAACCTCCTTCATGCGCAAACCTTCAAGCTCCCTCTTAAAGGTTGCAACCCGAGCCATTCTCACCCGATCCACTCCCAAATATCGTGTTTTTAGACCATCGCACACTTGCTTTGGGCTGATGTAACTCGCCATTTGCAATACAATGTCTTCGGGTATCGCTTGAAACAAGAAGGCAAGAGCTTGTTTCTTTTTCTTTGGATCTGGTTCTTCCCCTAAAACTCTTGGTTCGACCGTCTCCCATATGCCATGTGCATCCATAATCGATTTAACCTTGACCACCCACACCTGATAATTCTTTGGGGTCAAGACCGGAACTTGATACGACATCGAAAGTCCTTCCTGAGCGGGTACCATCGCCATTCCTCCTTCCTTGTTACGGCCCCTACCTCTTTAATCAAGTTCGTTCCGAGAGCACTCTTCCACGAATCAAGAAAACTAGGTCAACACCACCTTTACGGTCTTCTTTCACCCGCAAAACTCTGTTTGTCATGCACCTCGGTGGGTAGACCTGTGTGGTTGCATGGGGTAGCACGTGCTACTGGTCAAATTTTTTAACGTAATGTAAAAAAATTATTTTTTTTCTTATTCTAGTAGAAATGCAACTAGTAAAATTTTGAAGTGCTACTAGTGAAATATTGAAATGCTACTAGTCTTATAAATTTAATAACTAAACTATATCTATTTTTTATAAAAAAAAAAAAAAAAAAAAGAATAGCTCAATATCTGTATTAATAAAAGGAAAACTTTTGCTAATGAAATTAGTTGAGAAATCAAGACTTGTTAACCAATCACATCTATTGATTTCATTGAACTTTCAATTAACCATCTTTATCTCTACATTAATAAACGAAAGCTTTTACTAATAAAATTTGTTGAAAAATCAAAACCTATTAACCAATCAAATCTATTGATTTCATTTAATTTTTAATTAACGAATCAAATTTAATAATTTAGCTAAAAAATCTCAACTTTTGCTAATGAAATTTGTTGAAATACCAAGACCTAACCAATCAAGTCTATTGATTTCATTTAATTTTTAATTAACCAATCAAATTCAATAATTTACCTAAAAAATATCTTTTTAAAAAAAAATCTCATTTATCTTTTTGATTTACCTAAAAATTCTATTTGATTCCATTGAACTTTCAATTAACCAATCAAATTCAATAATTTACCTAAAAAATCTCTTTTGAAAAAAAAAACTCATTTATCTTTTTAATTTAGCTTAAAAATATATTTTGAAAAAAACCCTTAAACGAAATCTGAAAACTAATAACCTAATCTCATAAACAAAATCTCAAAATTAATACAACTTTTCAAAATCAATGCCATAAATCGTGATAACATAAACATCTTTTATAATGGAGATTATATCTTTGCAAGTAAGGTTCCATATTGCTTTGAGTTAATAATAGGCAAACATTCAACCTTATAATGAGGTTGAGGACACATAAATCATAATAATAATAATAACTAACGGTGACATATTGACAACGACAAATGTTACCAACATTTGAATTGGAATAAGGTAAAATACAAAATTGCTTGAAAATATGATGGCTTTAAGTCCGTGTGATTCATTCTCTAATTTTGACGCATCAAAGTTAGTAAAGCTTAGCGAGATGTTTCCAAATGATTTTACTACCGATAATATGATATCTCTTATGTCTCAAGCCGAGGTTTGTTATCAGATTATGAGTGGTAGTGACAGGTTTGCTAATTTGAATAGTATAGCTGACCTTGCTCGTTTGATGGTGGAAACGAAATGCATCTTTCTTTTCGTGTGGTCTATCGCTTACTGGAATTAGCTTTTGCTCGCGATTGTTGAAAGATGTTTTTCTAAAATAAAGCTTGTGAAGACACATTTGCGGAATTGAATGTGAGATAATTATATGAATAATGCTTTGGTTTGTTCGATACAGAAAGAAGCACTTGGCAATATTATGACTGAAGTTATAATTGATCATTTCCATCATCTAGTCGAACGTCGAGGACAACTATAATGTGTTATTTTTTAGATTGTTTTTTTTTATATATCGTTGAATTCACAACATTCACAACTATAATGTGTTATTTTTTAGATTGTTTTTTTTTATATATCGTTGAATTCACAACATTCTCATTGTACTCGTACTTTTAGTTAAAATCGCGCTTTTGATGTCATATGTGTTGTTGAAGTCGTATGATCATAACTGTTCATGTTTTATTTAAATTTTATAAAAAAAATTCGTGCTACCCCTAAGATCTCATCTTGGTTCCGCCTCTACAGTGCCACCTCCTGTTAGTCTCTCGCTATCGTTAGAACAAGCCCGATCAAGAGAACTCGAGGCTGCTGTTGGGATGCTTCAACCTGCGATCAAATTCAGCTTACACCCCCTTCAACTAGACACCGCTCTGATACCAAGTGTTGGTTTACACAAATTGATCGTCTGTGTATATATGTGTGAAGAAGATGAAACTTAACGAAGACGAGATTTGCAATGAAATTGCTATTTCATTAAGAGAGAATAACAATCCTTGGGGAATTAAAAATATGCCTACTGCTATCTTCCTTAAAATGAGAAAAAAACAATTAAAAAGTAAATCATAAACAAAATACTAGGAGATAGAAATGCAGCCACCTCCTCCACTTATTTGACTACTCCTAAAGAAACTCCTAAAATCTTGGACTCCACTAACTGTTACAACGGCAGAAACTAGGAGCCTAAGTTGGTTGATTCTGAATCGGGTTGACTCACTGACCCGTGAACAATATCCGATTAATCCAACAATGTCCTACAACTCTACGTCGAAGATGTTGATTGTGCTTGGTTAATTATAATATTTTATTGTGTGGTTTTACTGTTTTAGTTTTTTAATGAATATAATATAAAAAGTTGTTATCAAATCGATTTTATAGGTCATATATAAAAATTGTAAATTGCTGGGAGGAAGATGTTGGGAATTCAAAAGGAATTCGATCAACGTATATGTTAACATAAACACATACCCACAACAATAAACATATCAACAATTACTAACTAAGCAATTACTCAAGGCAACAAGATAAATAAACACGATACGAGAACGTAAATGATACAAGGATTTAACGTGGTTATATCTAATCTTCAACTTGGAGATTGATTTAGTCCACGGGGTCAAATCGAGAGATTTTTCATTATTATTTTTGTACCAAAGAGTTTACAAGAGTAGGGTTTATATTTATAGGAGTGTACAAGCTTAGGCAACAAGAAAACTGCAGATCTGCTAACTGAATTGGAAACCATCCTGGACACGCTTGCTCGACCTCACAGAATCGGGAGACTTTCGATATACAAAGGTAATTGAACACCGCTACTAAACTAGAACCAAAATCTCCGATTATCTGCACCATCATCTTCTAGCCCAAGAAGATACGTTAATGTGTGCAACGAATCCAACCACAAGATTCATTCAAGCAGGCAACCGCCTCTTCAATTCGTCACCCACCGACACGTCATTGACCTACCCGTACAGAATTTCATCCATCCGATTTTCCTTCCGAGCAATTAGAAAATCGCCAATAAAACAACCTGTAGATCATCATCAAGGTTCACCCGTGAGAACACAATCACCACCTTGAAAACCTACATTACCAACTTTCGCTTTTCCGCTTGTACACCGACCTGAAACGTAGCTACGGTTTCTATAAACACACCTTTTCCCACTCAGCCTGCTCCCCTGTATGAATTAAAATAATAATTGCTGCTTTCTGAAAAGACTCTGGTTCATAACCTACGGTCAGTCGCAAATTTCTTTGCCATTGGAGAGTAAAAACGAAGATCCGAACGCTCTAGTGTTACCCAGAATCCGTAACCTAAACTCGTAGAAAACGAGACTATCACTTGCACACCAGTCTCCAAAGCTCTCACTAGTTGCCAAACTCCCACTAGCTTCGATACTTCCCTTGGTTAACAAACTCCCAAGAGTTTCCGACACACTCAACAATTTCTGAAAGCTCAAACATTAAAACTTACACAGTTATCCGTCTCTAACTCATTTGAAAATTCCCAATTGATTCCCGTAGAAGATTCGTTCTATCGTTGAACCAAACATCAACCAATACTCAAGCCCAGTCGAACGCGTCTTATCCGACATCTTCTACAACCAATATCTTCAAGAGTAGTAGCTCTAACATGTCTAAACATTCCAAAAAACATGGAATACTCGACCAAAATCATGGTCTCCGGTTTCAACCCGCGAACGATAACAAAACAACTTCGCTAACTCTCACTGTCGATTTCCAAATAGATGTGGTACCGTTCATTACCCATCTACCAAACTACTACTATGGTCCTTTTTTTTAAGTAATCAAATAAACTTACATCCATTGTAGTCCTATTATAAAGTGTCAAACAAACAAACAAAAGTAAGCAAGGAAGTAATGTTCGAAAATCTAAATCATGCTATCTATAAACCTATATCTTCAAAATGCAGGAAGCAAGCTAACGATGAAAAAAATCAAAAAAGAAGAAGAAGAACACCTTGAATAAGATGATATTTATATTTTTTTAATCAAATAAAAAATTACCTAGATTTGGATCGTTACTTAGAAGTCATTGATCATGTACGTTAAAGGGTTTGGAAAACCATAAGAACACTCCCAACAATTCATTCTTCAGTTGCTTCTTCAGTTTTGTCAATTTAGCGCCATATCAGCACAACCAAAACTGATGAAAGACTGACTAAACACTGCCAACAGTCCTTTCTTCAATTTCATTTCTGGGACCGACTGACTATTAATATAATTTTTTAAACACAAATTAAATAAAAACTCTTTCATTGAAATAAAAAATATTACATTAATTAAAAAAAACATTACAATAATAAAAAAAACATTACAATAATAATTAAAATAAAATATTACGATAATTAAAATAACGAATATAGTCGTTGTCGGAGAACTCGCTTTGTCGCGTATCCTTTTCGAACATTGATAACATCAAATAAGTACATATTTAATTAACAATATTTCCCTGTTTTTAATTCATTTATATTGCATTTATGTGATTTTAGATACTTATTTCGTTCATACTTGCAATTAGGTGTAATTATGGCTTAAACATGAAAAATAGTGGGAAAAGGACTAAAAACGAAGAAAAACCGAAGAAAGGATAAAAGTGTAAAAAGATAAAAAGATTGAGGCTGAATCGCGAAAGAATATTCTGGAACCCGAGCCAACCGCCGGTTGGAAGGCCCAACCGCCAGTTGGAGGCTAGCGGGCCAAGAAGCGGTAGAACGCACGGCCCAACCACCGATTGGAAGGCCCAACCGCCAGTTGGATTTAGGGTTTTGAAATCTATAAATAGAGCCCTTAACCCCAGAATTGAGGAGAACTTCTTTAACCCTACTTCGAGAAAGCCAATTCTCTGAGGGTTTTAGGAACGAATTAGAGCCGTGGGATTGCAAGGATTTGTCTACGATCAAGCTTTCAACGCGCTTCGCGATTCGATTTTTCTTAATCTAGTTTCGTATTCAATTTAACATGTCGTTTCCTTGGATATTATTTCTGATTTTGTATAACTTAGTCATGAACTAATTTATTGTCTTATAAATTGCTTTGTTTAATTTACGTTTTATTAGTTTCTTAAATACGTTCGTACGGAACTAAAACGCCTCCCTTTGTTATTTACGTTTTATTAGTTTAATTGTAAATTCCATATTGAATTAAATAAACACCGTTCCTAGTGTTTGACGCGGACTTATTGTATCTATATTATTATACGAACGGGTATTCTTGCCTGGCTTGTGTGATAGTTATAATTGTAGTAATATCCATTTGATTATAAATATTTTAAACATGTGTCACACGACATAAAGTTTTTGGCGCTGCTACCGGAGAGCAGTTTTGTTTTATTTATTTTAATTGGAATTTTTAGATATTTTTTATTTTATTTTCTTTTCCTACTTTTTCTTTTTCTTTTTGTTCTACATGTAAGTACTAAACCATGAGCATAGTTCCTAATATTTTTCGAAACTCAAAAAACGATCCTATCGACCACATGACGCTTGAGGAGTACATGAGCCAAACTCGTGATGACCCTATTACGATATCATTCCAATAATCTATTGCGGGGACGATTCATCAAATCGATGAGTGTCCCCAATCTTCTATTTCCTTTAATTTTGATCAGGTTTCTAGTGAACTTGAATAGCTAAAACACAAGGAAGAAGAAGGAGCGATTTTGTCAAGGCTTGATTACCAAGACTCAGATGAGGAATTGTTTATGCTAATTGATTCTAATGACGAGGATATACTTGAATAGAGAAATCGAGATGAAGTTATGACGGAAGAAGAATTGATAGCTATTATGGATCCAACTGTTGATAAAATTCCGCTATTATATTCAGAGGTGGAACAATCAAAGGCTGATGATCGAGCGATAGTAAGGATTGGAGGAGAAAACGAAAACAGGACTTGCGGGGATCAAATATCAACCGGCAGTTGGATTAAAACCCACTTGGCGGTTGAGATCCAAACGGTGGTGGAGTTGTCTCAACCGGTGGTTGGAGTATGTGTTAGCACAGGTTTGTTGTTCTACACTTATGAAGATCCTTTTTGGCAATTCGAGCGGAAGGAAAATTTCTTGCAGTTTCTGGAAGGTCACGAAGCTTCACGAAAAGGAAATGTGCCTACTGTTAACGATAAGTATTTTAATTCTTTCAATTCAATAAATTTACATCTACATTTTACTTATCGATATTATCATCCACACTTCATCTTAAGTGTGGGGAAAGATACCCAATTTTCAAGTAAATAAGAATGTAGTCAAGCTGGAGACTCGAAGAAAAACGAGCGCTTCTCGGGAGGCAACCCGTTTTTGTATATTTCTTGTATTTAATGTTCCTTTGCATTTTTTTTAGTTCAATAGGTAATAGCATCCGAATACAGTTTCTAGAATGCAATGCTGAGCATCAGATCAAATAATAAGCAGTATCAGATGAACTCGACGAGCAGGGACTCAGTACTCGCCGCACAAACGAAAAGTTTCGAAAAACACATTTTCGTTTTTCGACGAGCTTACTGTTTGTACTCGCCAAGCATCATCTGACAACCATATGTATAGACTTTGAAATTCAACCGAGCACTATCAGGGGAGTTTTTCTGTTCCACTTCTTTTCTCCTTTTCACTTTATTTTATTATTTATTTTGTACAATGAGGGCTTTGTACAATTCAAGTGGGGGAGGAACATAGAAAAGAAGTGTATTTGTCCTCTACTTTTTAACCAAACTTAAATGTTTGTCATATTAAATAAAATTTTTTGCGATTCTATCTTTGGAAAATGATAGTACATTAGGAGTATGAATGAAAAATAGATGTTTTAAATACTATTTATGATGTGTTGATAGGCCTAACTAACATTTTTAAATTCAATTTTTCTAATTTTACACATAAGTGTTCGACATCTTCATTGTATGATGTATTGATAGGCGTTCTATACAAAAGTTTTTGACCTTTAAGAAATAATAAATGTGACACCCGACACTTTAGGTTAATTGTTAAACCTAGCTGGAAACCCTAATTACTTGTATTTAGTTGGTATTAGGCTAAATATCTGTAATTACCTGTATATTTGAACATACACTTACGTAGTTATGTGTTTATCTGTAATTACGCGAAACGAACGGACTGAGTCCGACAATCTATACGGCATTGGTGATACACTTTCATAAATAATGTAAATCTATTTTATAAATTAAATTGTAATTATTTACCCTATATTATTGTTATTAAATAATAATATACGAAAAACCTAGACGTTTTGCTTAAAACGTAACAAACGCAACGAAAACGCGCGAATCGCGCGCGACTCCCAAACGAAACCGACAAATATTTTAAGAAAGTTCAATGAAGTATTCTAAATATATTGGTCAAATTAAAATAGTGATTTGTATCAAAAATAAAACACAAAAGTTAAACGTTAACGATTTAATTTTTACACACGCGATTAACGTCTAACCGAACGAGTAAAATAACACGAAATTGAGGAGCAAGTCACGGGCCCGAGAACCACCATGGGCCAGGCCCATAACCGGCCCAGCCCAGTCCAAATTTGGCCCCATGGCCCCTCCTCCTCCTCTCCCTTTTTAAAACCACACCACACTTACAAACTCTCACTTTTACACACACAAAACTCACACTCTTTCTCTCTACTCTCCTCCCCTCCTCTCTCTCAAGAAATTCCAGCCCTACCACCCTCAAACACCACCTGCCACCACCAACAACCACCTACCACCGTCATCATCCATCCAAGTTTCAAGAAGAAAGCAAGCCAAAAACCAAGATCGAACTTCCAACATCATCTTTCTCCTCTTGCTCGATTGTTTAACATTTGTAAGGACTTCAAAACTCTTCCAAACTACTTGTAACACCCCTATAAACATGTTAAAAGGTTCACATAACAAAGAAATGTCCAAAATATAGCATAAAAACGTTTTTCATGGCTTAAAATGTTCAAGAACAAAACATGCATTTTCGGGCAGAAAAGTAGCTCGACTTTGAGGGGCTGTTTCTCCCTCAAAACTTGACCAAAATGGACGATTCAAAAGGCAAAAATTAAGTTTAAGAAGTTAGCTTTCATTTCCAAGTGGTTTCATAATTTTTGGAGCTCGTTTGTTACCCGAAATGATTTTTACAAAAACATGTGTCCGGGCTGTCAAAAAGGACAGAAATTTCACCTCTCTTGTTTTAATCATAAATCGAGATATACACCTCCAAATAACCTGAAACCACCGCCAAAAGTTCACAAATTTTGTTAGGTACAAATGTCGTTTAGATAACTTTTTCTGGAAATGTGTAGATTTTTCCCAGAAATCCGATCTTGTTGCATGTATCCGGATTGGTCACTTTCTGACCTTAGGGAACAAACGAAATATTTAAAAATACTTAGGAGTACCTAAAAATTCTGGAAAAATTAATTTAGAAAGCTAACATACTAAGGAACAACATATATTTTTCTTGAATTTTTATTTAAACATTTGGAACCCGAAATAAAATGCACAAAACCGATCTGTTTTAGACCTCTGTGTCGCAGAAGCCCAGTAGTCTGCGACACAAGCCTTTGTGTCGCTATACACCCGAATCGTCACATTAGCGACACAAGACTTTGTGTCGCTGTACACCCGAATCGTCACATTAGCGACACAAGCCTTTGTGTCGCTGTACACCCGAATCGTCACATTAGCGACACAAGCCTTTGTGTCGCTATAGCACCCGAATCGACATCTTAGCGACACAAGTCTTTGTGTCGCATAACACCTTAGTGTCGCATATAGCGACACTAACCCAGTGTCGCTAAAAACACAAAATCCATGCATTTTTGGTTAAAGCAATATAAGCATAAATAAAAATTTTCCGCCAGCCAGGGGCTCTGCCCCTTGGACCCCGCCAGGGGTTGCCACCCCTTGGACCCCGCTACCAGGGGCGCTGCCCCCGGACCCCCGTCATTAATGGGCTTCGCCCCTTGCCATACTGATTAGTTAACATAACTGGAGAGTAGAATTATGCATAACATAACTAATCAAATCTGTGTTTTCACAAAATATCACCAACGGCCTGTACATATTTTTCTAAACACAAACGATAACTGAACAATTGGACATTTCTAATTGTGTGAACTAACTTAGGTGGACATTAACCCTCCACCTACATGATTGGCTTAAGTGGACATTAACCTCCACTTATACAATCACTATAGATGGTCTTTTGAGACATCCACTTACACCACTTAATGCGTTTAGGGCGCTAGAAGGTTTCCTTACGGGACACAGACACCCGCTATTTGTTATCTACTTGCTAATTGCTATACTTGCTTACTAATCTCAAGTGAGTCTTACAGCCCCACTTTTACTTTTACTGTTTTATATACTTTGGGGTGAGATACAAATGCTTAACTGTTTTTAATGAACACAAGTACTCGATTATTTTTACAAGATTGTATGAGTTGTTTTTAATCCATTAAAAGTCCTCAACACACATGGTTCGTTAACTGCGAAGGCGCGAGTGCTAGAGAATAGATCTATTATGGGAATGACACCCCCGTCCGGGTTACTAGCTATAACCAAGTTAAAAACGGGCACTCTAGTATTTGTCATAAAGGTGTTTCGGATTAGACACCTCCGGGAGGCACAAAACGGGTTAGGCTTCGAACCGTGGGCTCATGGAAATTTCGGAAACATTAATTTTGTTTACTTTATTTGCTTGATTGCAAATCCCGGATAAATCTTGTGTTTCATAACTATGTTTTTACTGTTAAACCTGTGAGATTCACCAACCGTTTGGTTGACCCTTTTAGCTTTGTATTCTCAGGTACTCAGCAACAGTAGGATTGCCCACAGGATTGCTAGCTACATCGAGTCGCATGCATTATACGTATATGAAGATGTTCATATATTATTTTTGAAATATTTCGTTATGTACTAGAATCTTCAGGATATTATTTCGCGAACTCGAGGCTAATGTAAACTTTTAAAGTATTTCAATGTAACTACTTTTGTACTATTTTATAAACGTCTCATATAGAGTCGTTCGCTTTTACCTTTGTGTTGTGATTACTTGATTAGTCACGCCCCGACCTGAACCGCTTCCGCTGTACAAATCAGGGGGTGTGACATAATCTAACATGAATATAATTTTGTGGGGAACACAAGTTGATGTATGACTTTGTAGTCTTAATTTCTGTATGATATCATAACATATTCTATAATTTTGGGGTTTAAATTGAAATCATTTGAAGATACACTGACCGATTCCTCTGTTGTACTAAGTACAGACCTGGTTTCCATCAGGATATCTAATAAAAGCAAATATGCTTATATAAATTTACAAATACGTAAATGATTAGTCAAAATTATGTCGCTGTGTTGTACTAAGGTACAGCCATGTCACCGCTGTTTTGACTAAAAATTGGTTACACCCGAGTCAAGTTAAGTCGCTTTGTTGTACTAAGGTGCATACCTGTTACCAATGTCTTGACTCTTATAAAAAATGATTTATCAATTACTCACCTATTATATAGAATTATGTTTATATTTATGATTTGATAAATAATAATATGTTTGTTCATAAGTTATATTCACTTGTAGAAGCCATAAGTTATATTCATAAATAATAATAATATGTTTGTTCATAAACTTGAGTATAGAAGGTTTAAAGCGGATTAACATATAAATAATCATGTTGAAATGTCAAAATTAGAAATTTTCGTATTTTAAAGTGTTTGATGAGGGTTTATAGTGAACAAATATATCAACAATCATGATAGGTTTAAGGTTTCCTAATAAAAGCATGTTCATTCCTAAGATGATCCCTTGGTAGTTTTAAATTTTTTTGTGAAAAAAGTAATATGTACATTTCTCATCTCTTTAAAATTTCTTTGGAGATAAATTTCTAGTTGGTTTTGAATTGATAGTCTACTTGAGGACAAGTAAGATTCAAGTGGGGGGATATTTGATAACATCAAATAAGTACATATTTAATTAACAATATTTCCCTGTTTTTAATTCATTTATATTGCATTTATGTGATTTTAGATACTTATTTCGTTCATACTTGCAATTAGGTGTAATTATGGCTTAAACATGAAAAATAATGGGAAAAGGACTAAAAACGAAGAAAAACCGAAGAAAAGGATAAAAGTGTAAAAAGATAAAAAGATTAAGGCTGAATCGCGAAAGAATATTCTGGAACCCCAGCCAACCGTCGGTTGGAAGGCCCAATCGCCAGTTGGAGGCTAGCGGGCCAAGAAGCGGTAGAACGCACGGCCCAACCACCGATTGGAAGGCCCAACCGCCGGTTGGATTTAGGGTTTTGAAATCTATAAATAGAGCCCTTAACCCCAAAATTGAGGAGAACTTCTTTAACCCTAATTCGAGAAAGGCAATTCTCTGAGGGTTTTAGGAACGAATTAGAACCGCGGGATTGCAAGGATTTGTCTACGATCAAGCTTTCAACGCGCTTCGCGATTCGGTTTTTCTTATTCTAGTTTCGTATTCAATTTAACATGTCGTTTCCTTGGATATTGTTTCTGATTTTGTATAACTTTGTCATGAACTAATTTATTGTGTATTTGCTTAGATAATAATACCTAGATGATAGTTTGAATGTTGTTTACATTGGATATTGATTTTATGAAGTTTATTGTGTTTATCCGAAAGATCCATCTTATTTACTTGATCTTTAATTGTTAATTAAGGTGATTAATCAACTTTTTTTATAACGTAGTCTTGTCTAGGTTTATTAGTTATTTGCAATTGTTTAACTTGTTAAAAAATTGTGGCTTGAAGCTTTAATCGGCGATAGGTTAAGATTAATAATAATTATTGAACTTTATTTAACGTGACAGTTGTCAAACGACGATTATTAGATTCTTGTTGATTCAAGGTTGCTAGGATAAATCGCAATAAACGGTTGAAGTGCTTAATTAAATAAAGAATAGGTAGACAACATATAGAAAGGATTTCTTGTGTATTCACAACAAGTCTTTGTCTTATCTAGACTTTATAGGAATTGTTCACCAGATAATGTAACTTTCCACAAAAGATTTATTCACATTAAAATTATCCAATGGTGTAAACATACATGATAACTGGAATCTAGAGAACTAAAGTCTAAGTAAATACATTCCTTTATCCATACTTGTCTTAGAAATTGCTTTGTTTAATTTAAGTTTTATTAGTTTCTTAAATACGTTAGTACGGAACTAAAACGCCTCCCTTTGTTATTTACTTTTTATTAGTTTAGTTATAAATTCCATATTGAATTAAATAAACACCGTTCCTAGTGTTCGACTCGGACTTACTGTATCTATATTATTTTACGAATGGGTATTCTTGCCTGGCTTGTGTGATAGTTATAATTGTAGTAGTATCCATTTTATTATAAATATTTTAAACACGTGTCACACGACATCAAACATCGTTTTGAAATCTTCTTGATACTTCTTTATTATATTTTTCCTAGTTTCTTCGAACATTGCAATTTCGTTTTCTCCCCAGTGTGACGGTATAGGCCGTTGGATAAATTTTCACCGTTTTAACACCATCTTTTGTTTACCAAACTCCATTTTTTGAAGATGTTGCATCCGAAGAACCCGAACTTCGTTGACTTTTCCGACTTGTTTCACGACCGCGTGGACGACGAAGCTGGTCGTTTTGGAATAGCCGTTGCATATTAGTCACAAGGTCGACGGGGTTCGGATTATCGTCGGTTTCGTCCTCGGCTAGATTTATTGGTACGTCATCTTCTTGAAACGCGTGTTTATTGTACGTAATTCTGTGATCAGCATAGAAGTTGGGGACATATTTCACTACGTGGAACGCAACCTCATAAGTAAAGTTCATTTCCACTTGTTGCTTGAAGTGTTCTTTTGCCACCCTAATAACGTCCTCGTCTTGATACCCGCTTGGCCGAGGCTCGTTGTACTTTTTGTAGATACCGATAAAAAAAATTTTGTCGGTTCTAACTTTGTTCCATTTGCCGGTTAGTTGATTTTTTGTGCGTTTAACATCAACTAACCGATTGTAGTCTTCGACTATTTTGTTCCAAAATTGTGAATCAGCTTGCGAATTTCCTTCGACATGGTTTTGTGAATTGTCGACCCATGGCTCGGCCAATGTTTTAACTTCATAGTCCATCCATCTAGTTTGTGCTCTCTTTTTTTCACCCTTGACATTAACCTCGTGCTCGGCTTCGTCTTCGGATACTACGGTATTTTGGGTTTCGGGTTGTGTTTGGAAAGGAGTTTCGAGTTGTGAGTGTGAGTGTTGGCTGGATTGTGGTTGAGCGTAAGCTTGGAAGCCGTATTGTGGTAGTGGTTGGTACCCGTATTGTGGTTGTTGGTAGCCGGATTGTGGTGGTTGGTAGCCGTATTGTGATTGTGGTTGTTGGAGATACCATGGTTGGGGTTAGGATTGATATGAAGTGAAACTGGTTGGTGAATTGTTAGAGGTAGTTGTCGAAGATGAGTTAGCCGGTGAATTGAGGTAAATGGGAGTGCTTAGTGAATTTTGTGTTAAGTCCCTTATTCGTTATGAACATATACGAGATCCACTGTTAAGTCCCTTCAATCGTCATATGCATATCCGAGATCCGTATTCTGTCTAAGAATGCGGAATCTTCCTAGACAAGATCATGAGATTTACAAGTTTACTAACCGAATAGACAAACAAAACAACAAACATGAATTACATAAATAATACGGTTTCAAACATTCATTTATACATTAATCATAACATTTACAGTATACAAGAAATATACACGGGACTAGACTAAGATATGCCTATTTCATATCTATTTCTTCTCCCGATCGAACCAAACGCTGCAGCCGTTTTCTTCTCTTGAAACCACAACCGAACCTCGACTCTTTATGCCCTAGTTCGTTCTCAATTCATGTACTCTGTTTTCCCTTAACCCTAGATGAACATATACTTATATAATAAGACAAGTTCGCTGGGCTTGGGCTTGGGCTTGGGCTTGGCGAACTTGTCTAAGTTCGTACCAAAGAAGTATACATCTAAGTTAATCCGAGGTTAAAGTTAACCTCGGATCAACACATGAGACTAGCCTAAGATTACATCTTTTGCCTCTCTCACTAGGACGAATTTGTTGCAGCCTCAATCATAAAAAAAAAACCCTAAACCTAACACATCTATTTATAGCTGAAACCATGAAACCCTGAATAAGTTCGTGGGCTTGGGCCTAGCGAACATACACAAGTTCGCTGGCCCACCTTGACAACTTGTGTTCGTGGGCTCTAGGCTCGTACGTGAATTGCATAGCGACGGTCACAAAATGCACCAACAGACTCCCCCTTGACCATTGCTATCAATTCTGACAGACACCAAAATCATTTATTACTAAGCCTATATCAACAGACTTCTCCTTAACTAATGATTTCTTGTCTTCACCGGTCAGACTTGATCTTTTGGCACAACACTTGATCTTCAATCTACGAAATCCCTGCACCCTAATGAAACCCGATGAATCCAACCCCTTTCAGTGCAGTTCTTCTTCTCAACAGTAACCTCCTCCTAATTGAGCTCTCTACAATCTTACTATGCAAAGTATCATTGCTCGATCCAGTTGATCTCCAAGCTTAACCGGCATACGATAGAGAAGTTGAATTTCCAACAATCAGCGTCGAATTAACCAGCTCCCACAAAGATAAGAAATTCAGCAAGTTGAACTTCAAATAATATTGTACCCTAGATCCATGTCTTCAACCAGTAGTGTCTGACTTTGTCTTGTATCTTCATAAATCCACCAATAATCCGAAGTCTTTTATATCTGATGTCCCTCTCAAAGTAAGCGCATCCAAACTAATTCGAGACCTTTAATCTACCACTTCTCCACTTGGCCTAAATAATCGTCTCCACATTAATTGGTATGTATGACAGAGTTCAATCTTCAACTACTCGACAACAAATTATCAGCTTCATTACGAAAATATTTCAACAAAATCTCACACACATGCTAAGGAATGATAATCATTTGCTTACTCCACATTCAATCTTGGTCTTCAATCTTCATCTGAATCACCTAATTCATCATCACCGCCCGTGATCTATACTTAGGTTGACCATTGGTCACTCGGATTCTCAATCAGTAAGAGATACCATAATTGAAGCATGTCGAAGCAGAAGCACCATGATCTTCAACACTTGAGCATTCTTTGAATGTTGCCTAGAAACTTTTAAAATCACTAGAACTTTTCACAAAGACCCATCTTCTTTGCAAAATATCTTCAAATCATCATAGGTGAGTTTATGTTGGTTTCAACCATTCTCTCATTCTCAACTTGATTCATAAATTTGAACTAATTTTTTTTTTTTTTTTCAATTTTTTTATTTTACATGTTTGCTAACAAGTTCGCCGAACTTACAAGTTTGCTCACAAGTTTGCTCACAAGTTCGCCCAACTTCCAAGTTTGCTAACAAGTTCGCCCGATCTTCAGCAAGTTCGCCCGACGAGCTGTAAACCCTAAATCCGAAAATTTTCGATCAGAAACTCATCCAAACCTCAATTACAGATCTCGAACCCGCTCTGATACCACTGTTAAGTCCCTTCAATCGTTATGAACATATACGAGATCCGTATCTTGTCTAAGAATGCGGAATCTTCCTAGACTAGATTATCAGATTAAGAAGCTAAACAATCGAATAGACGAACAATAAAGAATACGGGAATGGTAAATAACAAACGAGATGTAAACAATCTTTCATACATTAATCATAACGATTACAATACCAAAGAAGTATACATCTAAGCTAATCCGAGGTTAAAGTTGACCTCGGATCAACACATGAGACTAGCCTAAGATTACATCTTTTGCCTCTCTCACTAGGACGAATTTACTGCAGCCTCAATCATCAATCCAAACCCTAAACCTAACACATCTATTTATAGCTGAAACCATGAAACCCTGAATAAGTTCGTGGGCTTGGGCCTAGCGAACATACACAAGTTCGCTGGCCCACAAGTTCGCTGGCCCACCTTGACAACTTGTGTTCGTGGGCTCTAGGCTCGCACGTGAATTGCATATCGATGGTCACAAAATGCACCAACATTTTGGTAGAAATCATTGTTGTTGGGGTTAGACATTTTTAGTGAATTGGAAGTGAAAGTGAAAGAATGATAAAGAAAATTGTTGAATTGTATATAATAATTGAGTGGAATAATGTATTTGATTGAGATAATGGAAGATAAAAATGTGTGTGAATTGAAGTTTAGTTGTGTGTTTATTTATAGTGTGTTTGGGGTTGGATAAAAAGGTTAAAAGAATAACTTTTTTTTCTTTCAAACTAACGGATATATAACCGTTATTTTTTTTAATTTTTTTCTAAATCCTCAACGGCTTTATTTTTATAAAATAAAATAAAAAATAGCACATGGGCCCCACCTGTCCCTCCTTCTCCTTTCGTGCCAAGCCGAAGAACCACAACTGACGAAACGACCGACGAAATTGTGCCAACGGCGTCGGTTCGCCGGCGTTCGTCGGTTCCAAACCGAAGAAGCTCGTTGGCAGCGGTCTAATTCCATTATATCTTAGAGCCCAAATTTTCGTAAGTACTTTTATTTTTTGATACATGCAGCTTTACAGCTTTTAAAGCATAACTTACATGTTTGAATATTTTTTATTACACTTTATCTTGCTTGTACTCTATGCGTTAATGGTTGTAAGCTGCACAATAACTATAAGTTCTGTTACTTACATTGTTAATAAAATGAGTAACTTGCATACCTCATAACAAAATGAATATTGGTTTGCGGCTATACATACGTAACTAAATTAGTTAGCACACTTTTATCATATTCAAAAGGTTTAATTAGTTTTTGCTGTATTTTTACATGTTTCAGCACTTAATTTCTATTTTGGCTGCATATTTGGTGATGTTTAGTTGCGGTTTCATGTTTTTTGTAGTAACATTAGTGTGAAGTTTAACCCAAAATCTTTTTGCCCTCGTGACATAAAATTTTGAATCCGCCACCTTCAACATGTGATAGGTACCTGAAGGTATTGAAAATAATGGATTATCTATATACATGGCGAAAGCAAATCCTCCAAATGTATTCTAAGCATACGGAAAACAATTTCATAAGGAAATAATGTCTGGTGCAGTGGAAGCATGGTTTTAACATTAACTGGTAAAAGTAAGTTGATCCAACTAGCTAGTGATGATATTTGTCGTTTCTTTGAGCTACTTGCACAATCACATGTCGAGCTGAGATGCTCAACGAGGCTGGTATATGCGTCTTATGTATTAAAATAAAGTCGTGTTAAAGAAAATTCTGCTTTTGCATCTCACAAGAAACTCAAGAGTATTTAATATATCCTTCCATTGACCAAAAAATGAACAGTTCATATGATCAAATCATTCTACTTTTTAACTTTTGTTGATGTATCTAAACTGTCAGTGTGTACAAGAACCCTCTATATACAAGGGTATATACGTTTAATTGTATGCTTATTGAGCAATAATACGTTCTCAAGTAACATTTCGCTGCTGATATATGCAGCTACATTGAAACAATAGACGTCTAATCGTTTTTACGCTGACCTGGACTTTTGTTATTTACATTACTTGATATTTTGCTCATCTACTTGTATGATCCCCAAACACAGTGGATCGAAACTGATCAATTCATATAGAAATTGGCTATATTTGCAGTTATACAGTTAATGGTCATGAGTATTCAAGTTATTACATTAATACAGAAAAAATAATTTGTTCATTCGGTACAAACTTGGTATTTCTTCATGTACACTTATATATGTTGCAGGGTTTGAAGAATGCTTATTACTTTAAGAATTAATAAATTAAATAATAAATATAAATGAGGGCAAAATAATGTTAAATGAGGCTTTTTCCTTTTTAAGATCTCTTACTAATCAACTTTATTGTAGCGAATATTATCTGGTTATTAATGAACAGATAATCTAATCATGAGTCGGGATAAGCTACCCAAAACATAGAAAACTAATTATTGTGTCCGAAAACACCAGGTACCAATACCAAGTTGAAGTTACAAAACCAACACCGAAAGTATTGCAACGAAACTCCATAACTGGAAATTACAGCTCAAATTCCTATATTCCCACAATTCAGATGTACATATATGATGAAAGAGAAAGCTACAAAAGGCTAGAAATTCAAGCAAAGTAAACACAAAAAAAAAAATACTATAATAATAATAATAGTACTTGTAAAGGGTAACACCACTCATCGAGAAAGATGACCTACATAGAAATACATTCTACACTTCCTGGAGATTAAACATGGTTGCTGCACCAAAAATGTCGGCTATTTGTCGAACTGCCGCAATGGATGATCGAGTCATTGGTAAAACTGAGTCTGGGAGGGTGGGTGAACACTCTGGAAGATATTCTTTTTTGTTGAATGTGGGAGCGTATAGCGCTAGGACCCCCCAACAAAATATAAACCTGAAAAACAAAACGCTATTCACCCTTAAGCACAAGAACTGAAAATGACAACATGAACTGGTCTGGTGAGTTAGGTAAAGGATCAATATGGGTAACTATTTGATACGTGTCAAAACAGTTTATCATTACTTTAAAATAATACTCGTTTTTAATGTTAATTTTTATCTATTTAAGTGTTATCATTACTTTAAATAATTTCATTGGTTTTCTTCATATAAAAGAGTATTTTAAGAATTTGACCCATAGTCAAACAAATTCATTACATTGTAGGCCACATAAAACATTGGAAATTCACGAGAAACTTCGAACTTGGTGGTTTTCTATTACCTACAATTTTTCATAGCATTTAATAACATTATATACAAATAGAACTTCTGGAGACTAAATCTAGAAGACTTGCGTATATTTTTGCATCGGGAAAAGTAGAACATGTGTATCATTTACAAATATGAAGACATCCAAAATATTCACATACATCATATAGAAATGTTTTAAATCCTTCCTTCCCAAAACAATGGTAAAATTTGACTTGTCATATGATAGATAGGCTGTTAATCTTATATCTAAACCCCCAGTCAATGACAAAGGTTTCATAGAGGAAAACAATGGCATTCATATTTTGTAACCATTACTAAAGAAAGAAGAGATAAAGTTGGATTAAAACTAGAAGTGGTCATACGGCAGTTCAGTTGGGTTGGGTAACAGATCAAACCGGGTTCCATTCAAATGATATTTTTTGTGGCTTTGTGTTGAAATGGCCCAAAACACTTTCTTCAAAATTTGTATAATTAACTAGTGCCATAAATTAATAAAATAATACTATATTACTACACTAACGTTCTAAGTTTTTGCAAAAATAAAATAATATAATACAAGTAAAATAACAAAAATAAATATATAAAAAAAAAAAAAGAAATTCTAAGGGTTAAAATCAACTTTGACCAAAACTTTTGACCCATTCAACCAAATGGACCTGTTTCCCTTCTATCTAAACAAAATTATTCAACAGATTTCACCCATTCAAGATAAAAAAAAACATGACCCAAATAAAGATTCATAAGTGATTGGTTCAAAATACCCACCCCTAATAAAAACTTTACCACAAAAAACAATACTATTTCATTGGATGAAGAACATCAGCACTGCACCATTTGTTTTGGGACATCCAAACATATGTTCCTTCACTTATGTTTAGGAGCCGGTAATGCTTTCCTAGGGTAATTAGGCGGTATTCTTATGTATGTGTGTATGTGTGTCAGTACGTGATTGTTGAGGAACTATGAAATGCACAAAGCCAATCATTTAGTGCACTTGGATTTTGAGAGTACAAGCTTAATAAATGATTAAGAAGGCGATCATTAAATTTCAGCAACAAATTCCTCCACTCAAGTCCAATGACCTAACATAGTCCCAAACTATATATATCATCATAACTTTATTAAAAAAGGAGATGGTTTTACAATTTACCTTAAAAGCAGCCGTCTAAGAAACGGATCACCTAAAACTTGAGCCCAAACAGGATGAAGTGTGTCTGAAGATGCCAACATCTCTCCCCAGAGATTAAAAGATGAGAAAAGAACCTTCTCAGCCTCGTTGAGCTTATCCTGAAATTACAGATATCTATTTTAGCCAACTATCTTTCTTAAGTACAGCTACTAAAGAATTCATGTAGAGGTGGTCAATTCAGGTTATTAATTGTCCCTAACTGGTCAAACAGAAAAAATATACAGCTAAACAATAAGGGGTCGAAAAGCATACAAAGTGTATTTTTTTTAGTACGGCAACACTCACAGACCCTATAGCCCACATAATATATACACATTTGTCACAAGTGAGACTTGAACCCACAACCTTTTGGTTGATGGGTTATCCTCATTTTCTTCAAGGAACTCCAGTAATATTTAAAAAAAAATATAAAATTTTATAATCATAAATGATAGAATAACTGTTTATAAAAAAGATTAGGACAAGTATTCAAGTCAACCTAACCAGTACAAATATTACCCATTTTGACCAATTACGCCCAACGAACCCATTTTTGCCACCTCTAAGCTTTAACAATTGCAATTATGGCTTAACAGAGAGGCACATACCATCTGGATGTCAGCACCTGAAAAGCCAAGTAGGATAAGGAAGGCCTGCAGTGGTGCTGTCAAAAAGCTTGTGAACTGACTTCCAGTTGGCTGGCGAGAATCTACGGCACCATGTATAGGACTTGGAGAACTTGGAGATAGGAGCATTGCAACTGGTTCTCCTTTTACTGTCATATTTAATGCCTGATGATACATAACTAACTGTGTTAGGCATAATTCTATGTAAAAAGAACATTAATATCTTCAATGAACAACATACATGTCTCCATCCCAAAGTAACAGCAACATGTGAATAAGCTACATAGTATAATTTTCGATATTAGTCAAACTGAAAACTACCCCTCAATAACAAGACGATAGGGAAATCCTGTTATCACAATTTCTGCAATCAACACTTTTTAGTGATTGCTAAAAGGTAAGAAAGATAATTTTTAAGGCTTCTCATACAGGAAAATGTTGCATTCATTTTGGGGCGCCATAAAACAAACATTTGCACTTATTTCAGTAATTCCTGAAATATAGAGATAGAAACTAATCTCCTAGATCAGAAAATTTTCGCGTAGCTTCTGGTCTTTCACATCGAATGCAAAACAACACTCATAACTTGGGGCCTCACAAATTATAAACAAAGTACTCAGCCCTAAGCTTGATGGTAGCAGTTCATTAAGCACTTCCCAACATTAAGTTACAAATACTTGTATGCCATATGAGAACTCCAACAACTTTAAGTATTAAAGTCAAAACGAATTGCCTTGTATATATGTCAGATTGTAAATATTATGTAAAGTAGGTTGTAGGATTGCCATTCAAAAAAATGCATTGTCCTTGTAGCAAGTGAGGTCTAGTGAAGTAATTTTATCAACTCAACTGAAACAAATTTCATAAAGTCTACACACTGATTTCCCATCAGATGTTCATACTTGTATAAAAGCATCTTATAATGTTTCGAGTACTTGCCTTAAAATAACTACTGTTGCCACTGTCGATAATAAGGAAAAGTGGTCTTCTTGTAAATGGAAGCAAGTCACAAGGATAAACCAGATTTAAACCTGAAACAAACATCATTGTTAGCTATCGATATCCTTAATGCTAAAAAAATTGTCATCAAGGAATATTGCACAAATCCTCTATTTAAAGGAAATTTAGAACCATTCCATGAATTCATTGCCCACTACCAGTTTTAGTTTAATAATTTTCCATTCAATAAGAGTACCTCCATTTCCTTTAGCACCAAGATTCACACCTCCAGAATGGTAAGCTGAACAGTTCAGAATATTTTCTTCTACAGGAACGATTGTGTTATCACAAGCGGAGGAAGATGGTGAAGTAGATGCAGAATCTGAGTCCACCATATTAGGCTGTCCACTATTGACATTGTGCTCTGTATTACCAATATAACTTTTTATAAGAAATGACGATCAATAAGCATGCTCACTGTTTCTTAGAAAAACTATAGGTTGCATATGAAATTATAGACGTAAAAAACGAAAAATGTGAGTAAAATAAAATGTCACCTGGAGCCGACAAATAAAGTAAGAGAACTCCATCAGGAGGAAGCTCCTCACACACAGTGGCCAAAACCTGCCATCAAGAGCATAAAGCAATTTCACCTGCCTTAGATGTTTTAAAGCCTGTATATTTCTGTTGATTTTGATGTGCAATGAATACTCAACTGCCCAACTTGTAGATGATACAAGGGGGAATGTGGGAAATGTGTGCCAACTTCAGACTGTCATTATTTATGATCCAAATGGAGTTACAGCCCACAGAAAGGTCTCAACAGGCCAAAAGCATAAATAAACAACCAGTGGTAGTTTGCCCAGCCATTACTCCCAAAATCCATCATCTAGAGCTTGGATTCAAATTTTTATCCTTTTATGTATGTCGCATAGTTACTTCATATTATTTTCTATTTTATTCTACTTCCATGATCGCACCTTTGATGCTTTCTAGAGGTTTTTTGGGTTTTCATTATAGTAAATTGCCTAATTTCAGAATTTCAAATAGCTTTTCATAGAAGTCCCAATAGTCCTCAACGGAAAAGCATAAATTTAAAGTCAATAAAAAGCATTCCTAGATTACTCACTGCTAAAAAATGAGTGATGGATGGACGATACAAGATAGCTTTACGCGGATTTGGTGGCAATGTAGGATCAGAAATCTCCTGAGAATGATTAATACGACTTGACCCTAGAAAAGCCCCATTTTGACTACCAGTGGTCCCAGCACCAGTAGACATGGTTCCACTTGATTTGTAAAACGAGCCACTGGGTTCCCATTCCAAACATTGAAGCATTCTGAAGTTATCAACTGTGAGCTCGGAGAACTTAACCTGATTAACAAATTCACATGACATAAGAAAAGTCAAATTGGAGTACAGTGACACTGCACAAGAAGAAAGACAAGAAAAAAAAAAAAAAAAAAAAAAGCCTTCACGTAAAGCATAAAGTACAGATTTCTTGTTGCTAGTGAGCATAGATATAACTTAAACCTCATTAGGATGGTAGCTGCAAAGTATGGCATCTCCCAATTTTAGCTTTCTTTTGACATTGGCAACAGGTGGAAGGCTGTCAGGATGGGGATCTAATGTGAGGCTATATCTTAGAGGCCTTATATTCATAAACGCTGTGTCTACTTTAAGAAATTTAGTTATTTCCTGAATCACTAGCTTCCATTCTTTGAAGTCGGTGTCCTGAAACAAAATCATTTGCAGTCATAAGGAGTACTAAAATTGCAGCTTATTACACCATTTTGATAAAAGAAGGAAAATTAATTACCAGAAAACTCCTCTTGCAGTCTCCAACTAACATTTTGAGATGATTCACCAACTGATAAACCATTTCTCGACGGTTCAACACCAAACAAACTGTTAGGAACCTTGCAAAAAATCTCAATTGTTTGTTGGCAAGATTCAGATCTTGTAATAGTCCATCCTTGAAATACTCCCTGGTCAACACTGCTTCATAGAAGATATATGACTCGGACAAATAACTAGCTTCACTTGTTCTCATATACTGTCCAAATTTAAGTTGCCCTATTCGGGATGCAATATCACCTATTTCCCATCTCTTAAGCCCAGCTTCCACAAGCTTGTGTCTATTCTCTTGTTGAAATTTCCATAACTGTGTATAAACTTTGAATACCTTATAGAAATATGTATCATACCTGATAATGAACCACATTTTTCAATACTCAGAATCAATAAGATCTTTCAAACTACCATTTTTCTACAGCAATCACTAGAATATGTTTTGTGATTAATCATCATTTTAATTATCCTAATCGTAAGTTATTATTTACTATACAGTTAGGGAGTATTAAAATGTATCCATACAATGCCAATGTTTTACATAACACCTACAATGCATTACAAGGACATTTCTGAACATGACAAAGTGGGAGTTTGTTGAGTTGTGGAAAGTCTGATACTCTGATGATTGCGAGGATGACCGAGTCGCCGCCCTAGTCAAATAAAATCAGAATTATGGGCTTGGCCCATGTGGGACTTATATCTCTCATTCTCTCAAAGCTTGACCGGTAATTAAGTAGATCAACTTACTCTACCCGACCATTTAATTAGCCGTTCTATTCTTTTCGAGAAAGTGTGTTATCATGTGTGCTAAGACTAGGGTTTAAACGTCATTGTATCACAGAAAATGGTTCCAAATCCAGCCATTACCATCAAATCTATTGGATATCAATGTTTCTGGAGTCTCTTCATTATTGGAAACATCAAAAATCCATTCATTCATAACCAGATACATGCATTATCACTTTGCCCATCAATTAAAATTTGTTTTGACTTTTGTAGTCAACGTCCAAAACATCAGAAGGCAAAATCCAACTATATCTGTATCAATATAAATTTCACATAGTACAATTTGAATATATAATCCTCCCATGATCTATCTTCGTATAATTTGATACTAACAGTAACAAGTTCAAATTCAAATTCAGATTCAAGCATACATATACATAACACATCACTTAATATATGAATACAAAAAACATTACAGAAATATACCTGTTGCGTTCGTAATATGGCAAATCCCTAATTTTGGAGAATTTTTTATCGGCTTTAGCAACGAGAGACCAATACACTTCACTCACCGGTACATTCACATTGCTCTGTGACATTATTTCTGTAATTTTTGGTTGTAATTATAGAAATTGGCCTAAAACATTCGCCTGTGGAAATTTGGGAGTGTAGTGTTCATCATTTCCTCATTTTTAGGGTTTTGGAAGAGAGATTTGGGGATTCTTTTCTACTAATTTACTGTAAAAAAGCCAACTCGTTTAAATGATGTCAAAACAAACTTAAAATACTCCATGTAAAATTGTCAAGAGCAAATTTGACATTTTGGAAGAATATTCACGTATTTTTCATTTCACTTAATCTCCTTTCTCCTTTTATTATTATCAAAAACCCCTAATTACCATTAGCTCATTATGGATGAATAGTAGCATAGATTTAATTCATCCTCTATTAGTATTGGTACTCAGCATTCAACCCGTGTACACACGGAATGTTAAATTTTTATTTATTTTCTATAATTATGCAAACAATGTATATAATTAAATTGTAACATTTTATCTCATTTTAAAATTTTGAAATGAAACTTACAAGTAAATTATTTATGGTTGGATGATATATTAATCAATCTAAATTGACAAAAAATAATCCGATAAAAAAATTATTGATAAAAAGAAGAAAAAAGTTCATGTCTTTAACTATGAGAATAGATAAGAGAATATTATAATGGTTAAAAGTTGTCAATTATACTCGAATAATAAAATATTAACTTCAAAGTTATCTCAATACGATAAATCAACTTTTTCCAATTATTATTATAATATGTACAAATTAGAATATAGTTAAAATAAAAATATATTACTCCATGCTTGTCATAATATAATAATAATAAAGTAATTATGCATATCTTTCAAAAATATGAAATAGAGTAGTTATTGATTTATAAATCAAACTTCATGTTTGTCACAAACCGTACCGTGAACCATTAACTGAAAAGTCAAGGATCATAAACCGTACCATGTAATTTGGTTCTGGTCCGGTATGGTACTGGTTCGGTTCTTGCGGTTCTGGTTCAAAACTGCGAACCAAATAATATATGCACATTAGCACATATAGGTCATAAAGAAGAAGATATCTAAAAGTAGGTAGTTATCAAAATAACTACAAGACTTAGAAAATCGAAAAAACACGTATATTCGTCGAATAATTAAAAAAAAAACGTTGCGACAACTCAAAATAAAACATCAAATAATCCACTTTCTACGCATTACCCCTCTCACTATCTAACTTCATTTATAATGAAATTTGTAATAAAAAATGTTGCGGTTCTAATGGCACAAGCGGTTTTAACAGTTCTAGTACCGAACCGTACCACAAACTATTAAGGCTAAAAATTAGAACCGAGAACCGGACCATTATGCATGGTATGGTACGGTTCTGGTCCGATTCTGGTTCGATTTACTGGTTCTGACAGTTCCGAACCATATATGTACACCCCTACACATTACATAGTAGTCGATTCTTTATCTTCTATTTATATTTTTTGTTTGTTTTGATTTATTTAATAATATAATTAAATTAAATATTTAGATTTCTTTTATTTAAATTGAAAAGCTTAAGATGTCTACTTATTATAATTATGTGAAATTGAGGGACCTAATTGACTAATTGAAAATTCTTAATTGATTACATCATCAATAGGTGTGACACCCGACAAATTAGGCCGTCATTTGTATTTAATCATAGATCATTATTACTTGTATTTAGTATGAAATAGGACTAAGTACAGTAACATTTTGTATATATGTAAATATATATACACGTACGTAATTAATTTTAATTACGCGAATTCGATCGGATGGAATCCGACACAATAAATACGGACGTTGGTGAAAAACATTTTCTTAAATAGCGTGACAATATTAAACAATCGTTATTTAAATTATATTATTACGAAAATATATAAAACATTTTACGTTTCGTATAAAACGTACCGTACACGACGAAAACGCGCAAATCGCGCCCGACAATCGAACGAAACTCGAATTATAATTTAATAATTTAAAATGAAGTATTTTAAATAAAACTTCAATCAAAATATACGCGAATAAATCATTAACGAAAAACTTGAATAATAAATGTTTAACGTTTAAACGAACGACGAAACGAACGGGTAGACGAGCACCGCGCGTAACGTAAACTTGGGGAACAAAATTTAACACCCCCACACCATGTGGGACCCTCTAGAATGCAGCCATCCATGCACCCCATGCCTTCTCCCCATTTCTTTTTACCCATACCTCCATACCTTCTCATTCACTCCAACACTCTAACAATTTCACACACAACCTTTTTTCTCTCAACTCTCTCATCTCTCTCTTGATCTCTGCAGATCCCAGCCCCAAGAAAACCCCAAAGTCACCACCACAAACCACCAAAGTCATCACCACAAACCACCATAACACCCCCTCTTCGGTTTGCAAGAAAACGAGCTTTCGACCTTCATTCTTCGTGCTTTCATCAACTTCTTTGTAAGAAACTCTATCCCCCTTTTATTTTACTTGGAACACACTTATATTCATGTTATAATGTCCATATAATAAGATTATGTCCAAAAGAAAAGTCGAAAAACGTTTTTATGAACATAAAACACCCACAGATTTCCGGGCAGAAACTTTATCCGACTTCAAGGGGAAGTTTCGTACTCAAAACTTAACTAAAATGGATGAATCAAAAGACAAAAATTAAGTTTAAAGAGTTAGCTTTCATTTCCAAGTGGTTTCATAATTTTTAGACACCGTTTGATACCCGAAAATGATTTTACAAAAACATGTCGCTAAACTGTCTCGGGTGACAGATTTTTGACTCAACTTCTCGGGTCCATAACTCGACCTACACAACTCTAAATGACATGAGGTTTTCGCCTAAATCTCACAAATTTCGTTAGCTTTAAAAGATTATGTCTCGTGAAGTTTTGTAGATTTTTCTTAGTAATTCAATCTTTGAAATATGTCCAGATTGGTCAAAATTGGACCTCAGAGGACAAAGGGAATTATTAAAAATACTTAGCCTTATCCAAAAATTCTAGAAAAATTAATGAAAGTAGCCAAGACATAGGGGAACAACTGGTATTTTTCTTGGATTTTATCTCGACACTTTGACTAGTCAAAAGTAGCCACAAAAATGACCCAAATTTCTAGAAAAATGACCAGAGGGACTGTTTTGACATTATTTTAAAAACGACACTTTCGGGTTGACCACAAAACGTAACGATAATTTTCCTAACCTTTAAAAACCGAGCACGTTTGACCAAAATCCCGAACCCGAAATCACAACAGGTCCTCTGTGTCGCAGATGGCTCAAAACCATTGCGACACAAGCCCTGTGTCGCACTACTGATTTTCGAAATACTCCTGCGACACCAATCCCTGTGTCGCAACATTTATAAACCAGCAGTACGGTTGCGACACAAGTCTAGTGTCGCTAGACAAGCAGTGTTAACTCGTTTCGCAACATTTTATATTGAACAGTACTAACCTGCGACACAAACCACTATGTCGCACAACTATTTGAATTTCATACTTTGCGACACTACCTTTGTGTCACAGCATCTCATAGCGACACAACCTCTGTGTCGCATAAAACAGACTAATTGAAAAACATATTTTTACTAAGGAATGTTTTCGCGAAACAACAACTATGTCATATACGACACTACTCGTAACACAATACATATACTTTTATAAGTATACAACGAAATAATGTCTTTGAGAATTATTATTACAAAATGTCACCAACGGGTCGTACATGTTTTCTAAACACAAACAAGAAACAACCTTTGAACATAACTAGTTGAATGGACGACTAGCACAAGTGGACATTAACCCCCACTTGCATACATAAGTGGACATTAACTCCCCCCCCCCCCCCCCCCCCCCCCCCCCCACTTACCTACAATCTTATGCGTTTAGGGCGCTAGAAGATTGCATCTTGGGACACGAACACCTACTATTTGATATAATCGCTTACAAGACTCGGGTGAGTCTCATAGCCCCACTTTTACTGTTTTATACTATGGGGTGAGATTACATACACTGTTTTATAATCACAAGTACTGAAACAACTCTTATACGGATTGCATGAGACCTTTAATCCACTAAAAGTCCTCACTTTATCATAGTTCGTTAATTGTATGAGCACGAGTATTATTGGATAGATCTATCGGGGATTGACATCCCCGTCCGGGCTAGTCGCTCTAGCCGACCAACAGACGCATTAATATTTGACTGTAACGGGTGTATTGGATTATGCACCTGCCCGAGGCACAAACCAGGTTAAGCGTCGAACTGTGAGACTCATGGCAATAGTATATACTTATTTTGCATTCGTGCAACACTGATTAAATCTTGTGATTATTACCAACTTTTGATAACTGTTTCAAACCTATGAACTCACCAACATTATGTTGACCGTTTTAGTATGTAATCTCAGGTTCGCAGACACAGTAGGATGGCCTACAAGGAACCCTAGCACGAGTCGCATGCATTTCAAACAAACAAAGAGATTTTCTGCATTACTGTTTTGTAATAGTAGTTATGTACTAGAATCTCTAGGCTATCTAGTGAACTCGTGGATTAATACAGGTGTATTTTGTAAACAATATATTTTTCGGAATGTAGCTTACAAACGTCTCATTTAGAAGTCGTTTGCTTGTAACTTTGTGTAATGATCCATGATTAGTCGCGCCCCGACCCGACTTCCGCTGCACAGTAAATTTGGGGGTGCGACAATGAGTTTCCTATATATTATTTAAGATTAGTATTAGTATAAATAATAAATAAATAAAACATAATTAAATTAAATCACAATTTAATATATAAGAAAGTTGTCAACCCATGAAATACGGGAGTCAAGGTGGGAGGAAATTGCAATTCACTTTAGGTAATATTGATTAAATCAAATCATATATTAATTTAATTAAATGAGTAATTAAGATCGTAAATTAAAATTAAACTTAAATATGTTTGAACACACTCTGACTATACACGTTAGGTAATTGCTTGGCCTTTTTTTTACACACACTCATAATTTCAATTACTTTAAAACAAAATGCTTGGTCTTTTTAAAAAAAAATTATAATTATAAATATATAATGGAAAATGTGATTTTCTTTTTTAATACTTAATCAGAGTCAGATAGCTCTAAACTCTAATATAACAACATCAATATTTGATCCTTATATATAATCGGTTGACCAAAATTTAAATTAATCCTCTTATTGTGAGATAATAACTTTTAAATAACGTGCATTCAACTTAAAAGTTCCAAATTAATTGACGTCATTTAATAGAACTAAAATGAAAATAAAACAAATTGAATTTAAAATTCATCAAATCATATCCTTTCCTTATACTGGGTACAACCCCCACGATGCAGCGTGATAAAAAATTCATGTGCATTAATATGTCTTTGTATAATTGAAAATATAGTACTTTGTAATATATCATTTTCTTATTATACGTAATGATAATCTCGTCACAACTTGAAGCTCAATACGAAATCAAACCCGTTAATCTGCTAAGACAGGATCATCAATGCGGTTAACTTTTATGGTCGGGTTAGGTCAAGGTTCAGGTTAATGGTCCAAGTTAACCCAGGGGAAAAACTAAGTTTGTTTTTGTAATCAAAATTATAATCCGTCAACTGATGTAACGTAAAAAGTCGTATTTTTACGCACATTATTCCTCGCTATTTGAGCCAATATTTAGTGAAAACATTTTATAAGAATATTTATTTACTAAACTTCATTAAATTGGTTCAAATGTAGATGTTGCAACAAAAATCACTAAAAACGTTCACTTTACATGCAAAACGAAGCGAATAAACTTCACATGATTTCTCCACTAATATTTACCCTATGATATTTACATCCTAACTTATCCTATATGATTCATAGGTAATTACGAGAGCGAAGAATCAAGAATCAAGCAAAACGGATAAGGAACGGAGAAGATACAACATCTAAAGATCAACCGAACGTATTCCAAGCACATATGAGATATAGACATCAAAAATACATGATTTTGATATCATTAGAAGCGTAACGGAATTACGAGACCATAGACGAAAGAATCAAGCCAAACAGACAAGAAACGAAGAAGATACGCGCGAAATAAGCAACGAACGAAGTACTGAACAACGGGCAAAAACCAAACGGCCTCAACAGAGGCCGTATACGGACATTGGGATACCGTATACCGCCCCTTGGGTACCGATACGGCTCCTTGGGTGTCGTATATGGCCTCCAGCCCTCTCCGGTGATGCCGTTTTTCAGTTATTCTGAGGTTCAGTGCTTTTCCGGGCTTGTATTTTGTGTTTTGGAGCTTCTACGGGGGACTTGGGCCTTTGCTTATAAATACTAACCATATCCTCCTCATTTCAATCATCCCTCAATTCACATCTCTCTCATTTTCTCTCATTTCTCACCCTTTCATTTATAATTTTTCTCTCTAGAGAACTAGAGAGATTTAGTTAGACGGTTAGAGTTCTAGAGGAATGTTTAGCTTGGTAATTTCGTTGTAACTTGTCAAGTTCAGACTATTGTAATCCTCAGTATTACGCTGCTTAATTCCTGGTGATATCTATTTCTTTACTTACTGTTATAATGTTTGCTTTGCATGTTATTTCAGTACGTGTTTTGATTATTGCCATGGTAATTACTTAGCTTTGTAATGTGATTATTGAAATGTAGATATTAGGAGTAGGGATGATGTTAAATTAATATTTTAATCATATACGATTGGAAATTGTTATGCTATGTATCCGGTTAGACTTATCCTGAATTTAGACCTAATTTCTCATTCACCCTTTTCAGTTTTGCACGTGACTATTGCCTTAGTTAGAATCTGATCAATCCTAGCTACGAATACATAGTTATCTCTGTTACGGTATGAAGCTATGAGATCTCTATAAAACGGCCATGTACTTAATATAGCGTTGAAAATACCTCTAGTAAAATACAAATACATGGAAGCTAAGGAAATGTCGTAGGTCCATCTCATCGTGGATTACCTAGAAGTTACCCTTCTAGAACATGGCCTAGGAACCATAAAGCTGTGGAAATACTTACCGCTTTGTATACCGTGAGTAGACCTAAGGATGAACAACTGATGGCAAAGGAGTGTCTAATTCAAGACGGAAATATTTGTGCTTACAGTAAATGAATATGGAGTTCTGAAATGAAATCAAAGACTTGGATGTAGTCTAAGATGCTTAAACAGCTTAACTCCACTTAACCGATAGTTTAACGTATATAGAATACAAATAGAATTTGCCTTGATAAAACCAATTAGACATAGGTGTTAAGTAAGATCAGAAGATAAATTGCGGCCTGTTGCCTCATTCCTGCACCCCGGATATAATTATCCTCAGAGGGTTAGTTGGTCTCTTAAAGACAGTGAGGGGGGTTTTAAAACAGCTTGATCTGATCATAATCACGATAACTTAGGATTCAGTGACATACGTTTTTAGAAACTAGACTAACACTTAAGATCCTAGTGTTTACACCAAATGCCTGTTTGATTAACTTTATAATGAACGTCATCCTGAAACCCTAATTATCGAAGTTTCAGCAATCACTCTCTACCTATCTGCTTAAACATCTATCTTAATTTCAGTCATTTATTTTATACAATTAGATAATTTAGAAAACCAACCAAAAACAAACCTACCTACTTTAAAATCCATCATATCAAGCGAACTTACCTCAGGTAGTCCAATTCGATTCAATTCGTTCCGATTTTAAGAACGACACTCGAGTTATACGTGCTGCTTACTCAAAAGGTAGGTAGTACTTATAGTTTGAGCTCCAGCTCATATAAATATTAAAACACTGATCGCCCCGTAGTCTAGAAATAAATGACGTGTATTGTGCGGGCTTCATCAAGTTTTTGAAGCCGCTGCCAGGGATCGCAGAACGTCACAAATCGAATTTACCCTAGATAAATAGCCTTTAGGAGAACCTTAGAAAATACCAAAAATATAAAAAATCCTTAGAAAGTTTAGGATATCCCTTCTCGAAATTTTACTGCTTTCTTAGTTAAAATAATCCATAGAAAATACCAAAAATATGAAAAATCTTAGCCCACCTGACACTCCTTCTAGCCCCATCTCTCCCTTAGATCACATGACAACGGCAGAAACGTTGGCTATGGATGATGCAGAATTCTTCGATTGTCTGGAGAGAGAATTAGAGGAAGACCTCTATTATTCCTCCTCATCCAACTCCGAAGAAATTCCAATTATCCAAGAAGTAGAGATTAGGAAACTATCTAACTTACATCTTGAAGTAGATAAATCTCAATGGAATATTCCACCTTCTGTTACTATCGAATTGAGTGGTCAACCTACACTTGACCCTGAGATTCTATCACTTCTAGTTAAGTATCGTCATTCCGACCAACAGATTTACCAGAAAATGTACCATTTGGCATTGAAGTATTATTTTACCCACCTATCCGGTGGTTGAATTTAAATGAACGCTTGCATTGCCTTGATGAGTACTTTTGTAACTTAAACTAATTATGATGTATTTACTTTTAATTAATTGTATTCGACATTACATTTATGATGGTTGAATAAAATAGTTAAAAGGATAAAATAGTAATTTACTATTTATTTCCTTTTAAGACTTTTGCTCAAAATTTTTATATATTAGTATAGATGTAGCTAATAAAAAAATACCATGTAACAAATAACAAATAGCATTATTATGCATATATACTTATTTAGAAATGATCCACCAAATTTACATTTTTCTGTAAAAAAAACAGACAACGAAATTTAAATTCAAAATCAGATTTCAAATTAATTATCTTCCCTATATACTAAGAGGTTATCCCCCAACGTTAGGATTATCTATGATGCCATCTCAACCAAATTATGATGTGTCAATCAAAGCTTTGTGCTTCTATTTCATGTTGTCATGTCATCATGTCTTTTATGTATGACTTTTACAATTCTCTGAATTTATTCTATAGCTAGAATGGGAGTTGCTAGAGTTGAAAGATACCAATGTTCCATGATTGTTACTATTAGTAATGATAATTATTCATAAATAATGGTGCATCATTGGTATACTATATAATTTGCAACCTACAACACACTTTTTACATACTTTCCAAACTCCTAATGTTGTATAGTTTGATGATCTTCATCCAATATGATTTTTATTTTGTATTCAATCTACTTTTATCATGATTTGTTAGAATGTTTGATAATTCTTATTTGTCTTTGGAGAGAGATAATATTAAAGACATTTAAAGTTCACAAACTATTGATAATTCAAAGTATAACTGATGCGGGCCCAAGTGCTAAAGATTGAGCCTTGATGTTTATGGAGGTCCAAGATCGAATGAAGAGTCGGGCTTCACGAAAACAGCCATAACTTGGGCTACGGGGCTCCGTTTCAGGCCCGCGACCTGCCAAATTGAAGCTTGGTTTGAGGCCCATCTCTTGGTAAACTGCTACAGGCGGTTTACCCAACTTCCGGGCCTAAAAATGACTTCTAGAAGAAGTTATGGGCTATTTTATGTTTTATTTTTTATTTTGGGCTTTGTTTTGAACTTTTGTGATTGACCCGTTTTGTTTTTAGGCCCAATTCGAAATTCTGGTTTGTTATTTAGGGTTCATGTTGAACCAGGAACATTTAGTTTTTGAATTTTATGAAATTGAATTTTCTCTCAATTTTGCTTGGCAATTGAGTTGAAATTATTCCTAACATCAGTATTCGTTTGAATCAACTATTGTTAGAAGGGGTTAATTCCTAGGTATTCTCGAATCAACAGGATTAATTCTGTTACGAATTTGACACTACATCAATAACTTTCAATATTAATAGAACACTATTAAAAAACAAATTCTTCTAATGTGGGAAGAATTATCAAATTTATATATACATTTAGAATTATAAAAATTATTAATACATTTGTAACCATATATTAGATGAATTGTGAATGTAGAACTTTATTGGTAAAAATGAGTTTTGTTTGTTTGTTGTTGTTCTTAATGTTACTCAAGTAACTGAAGAGGTAGCTAAAATTATGATTGGTTTGTATTTATTATTCATATAAGTTATACTTAGATTATTTTTTTCACACATGTTTGAGGAAGATTGTATCCATAGATTCTTCAAATGTAAGGTCTATCATGACTAATCATGCATATAATGAAAATATTGTTGATAAACAAAAAAATGGAGAATATGAAAGACACCTTCATTACGCAGTGAGGATGACTAAATAAGGTGTATAAATATTATTTATTGTCTCTTACTAAAATTTCTTTTGTTTGTTATTTTGATGTGATTTTGATTCTTGAAAACTCTTTTTCGCGACTTATAACCTATCACTTCCATTGTAACGGGTACATGTTTTTTATGGTATGATTAGTTTCACATCTATAAAATTCCTTATGGAAAGGATGAAATGAATTTGTATCTTTGTATTGAGTTTCCTCATAGTTGTATTCGTGTTGGGATATAACCACAAAAAATAATACGAGTAGTATTGTGACAACCAATGTTTGAGTATAGATCAACATTTGGAATGAGTTTTACTTAAGCTTCATATATCATCTTTTACTTACTCATACAAACCGATATTAGTAAACTTAATAGATTTTAATTCAATTTAAACTTGATAACATGTATCATCAAATGCCCTGTATGAACTACCTAATAAAATGGTATATGCGGTGCCGTGCATCACACGGGTTAAAATACTAGTATTTTATATTTGATATATCCTTGGATAACATGTATTTATGATTGATTGAATGTGCTATTTCAATTCAATCGTTTTCTATACACCTTTACTGATTTCCTACGATCGTGAATTCATACTTTTTTGCAATCATGAACTTGCTATCAGGTACGATCCATTCGGTTATAAGCTTTATATGTGCATAAAGTTTTCTTTTTCTTTTTATTTTGTCTTTTCTTTCTAATTCTAGCTTTCAAATGAAATTACCGTTGTTTGTTGTAGGTAATTTACTCTTCAGTTTACTGTATATTGTTGTAATTAATGCTAATCCTTTCTAGGCTTTATGGTGTCCTCTTCTCAGAAAATGCTTCTAGATAAACAATAGTTGACTAACAAAATCACACAGGTTGTTGGTGCATACAAATTTTCTTGATGTTACAGTTGTTAATAGTTTTTATGAAGTACAACTTAATAGTCTTTTGAAAAAGTACATGTGCAGATGCATGAAAAAAAAAGCTACCTACGTGAATGTGAAGTGTGACTACTTCAAGAAGCTTAGGACTTTAGCTCTGTATACATTCATGAATGGATATGAACACACGGCTTCTATAATGTCAGAATTTAGTTTAATGTGTAAAATTGAACTTATGTGTATATTATCTTCAAGTATTCAAATGGGTTGAAGAGTTCAATTCTTAGAACATCCTGATTCTCGAATATTTGAAATGTGTAATATACTAATGTGGAAATTCAATCTGCGTGACATTTTCATTTATGTATAAGTTTGTTCTATGTATGATTATTTTATGCAAATGTATTGCACTAAAAGGGGGGAGGAATGTTGTATATTTTAGTGCATTGGTGGTTTAATGGACACGAAGTAGGTAATGCGGAGTGCATACCCGGATAAGTTACTAAGCATCAGAATTAACCAAAATTGCGGAGTCAAGGGGGCTTATGTGACCCGGAAATACCCGTTTTGATATTTGACCCGGATTAGTTAAGGATAGTTACATGTCCTATAACTTCCATTTTCTGGTTAAAAACAATCAATCTGCATACTTGAAAAACAAAGAAGATTGCCATAAATCGTGTATATCTCTTGGATTATCCCAATACAATTACGTGTAACCCAGGACAATTAGAGGGTCGAATATTGTATTTGGAAAGTGATTTCCAAACACGATCTTATATCCGGTCATTGATCATATATCTTGTTCCTATTTTACAACAATATTCAAAGTCATTTTGTATGTTTTTAAATCTTTATTTTGGTTTAAATGCTTAACTTTAATGAAAATAGTAGACCATGTTTGATAGACTTAAACTTAAATAGCACCAAAAAATAAATCTGAGTCATACCCTTGGCTCTTATTTTGTTCAAACGGGTCTACAGAAACTTACATTATTTTATCAAGTGTTTATATCAACCCTTGAAATTATTGACCAAGATCAAATCACGGCCATGATGTGTTTTTACCAAAAAAAATTTATCTTATTGTTTTCACCGTAACTCAATCATATATATATAATTTGGCAAATGCAAAATAATATATTGTTAATGAGATCAAGAAGATCCCGATGATACAAAACTAACCGGACTACTAAAACATTGAATGCAACCTACTAACTAAAACATTTGATAAAAACGTTGAAATTTAAATTAAACTCCTTGGAAACTTGACATCGACCTTAAACTTGAACATCTTGAATTCTTGAAAGTATGAAACTTGAACATGAATCTCTACTTGAGCAAGCCATCTAAACTTTGCACTCGATATGATACCACTAAAAGAAAAACTAAAGTTGAACCTATGACAAGACTTGGAATTTTAGATGATTTTGGATTACTAAAGCATGACAATAAATGTGCAATGCATCGTTGACGGTTATTCGAAAATTGGAACTTGTATTAGCGATAATTCAAAAGGTTGATGGCCACGTTTCAAAGGTTGATGACACATTCACTCGTTCGGAGTTTCAAACGAGCAACCAAAATAAAAAATACAGATAATTAATTTAAGATGATAAATCAATATCAATGGAGGGTTATTTGGGTTCGTTCACGAGACCATGGCTTGCAGATCATGTCGTTGTCAATAAACAATATCAATAATGCTATAAATTCTGGAATTCATTTTGTTTATATCTAAATGATTCATGAATTGAATAAAAATATATTTCATTTCCATAAGTACACTGATATTTCTTAAATCTATAAACCATCTTTAATTCGTTTAACAAGTTGTCATTGCTATCCAATACCTATCACCACAAGTACCGTACACAATTCATCAACTTCAATTCCGTGTAAATTTGATAACCAATAAACATTGCCATCGGTTGTGAATCCACGTTTTGAAACAATAGTAGCAAAAACCAGGAGAAGAAGGCAATTTAGGAAAAAATATATCCATGGAGACGGTAAACATCTTACATATGAATGCCATTGATGGAGAATCAAGCTATGCCAGTAATTCGTCACTTCAGGTTTCTCTTACTCCCTACGTCATTATATTTATCTATCGAAGTGGATGTTTACATGAAGACTTACATCTGAGAAATGCTAGATGTGTATATGTTGCCTGTAAACATGTTTTAAACAAGAAACCTAGAAAGGGTTTAAGTTTCAAATAAGGTTAATAATTATCAGCGTTAAGATATTCGGTCTCAAGTACCATTTACATTCAATGAATTTACAATGTCTTATGTTCATTTTATATTTGCAGGAACTTGTGATACAGAAAAAACTACCCGTTTTAAAGCATGCAATCAAAGGTATTACTAATCATGATGACATGTTTAGTCAGTGTTTCAAGATAGCAGATTTGGGTTGTTCATCTGGTAAAATTACACTATTGGTTGTATCGAACATAGTTGATATAGTCATTGAGGTGTGTAAAGAGAATAACACTAAAGTACCACAATTTCAAGTATGCGTAAATGATCTATTTGGAAATGATTTCAATAACCTTTTTGTCACACCTCACTAAAGCGGAAACACGAGGTGCAACAACACCGGGTACACAACGCAAAAGATATAGAATAAACACCATGCATAGTGATAATAACAAAAGTAACATGGTTTACAATAAGTTTAAAAAGTGTTCCAATAAGAGATTAGAATACTCTTAAACATAGTTTTCATAAAAGGCTTCATAGTTTTATAAAAAGAAAACACGATTGAAAATGCATCCATGCAAGTGCCATCCTAGAATCCATCTTACTGACCTTGAAAAGCATGATAAATAAAAGGGTCAACTATGGCCATAGTTGGTGAGTTCACAGTTTATGATTACAAAATAATTCATATAAAAGCTTCATTCGTAATCGAACAAAATGAAAGTAATTGGTTGCCTAGATTTGCGAATGGGTTGGTTGTATATATATAAGTTTTAATGCAATTTGAGGCTACTACTAAACCGATTCGACCGATACATGCCCCAAGCTCCATGTTCTATCGGTAACATGAGTAAAGGTGATACTATACACTCACATTTATGTGTAAGTGAGGGGTGGTCTACCCTAAATAGCGCTATCCATAAATATCCACAGCTCGATAACGGTTAATAAGTAGTGTAAGAGGTATTTCAGGGGACTTTAGCACGATAGTACTCAAGCATAACAATAGTATATACACCAATTCGCATAAGTAGCACAACAAAAGTTTAATAAGTTCATAAAGAGTGCAACCAAATTAGTTAAAACATAAGATCATGCTTTTCACCCCAAAACAGTAAACGGTAAAAAGGGGCTGTAAAAACTCACCTTAGTGAGTTAACGTGCGAGCACAACAAAGAACAAGGCTACCCTCGAACAGAAATCTTTCTAGACGCGACCTAATTCAAGTAAAATGCCTAATTAATGTCTAAATGATATGCTTGAACAAAATGGATGTTAACAAGTTAGGTCACCCACTAGACTCATCAAGATAAGTTACTCTTATAAAAATGTATAATTTTACTCAATACGTCTGTATTACACCAAAAACGTTGGCTTAACTCTACTTTTTATGTACGAATTTCCAGCTCACAAGATTCAAAGTATAATCACATTCACTTGAAATACTCATTGACTCCCTTTTTGGTATTCTAGTAAATAATCTTTCAATTCAAAACATATACTAAGAAACTAGACTAAAAATGAAAACTGTCCAGACTTAATTGTCACTTTGTGAGACTTTTTCATCAAGATTAAAAATGATTCTGAACAAATCCTTAATATACCTCTAAATACCATGTCATTGGTGCATTCTGAAATTTTATTGTGATTTTTAAAGGTACTTAACCCATGCAAAAGGTTTCCCACATAGAGTCTCATCAGATCGAAAAAGCTGATGGACCAAGTTGTGGTCATCAACCATTTGGGAATCGAATCCTTTGAGTTAGACCATGTAATTTTATTACATTGAAGTTAACATATCAAACTACTTTCAGATAAAAAAATCAGAATTTTTCATGAAGAATACAAAGAGATATGGTCGTCCAAAGTTGGGTAAAAAAATCTGTCCAGGAATGACAAATTCACCCCTTTGTCATCCAACCACTGTTTGAAAATCCAAATCTCAATATTTTTGCACGAGACTAGTTGGGTTTGAAATATAATTCAAAAATCTAATCTCAGAAGAAAAATCATCACTTTTGGTGGAGTAATCATAGAGATACAGCCTTCCAAAGTCGGCATAAAAATTCTGACAGAAAGCTGTCCAAGTCTCATATTTTACCAATAAGCACTTATTTTTCCCATAAACATAAATATTGGTAAAAATCCAAAAATAAATCATTTGAGCAGCTTTTAAGAGTGTTTTCATGGACAAAATAACAAGAAAAGAAAAATAAACTAAAATCTTTTGCATGCATGTAAAGAAAAACTTTGAATCTATAACAAAAATTGAAGTGTAGGTGCAAGATTCAACATGAACCATCTTGCATTCTTATTTACCTTTTTGATTTGAGATGGAGGGTGAGTGGGACGTGTTTTTCCAGAGATTTTGAGTGATAAACAAAGGGTATTGAGTGGGGAGAGTATGAAAGAAGGTTGAGAAAGAGGTGGAAGAAGATGGAGAGCAAACTTGTGTGTGTTTTTGAGAGTGTTTCAACTTTGAGTGTGTGTGGGCTGTCAAAATGTAAGGAGGAAAGGAATAAAGTGTGTGGAAATGATAAGGAGGAGGTGAATGATTGAGTGTTTGAATGGAGGAGTGTGTAGGTGGTTTATGGGGAGTGTAAGTAACTTGAGGTCAAAGCAAAAAAGCCACTACCAACTATGATTTCCACGAAATGCTAGTCGAAGATCCACTATTTACTTATTTCTAATAAGATAGGACCATCGGAAAGAATTTCATAGAGTCATTCGGTCTGAATGCTACATGAAGAACATAAGCCAAATGATGGAACGGGAAGACCTAGGATGTGAGAGGCAGGCTAAGTGAAATAATATACTGGTTCTACTATATAATCTTATGAATCAAGCACGACACACTTTAAATTGACTTATTATACTCCTAAGTATGAAACCAAGGATATTGATATCTTGGCAGCATTTCGAGTAACTCCTCAACCTGGAGTTCCGCCTGATTCGTATAGGAATTCACAAAGAAACAATCCAATTAATAAAGATACACAACGAGGGTCGTAGTCATAAGATTTTGAAATAGCCCACGTGTTTCTCGAGAAGAGATGGGAAACATGCTCAATATCATTTGATTGAATAGGTGACCCACTATGACCAGATTCCGATTCAAATGGAATCTTTCAAATATATAGCGGATTTGGGCGCTCTAGCCAAAACGAATCCTATTTCGGCAAATGGCGTCCCTCTTCTTGTACCTCGGAAGCCACAAGTACCGACGGAGGACCAAGAAACCACACGCCCCCTTACATCTGTAACAGTCACAATGGTATTATATGCTTAACACACCTTCAGATCGAAGAAGGACTTTTTGGAATGGGAATGGATGAAGCGGGGTGCTCAGCATGTCTGGAAGCACAGGAGAACGTTCTTTTGCTGATATTATTACCAGTATTCGCTTCCTTCGTAACTCCCGGAACTTCTTCGTAGTGGCTCCTTTCCATGCCTCATTTCATAGGGAACACCGGATAAAGCAAATCTTGGGTTTCGTTTTCCTTGTGATGGGCCTGGAAGGGGGGGACATGTCAAGTATCGGCTTGGGACCATGTCTTCTTAGGATGTACGGCGGGTCCGAGTAGGAAAAAATGAACTAAGAAGTAGGGCATACATGTGGCTATCTTTAGTGAGATCATACGAAGGGTATGTTATTAGTTTAAATCTAACCAATTTAATGAATTACTCCTAAAGGTTCACATCAAACTAGTGCTAGTTGATGCGGTTTATTTAAGTCCGCCACAACATGCCTTTTCCGTCTATAGCGGATAGGTAATTTAGCTACCTCCGCAGCAACAATTGCTTGAGGCGTCTATTTGTGTCAGGGGCCCTGGATATGTAACTGCTCAAGATATCCTCTTTCTACTCCTCCTGAGCTGTCTTGTCGTAAAAAAAAGAAAATTGCTCCGGCCCAGAATACGATTAATCCGGCATGGGCTACATGAGTCCCTAATAGTTTACCGGATAAATTGATAAGCCGAAAGTATATTTATTACCAAATAAAGAGGAGAATTTAAAAAAAAAAAACTATAGATGTGTTTTATGGGAAAGGGTGTTCAGATTTTTGAGAGGAAAGAGGGAGGTTTTTTTTTAAATCTATTTACTTATTATATATATATATATATATATATATATATATATATATATATATATATATATATATATATATTATATTCTTTGTAAAATGTTACTGTTAAAATGCAAGTTGGTGCAGTTGTGTAGTACAACTTAGTGAATTTTACATAAGCAAAAATGGTCCAGTTGTTCAAGTGTGGGTGACACAATTAAATTTAAAATAATTTAAATATATCATTGACATTTAATTGATACTAATTAAATTTTTGGTTGGCACGTTCATGACGCGAAGGTACCTAAGGAGAGTGGACTCGAAGTATATATATATATATATATATATATATATATATATATATATATATATATATATATATATATATATAAATTATAAATATATTTATATATATAAAAGAAATGATCCAACGATCGCGAAATTATACTAACAGTACTAACTTTGAACTATCAGCAAAAACTTTCAACTAACAGTAGTAACTTATGAAAGCCGTAGAAACTTTGAACTAACAGTAGAAACTTTCAACTAACAGTAGAAATCTCAAAATCAGCAGTTGTCACACTTTTCAAATTGTTACCGGATTTTTATGCAATGCTTAATTAAGAAGGAGATGGGAGGAAATTTTGGCAATTGTTTTGTTTCAGCTGTTCCAAGTTCCTTTTATTTTTCTGGATAATAGTTTGTACCTTGTTCACTCGTCTTATAGTCTTAAGAATTCATTGGCTTTCGAAGGTTTGTTTCAAATGCCAAATCCAAAGTGTTACAATTTTATAATAGGAGTACAAAATATTTTTTGATGATAAAGTATAGCGTGCAACATGTGATAGGTACCCGAAGGACTTGAAAATAACCCACTGCATATATTCACGGCTGAAACAAGTCCTTCAAATGTGTTCCAATCATATGAAAAACAATTTCATAGCGACTTTACAAAGTTTCTGCAAATGCGTTCCGAGGAAGTAGTATGTGGAGCACGCATGGTTTTAACAATTGTTGTTCGGAGTAATGCCGATCCATCTAATGACGATAGTTTTCATATTTTTGAGCTACTTGCGCAATCACTTGTTGACATGGTCAAAGAGGTATATGAGTTTAATTCAAATTAACAATGAAAATTGACCTTGCTTCTACTTATTTGTATTTGTTTTTGACTAACCATTTATGCTTTAACAAATACCACATGGACTAGTTCGAGAATCAGATGTTAAATCTTTCAATGTCCCAATTTACTATCCATGCGAGGGTGAAGTTTGCAATGCTATTCAATACGATGGTTCTTTTTCTCTTGATAACGTGAATATTTTGGAACTGTTACTGATTTCTCATTTTGGAATTCCATTATTGACGATCTATTCAAGAGGTATGGGAAGCATGTGACCAAACATATGGCTAAGAAGAAGAAAACAAGATATTATAATTTAGTCATTCCATTGACCAAAAAATAATAAAAATATTTTTGTCTTCATGACAAGTCTATTGGTCACTATATTTATGATGATTCCTTTATGAAAATGCACTGTTTTGGTAATTGTAAGCCTTAATTCTTTATTGATGTTATTCAACAATAATATTTTTCAATTTTTAGTTTAATGAGCTAAGTAACAAATTAACCCACAAGTGCCGTGAATGTTGAACCTATAAGATGTCTAAACTTGTTATCAATTAAGGTTACAAAATTAGTTTTCGTACAAAATGAGGTGAAATAAGACATTCCACATAAATTAGTTCTTTTCCTTGATTGCCTCTCTTCGAATTATATGTACACCATCATTTTGTATATATATTTTAGTAAAAAAAGTAATTTCTGCCTATCATCGGATCATCTTAATTACACATCGTTTGATAGGTACATACACATTATTTTGAGGTGGATGAAGAAGGGTATCATTTCTCATCACCAAAGCAATAATTCATTTTCCGCTTATATTAAGTTCTTTAGTTGAGTTTTACATTAATCATCATAATTCGTTGAACATTAATCAACATAATTAACGTGGAAGCCAATAAGAACCAAGAAAATCACTAATACTCTTTCCAAACACCGATTTTTAAAAATAGTACTTTGACCAAACATTTTACCATTTTACTCTTTTCATAGCGCTATATCTGTGCTAATAGCACAACCCCATAAGAAATTAACACATGTCACCTATTTTAAGACACGTATCTTCAATTTCTATACGCAAGATTTAATTCTCACCTACCATGCCATTACGGTTTGTATGAATTACAAACGCAACAAAATTCGTCCCCTACGTATCCCATGTGTTAAGTGCGTGGAACACTTTTGATGATAAGAGTGGGCGCGTGCAGAGGTTTCTTGCCACATTTTTTGTTGTTGTGTTGGTAGTTCTCAGACGAATGTATGGAAGAATTAAGTCATTCATATTCACCGATCTAGAAAACATGAATCGAGTTAAAATGAGACGTTGGCGTTTATGAAAAGTTTTTGACACGTCTCACCACCAAACATGTACAACCTTTTGTTAGGTATATAAAAGAACTCCAATATAGCTAATGGTAGAATATAACATGCACAGATAAATGATGAAGAGACATATAGTCATATAATCACTCAACTATACACGAGTGGACTTTCAAAAGTAAATAGGTTTTTCGAATTTTTAACCAAAATGGTGAGATGGAAAAAGATATTTATCAATATGGTGTTCTTTAGAAAATATTCACTAATAAAGTGTTTTTTTTAGTAAAATGGTGTTTTCTTTCTTTTCTAACTTTATTTTTTACCTTACTATTCTAAGATAACATAAATTACATTTGATGATGCTCTAGGATTCATCGTACGGAGTTTGGTAGTCTACATAAATAGTTATATTATGATTTTAAATTGTTTATTATTTAATTTTTTCATTACGCCTTTTTAGTTGTACGCGCGTTTCATTGCAAACAAAAGAGAATATTTTGACCTTTTTGGTTAAACTAGCTAACTTTATATCTTATTGTTGGCTTGCAATAAACAATTGTATTATGATTTAATCATATTTTAACTATTTATCTAAACCAAATAATCCCTAGCATGAATCCAACATCATCATCAAATCAAATGCAACTCATGCTATCTCAATTAAGGAAAACAAATCACATAACTTAAGTTTTAAAACAATACATTAATTATTAAAATTAGAAAAAAGAACATTTTTATTAAAAAAAAAAAACACCATTTTGGTAAAAAGAACACCTTATTAGTAAATACTTTCAAAACAACACCATGGTAAATAGGTTTTTTCCTCCCCACCATTTTGGCTAAAAACTCCACGAACCACTAACTTGAATAATACAACAAGGTTACAAATCGGCGAGGTCATGTGCGAGAGATGCGACTACTCACCTGCCAAAAAATTGTGTTCAGATGCCTTCGAAATTAACCTTCTTTGATTTGGGAGTGAACGGTAAAAAAGTAATATAATATATTTTAGTGGTGTTTTGTGAACAATTTTAAAAGTTAAAACCATTTAATTTTTGAACTTGTGTATTTGGATATAAATGAGTATTTTGAAGTTTTGAAAGGATATCAAAGTAATTTTCAAATTTATAAGGATATTGGTGTAATTTTGATGTTTTACAACGATATGAGTAAAATTTCGCCATTTGTTTTAGCATAATAAGTTGAATTTACACATCCACGACTTTAGCATCGTAACAATTTTCACGAGCGAAATGTTATATATACAAACGTTTACAAGTAAAACGGATATTGAATAACGAGACGGCCGGTTGTAAGTATGTTTTGTTTATTAAATTTTATGTTATTAAGTTTTATGTTATTTTTTGTAAATGCTACCTGGTATTTGTATTACTACCGCAAATTAGGACGGTTCATGGAAGATTAACCAGAGTTTTGGTTAACTAAAATATCGTTCGATGTTTTCATGAACCTAAACTGAAATCGAAAAATCCGGTTAACCGATTTTCAGTTAAACAAATTTTTCGGTTTCTTTCCTGTTCAATTTTTCAGTAAAAAGTTAAATCCATTTCTACGTCTCATGTCTTGTATTAGCTTGCCTTTTTGTCGGTGACTCTTTCAAAGTTCGATGTTATCGAGTCATCGAATTAAACAAGAGATGATGCGACATACGAAGTGGAGGATGTTTTAGCAGTCTTCAAACGCCTTGACTTTCCCGGTGGATCGTGGACGTGTCGTCATCAAAGAGGGTGTAGTTCCCTTTTCGGACCTTTTGCTTCGAATTCAACGATTAACAAATGCGGGAAAGAAGTAATTGTTTAGTACGTGAACGAATCGAAATCGAATACGAAAATGTAAATAAAACTTTGGTACTTTGATTTATTTGACAATGAAGTTTACAATATTAGCTTTCTTTCTCTCTCACTCAAACTCTCTCTGGATATAGCAATGAAGAACAACCACTTTCTAATGAACATTTGGTCTCATATATATAGACCTGCTAAGAGACCTGTGAAACTTGATATACCTGCGAAACTTTGCTACTACGAAACTCATTATGAGTTTCGCAACATGGGAAACTTGGACTAAGTTTCGCACTAAAACTAAGTTTCGCAATTCACAGAGTGTCGCAGTTCACAATCAATCGAAGCTAGGTAATATATATACAAGTTGTTGTCACAAAATGTTGATATTACATCAACAAACTCCCTCTTGACAATAGCTTATATAAGTCTTCAAGTTGTTGTCACAAAATGTTGATATTGCATCAACAAACTCCGTCTTGACAATAACTTGTATAAGTCTTTGAATCTTCAACTTTATCTTGATTGTCAAGACTTTAGCTTGATTGATGAGTTTGATGAGAGAGAGAATTCTTCTAGCATCCATCATTCACAAAATCTTACTGTTCATTATTCTAATAATTATTAGAATAAATCTTGAATTTCAAGATTACTTCCCCTGAACAGCAGATTTGTCTCCTTGGTCTTGTAACAATTAAGCAACAACAACTTTAGGAACCCATTTTAGCACGGTTCCAATAGGCTTCGAGTCTTGAAAGCCATCTATACGTTGTTTCGACATAATCCAAGGACATCGAGTTCCATCGAAAATTGAAACGCGGTGTTTCATATCTAAATTTTTCCCGTGGAATCAAAGATGAAGGGGACAATCTCCTTGGGGAACAAGAAACAAAATCTTTTTGTCGATGCACCATATGGTATGAACTTGGTGGTGCAAGAGCAAACAACTCCTGTCTAGAATATTTTGTATTACGAGATTCCGGTGAAGGTCGTATCGATTTTGAAGCTCTCTTTGTCTTCTTCTGATGTCTTGAAACCGATCTTTTATCACATTTAAAGTCTCCGGAATCATAACAATCAACCTTTTGATGATATGATATTTTGGTTGATTGCGATTTCTTTGAATACTTCTTATTCTTTTGCAAAGAACAATTAGTAAACTTTGAAATCTTTTTCTCACAAACCATCTTTGAACATGGTTTGGAAGATTTACTAGCGTAAATCTTTGTCACAACCTTTTCTGGTTGTTTTGTAGAGTAAGAGATTTGAGTGAGTTGGCCACGAAGATCTTGAATAGTTCTCAAAGCAAGACCTTGATCTTCTTGTAGCTTGATTAGCCCCATTTGTTGATTCTCAAGTTTGAGAATCCGTTCTTCCATTCTCAGAATCCTTGAACTCATTTCTTCACGTTCAGTTTCCATGATGAGTTCTTGAGATTGAAGGGTTGTAAACTCTTCTTCCTTCTTTAGCACCATCTCATGAACCTCTTCTTTTAAACTTTTTGGCTATTTATTAAATCCGATTAACAACGCTTCCTATAAGTCGTAAGCTGTTGCTTGATTTTTGTAACAAGAGATTATTTGTTGAGGTAAGCACATAGTGATCATCTCATATACTCTCTTATCATTGTAAAATCTTTTTCGTTCATCGGATGTCAAATTCCCTTCGAGACTCGGTTTCTTGTATATCCGCTCAGTAATCAAAACTAACAACGCTGAGTCCTTGTATACAATGAAATCCTCGAGCTCATTCTTCCATTTAGTAAAATCACTAAATAGGGACTTAGATGGAGCAATCTTTGAAAAATATATTCAGAATTTTCCTTCTAAATTTTCGTTCAAAAACGTCCAAAACTGCTCGGGTAAAATGAAACTTTTTTCAAGCTAAATTTGAACACTTTTAAGCCTAGGAACAAAATTTTTCCAAGCTATATTTTTTTTCTTTTCTTTTAAAACTACTGAAATGCTATAGAAAATTGCGAAACTTGGAGGAAATTTCGCAAAAGAATCAAGTGTCGTACATGGATGAGTTTCGCAAAGGTCAACTTTTGTGACAACCCCAAAATATCGATAATTTCCGTACATTGTATCACGTGCATATTAGGCTAATTCCCTATGTAATTAATATGAATTCGTTTTTATCAAAATAAAGTCTAGCACAAAGCCCACGTTTGCATTAGAGATGCACATTATTTTAATGCGGAATGCATTCGTGATCGTTGAGAATCACACAAACAATCGGTAGAGACCGATACCCACGGACGTTGTGACAAATTTTTATAAGTAACGTAAATCTATTCAAATATAAATAGTAGTTATTATAGTGTGATAATTATGCTAACATGTAAGCGTAACAACCTTAATATACGATAAGCGTTTACGAGAACTAAAAGAGGTATAACGACAAATTAGACAATGATGACTAATCGAACGAACTAACGATAAATATTCGAATATCATTAAACCAACTAATAATATTCTAACACCATTAATTTACCTTAATTACCACTAAATCACTTTAATTACATGATTAGCACTTAACTAATTAAGATTAGTGCTTAATGACTTAATTAACCTCACCTAAACTACAAGTTGAAAACCACAAAAGCGACCCTCCTTTGACTTTCCAAAAATCAGCCCTTCCCCATGGGCCCCCATTCCATTGACTTTTTTTGGAACAAGCATGCCATACCTTCCATGCCTTTACACTCCTACACCACCTTTCTTGTTTTCATCCTTTTAATCACAACACACACAACAACAAGGCACAAGTTATTCAACTCTCTTCTCCCTCTCTCAAAAGCTACGGCCAAGCACCCCTCTTTATCTCTTTCACTTTGTTTTTCAAGAACACCATCACAAACCACCCTAAACCACCATAAACCACCACTTTTAAAACACAAATTAAAGCTCTTTCAACATATAAATACCTACAAATAAAAACACAACTACATTCCCATGGGTAAACCAAGTTAAATACAAGGATTGGAGCTAGAAAATATACTCTAAGAAATCAAGTTCTCATCTTGCTCAAATCTCACTTTAAAAGCTTTGTAAAGAAACTTTTTTTCTAGTTTTTAACTTTATATATGTGTTTATGCTAAAAAATGTTCACTCATACTAAAATATACTTTTAACTAGTCACTTTGCCTTTTATAGACATTAACTAGTAAGTTTAACAAATAAAAAGTCTATAAACAAGTTTAGAGACCTTAAAAATGCAAAACATATAATCTACACTTTAAACTCTTCATTTATATGTAATAAATTCTTATTTATGTTAAAATAGTTATTTTAAACTAAATAACACAATAAACTTGTAATGACATGAACTTTGTAATTTAAAAGCAAACTAAACTCACTTTTAGGTGAAAAATACCAAAAAGGAGACTTAAGGGACAAAACATGTAAAATCAGAAAGTTTTGGACCTTGGCTGTAAAAATAAGTAACTTATGTATATTAAAGTATAAATCATGATTTAAGACAATATCCATGTGGTTAAACACTAATAAATGAAAGTATCGTGCAAGAAATAGAATAAATAAAACTAGAGGGACTAAAAGTTTAAAAACAGAAAGTTATGGACTGAGATTGTAAAATCAGTAGGTGAAATGATATCAAAGTTTAATCTATAGTTTATAGTGTTAAAAATCAAGACTTGTGTGGTTAAAAGTCAAAAAACCGAGAGCTTGAACTAAAAATGAAATAATTGGAACTAACTGTGTCTAACAGCACTAACTGTGTCTAACAACACTAACTGGCCTAACAGCACTAACTGTGTCTAATCGCACCAACTGTGTCTAACAGCACTAACTGGTCTAACAGCACTAACTGTGTCTAACAGCACTAACTGGTCTAACAACACTAATTGGTCTAACAGCACTAACTGGCCTAATAGCACTAAATGTGTCTAACAACACTAACTGGTCTAACAGCACTAACTGGCCTAACAGCACTAACTGTGTCTAACAGCACTAACTGTGCCTAACAGCACTAACTGTGCCTAACAGCACTAACTGTAGTCTAACAGCACTAACTGGTCCAACAGCACTAACTACGTGAGATTTTGTAAATCGAAGGAACCGAATGATTTAACCTAAAATGACAAAATAGAAACTACAAGGACTAAAACCATCACTTAGAAACTTTGAGGGTTGTTAAGGACCCTTTGTAAATCAGGGGACTTTATTGTAAAAATGTACACTAAATCAGGATTAGTATATACACCGAGAAATAAAAAAAAAATCAAGTTATAACGAGTTAAAACGTACATATGACAAACCAATAATCAACACTATGAATATATTACGAATGATAATATATTATAAGAATGACATAAACGATTGTAGTATTTTGAAAACTATAAATGATCACAACGTGTCGCACACGCCTATAAGGCACATAAACCCTAGTTGAGAGAACAACTAGCATAGACGGACTATTAAGTCGTCTACATTTATTAACTCGACCTCATGTGTTTAGGGCGCTAAGAGGCTTATTTGGGCTCGCTTACTTAAACCCTTTTTGCTAGCACGCTCGGACTCAGGTGAGTTCACAGCCCATATTTTACTGTTTTAATGCTTTCAAACATTGGGGTGAAAAACATATAACCGATTTATGCGATTATTGAAACCTGACAACGTATCCTTATGGGAGCCTAAGTTCTCAAGTTGTAGTGCATAGAAGTCCTTTTGCTTACAATGACTATAACCATTAGCTAGATGACGCTAGCCACTGAATATACGGATAGTACTATCGGGTTGACGTTCCCTCCCACTGTTTTGGTTAGTCGCACTAACTAGCGACGTTGTTTCGCAACGAGGATCGTATATTTACATTGTCCAAGGCAACGATTCAATATAAGTCGTGGTTTGGTTATAGGCTTAGTTTCGGCATATTAACTCATAGGATTTGCAAACCTATTGGGGGATCACCGTCTTTGTTTCAAGCTTTAAATAATCGTACCATAGGCCTTCGATGCCACTTTTTGATTTACTGATGAACTTTAATAATTAATGGTTTATGATTGAGTCTTAAACCTGTGAATTCACTCAACAATTATGTTGACATTTTAAATATGTTTTTCAGAGAATTAGCCATGTCGCAGGAATTCATGCATTATTGGGACCGTAGTTCCCATGATAATTAGGATGCCATCTTTTGAAAAATGTATCATTTGTAAAACAATGTATTCGATAACATTACCATTTTGACGGCTTGATAAGCCGTAACTTTGTAAAACTTTATTTGGCATCTTAATATATTAGATGTTCTGCGATAATCATATGCTCTCGATTTAATGTCGATTGATCGAGTCACGCCCCGAGCTTCCGCCTTAATTATGATTATTCTAATTTTGGGGGTGTGACAGATTGGTATCAGAGCCATTGGTTATAGCGAACTAGGAGTCTTAGAGACCTAGACTATAACCCTAGACACGATCATTCATTTCATGCATTTGCATCCTCAGACGATGACATCAGCGTCACACCACCGACATCACCCTTGGCTATGCCCGGCGCGGCATACGGCATCGTTGAGTCTTGGAGCACGTACGCTGAAGTTGCATGCGGACCACGCACGAGGACCACAGCTAGGAAGACGACCGGACGTCTGCCCTTCAGACCATTAGCACCTCGGCATGAGACATCAGACAGTTCCGAGGACTCACCTATAGAGCCATCACCGAAGAGGCAGAAGACAGAGCACTTAGGCTGGATGCCGGACGTACTGAGGCACTGGAGAGCTCTTGAGGGTATTCCCTCTATCTATGAGATCGGCGAGTCTTCCCGATCACCACCATCTTACCCACTTACCGGCGAGCCTATTGAGCAGACGGTCCCTACCTTGGTCGCCATGACCAACTCACACGTCGGGAGTCTTTCTGAGATGCGAGCTTATGTCTTGGAGCTGCAGAGTGATACCTCTCGACTGGATGGAGACATGATCTCAACGTATGAGCATATCGATACGCTAGAGGGTCGTATCATGACCGACCGAGAGGCAGATCACGCCACTATGGCCCGTGTCGAGACACTGGACGGACGCACCCGAGCAGCAGAGATTGTAGCAGGAGCTAGCTTGGTGATGACTGCATTGATGGCTGCCATGGGGATGTATCTATCTTATTTCCATTAGACCTATGATGGCTGCCATGGGGATGTATCTATCTTATTTCGTTGTCGGCTCTGTCGCTTCATCAATGGGCGTTTCTCTTTATTTGTACCGTGTTTCGATCACAACGGATCTGGACATAACTACTTTTGATGGGTCTTAAAAATATCCCTCGTTCTGTGATGATGAAAATGCATCCCGATTTGTTGTTGAATTGATCCTCGACCTGCAACATTCGTTGTTCGTCATTTTTCGCCCTGTGAGCTTGATGGTGAAGCCTTTCGTAAATGTTGTTGAACTTGTGACAATGGTGATGCAACATTTTCAATAGTATGGCGTTTTGCGAGTTCCCTTTGTTGGGGTCTTCGGATATACAAATCCAACATTAGCTAAAAGCTCTTCTTCGTAAGCTCTCCAAATGTTGCACGATGGCATGACTTTTTTTTTGGTTCGCTTCTGTTGGTTCTTTGACTTTTTTTAACCGACTTACTTTGGCGAGACGACACTGTGTCGATGCCAAGACCCATCTTCTTGTGTTTGAGGTTATGTATGTTGTGGGTTGTTATGGTAACATTGGGGTTGACATATTCAGACTGCAGTTGACATATTTGGATATTGTGGTGTTTGGGGAATTTCGTATGGAGTACCAAATCCTGGCATAGAAGGGTGTAAATTTCTTGATTACGGGGTTGACGGATTAGATGCGGGTGAGTGGTTCAAGTTTTGGGCGTTTTGCTGAAGCATATATGACACTCACTCGGAGTTATGGTCGAAGTTTTAAGTGAATAACATTGTGGAAGAAGTGTGAATTATTGAATCTTTTGTCACACCCCCAAATTATGATGCAGCGGAAGTCGGGTCGGGGCGCGACTGATCATGGATCATTACACAAGGTTATGGCAAACGACTCTATATGAGATGTTTTGAAATTTATACCAAAGCGATTACATTAACAATCCGAATGTTTACATCAAATTCTGAGTTCGCGAATAGTTCAAGAGATTCTAATACATAACTAGTATTACAAAATAGTAATGCAAGAAAAATCTCCGATGTTTGTAAATCATGCGACTCGAGCTAGGGTTTCCCTGTAGGCCATCCTACTGTGTCTGTGTACCTGAGATTACATACTAAAATGGTCAACATAAAGTTGGTGAGTTCATAGGTTTGAAACAGTTATCAAAAGTAGGTAATAATCACAAGATTTAATCAGTGTTGCACAAATGCAAAATAAGTGTATACTATTGCCATGAGTCTCACAGTTCGACGCTTAACCTAGTTTGTGCCTCGGGCAGATGCATAATCCAATACACCTGTAACAGTCAAATATTAATGCGTCCGTGGGTCGGCTAGAGCGACTAGCCCGGACGGGGATGTCAATCCCCGATAGATCTATCCAATAATACTCGCGCTCATACGATTAACGAACTATGATAAGGTGAGGACTTTCAGTGGATTAAAGGTCTCATGCAATCCGTATAAGAGTTGTTTCAGTTACTTGTGATTATAATAAACAGTGTATGTAATCTCACCCCATAGTATAAAACAGTAAAAGTGGGGCTATGAGACTCACCTGAGTCTTAAAAGCGAGCGTTTAAGTAAATAAACGTTTATCCAAAATGTAACCTGCTGGCGCCCTAAACGCACAAGGTTATGTATGAGTGAATGTCTCAAAAGATCATTCATGCTAGTTGTCCACTCAACTAGTTATGTCCAAGTGTTTGTTTATTGTTTGCGTTTAGAAAAATAAATATGTATGGCCCGTTAGTGCTATTTTGTGGAAACACAGATTTGATAAAATATGTTACGCATTTTCTACTTTCCGGTTTTGGTTATTTGATTAGTGCGACAAGGGGAAGGGGGCGAAGCCCCTGAATGACGGGGGTCCGGGGGCAGAGCCCCTGGTAGCGGGGTCCAAGGGGCAGAGCCCCTGGTTGGGGTCGAGCTGCCAGGTCAGCTTGGAAAATTTTTATTTATGCTTATATTGCTTTAAGGAAAACGTATCGATTTTTGTGTTCTTAGATACACAAAGGCTTGTGTCGCTATGTGCGACACTAGGGTATTATGCGACACAAAGTTATTATGCGACACCAGGATTAGTGTCGCAAGTTGTGATTTCGATTTTGTTTTAGCGACACAAGTGTTAGTGTCGCAGGGAATTGCGACACCAGTTAACACTGTTGGTTGAATTACTGCGACACAAGGGTTACTACTGTTAGTTCAATTTGCTGCGACACTAGCTTAGTGTTGCAGGTTAGTACTGTTTTATGATTTAGCGACACAAGCTTTGTGTCGCAGATTAGTACTGCTGTCTTATGTTTTAGCGACACAAGCTTTGTGTCGCAATAGCCTTAGGCCAGCTGCGACACAGACGGGCTGTTGTGTTTTCTTTGTTCGGGAACTTGGTCAAATGTGCTCGGTTTGACCCGAAACTTTTAGGGAAGTCTTAAATATGTTATTAGTGCTTAGGAAAATTGTCGTTACGTTTTATAGTTAACCCGAAAGTGTCGTTTCATCTTTGTCACAAAATGAGTCCCTTTGGTTTGCTTCTTAGTTTTTGAGTCGTTTTTGGGGTTCGTTTTGACTAACCAAAGTTCCGAAATGAGCTCCAAGAAAAATGACGGTTGTTCATACATGTCTTAGCTACTTCCAGTAAAAATTTCATAACTTTTGGTCAAGTATAGCTCACGAAATCGTCCAAGGATTAGACAAGGGTCCAGCAGGTCGGTTTTTGGACCTTTGCTCAGTGTTTGGTCTATATCTCACGATTTACAAAACTTCAGAAAAAGTGCAAGTACAACTTTGAAAGGTAACAGAAAAAGAAAACTTTTCCAAGTGGTTTCAGTCGATTTGGATTTGTAGATCTCGAGATATGCTTTCCCAAAGTTGGTCGATTTTTCTGTCCAAAACAACAGTCCAGACACATCTTTTTGTAAAATCGTTTTCGTATATCAAATGACCTCAGAAAAGTGTCAAACCACTTGGGTTCGAAAGTAGACTCCATGAACTTGATTTTAGACTCAAGAATCGTTCGATTTGGTTAAGAAATGAGTTAGATATCGTGTGTCAAAGTCGGGTTAAGTTTTTGTCCGAAGGTTAATAGTTTTACTCGAAAGTTTTTAGCATTATCTTTTGGTTTTCGGTTTAGATCTTGAACATAATTAGCATAAACGAACTTCTAACATGTTTATTAACATCATCCAAGGAAAATGAACAAGATTTGGAGAGATTCTTACAAGGAAAACTCGATCTAAAGTCGAAGTGAGGGGATGAGGGCTGCTGCTGTTCGGTTTTTGCTTTCCTTGTTTCTTCTTCTTCCTTGAGCGATGTAGATGATGGTGGTGGTGTCCAGGGGCCTTGGAAGAGACTGAGGATGATGGTGGTGGTGGTGGTTTGGGCTGGAAGTTGAGGGAGAGAGTGAGGGAGTAAGAAACAAGTGAAGTGAGTGTGTAAAGTGAGGTTTGATTTAGTGTGGGGAGTTTTTAATAAAGAAATGGGCCAAGGGATGTTGGGCCGAACTGGGCCTGGCTGGGCTGACTCTGGGCTCGGTCCAATGTTGGTTCCCGGGCTCGTGACTCGTTTCCTCGATTTCGTGTTACGTTACTCGTTCGGTTAAACGTTAATCGCGTGTTTTAAAATTTAATTGTTAACGTTTAGTTTTCGTGTTTATATTTGAATACGACATTGTTATTTTAAATTGGCAAAATGTTCTTTAATACCTTATTGAATCTTTTTAACATATTTGGCGGGTTTCGTTCGGTGTCGGGTTCGATTCGCGCGTTTTCGTCGCGTACGATACGTTTTGTAGGAAACGTGACACGTTTTAAATATTATCGTAATAATATAAGTTAAATAACAATTATTTATCATAATTAGGTTATTTAGTAAAAATGTTTTTCACCAACGTCCATATTTATTGTGTCGGATTCCATCCGATCGAATTTGTGTAATTTACAATTGATTACGTACGTGCGTATAATACAATATACAAGGTGCTATCGTAATTAGTCCTATTTCACACTAATTACATGCAATAATGATCTATGATTAATCACTAATGACGACCTAATTCGCCGGGTGTCACATCTTTGGAGATGAGAAAGTGTGACGTGTTTAAAGCCGTCGATCACTATTTATAGAGTTGTCAAAATGTTGGGAAAAGAAAAAGGAAAAAAAAAACAGTTACTTGTTAATCTGTTTTTCCAACTAGCAGTTAAACATTTTATTTGAATAAAAAATAAAGAAGAAGCAAAAAAAACCATTCAACATAAGTACGCAACGTTAAACTTTCAACCCCACTGGATAATAATTCCCACCAGAGTCAAAATGCCAAAAACATTAAAAAAACCCCAATGACTCCAGGTACTCTAACCGAAATGAATGTTGCACACTCCAAATCCACCGATCATAAAATTCTTTTCCAATATCCATAACATTTTCCTTGTGATCATCATAAATGAATCCATAAACATGATAGTACACCACAATCAAATAAGAAGAATGAAAATTTGACGATCAGAAATACCTCTCAGGTGTTTCATGATAAGATGAAGAAAAGCGGTGTTTAAGATGAAGATCTTGAAGACGATGCCAAATTGTGAGTGCTTATGCAAGAAATTGAAGCTAAGAAAGTGATATTGATCACAGTTAACATCATCAAGAACATTAAGGTATGGTTTACACCCTTTTTTCAAGTTAGGGTTTTTTACAAAATTGGGTATTTCAAGTTGTTGAATAATTAGTTTTGATGATAAAAATGTATACTTAAAAGTGATGGGTTGAAGACTCATATGGGTCAAAGAGCAAAATGGGTCAAAAGTTTAACCCATGCCAATTGGAGTACTTATTTGTTGTTCTAGTATTTACAAGTCAAAAGTTTCATGACAAATGTATTGTTGATAGTTAGTGAAATGGTGGATATATTGATATATGTAATGTGTTGGTAAATTGGTTTGTTGGGTCATCTTCAGTGCTTGGCTGCTTATTAATAAAAAATTATACATCTTTTTAAGACATTACTAACACTATACTAGTAACGTTATTAATCTAATTTATAACCTTACCATATTCTAGTTTATGCTTTGCGGCTTAGTTCTTGAAATGTGCTTGCAATCTTTTATATGTATAAAGTGATAATTTTGCTTTATTTAATAGAAAATGGGCTCTTATTTATGATAAAATCTATGTGTTTTCAATGTTTTATATCTTCAACATTGTAGAACAATAAAAGATTTCCTTGAAGGAGGTTCAAAAATTAAAAAGATACATATACGGCCTAAATAACATTCGAAATAACGATCAAGTACACGTAATTTATGTGAAGATTTACAAGAAGAGAGTTCTTCTTTGATTGATTTGCATGAAAAGAAAATAGGGGCTATAGATAGGGCTGATTTACTTGCAGCTATGTAAGGATTTAGCGCAGAAAGAAACAGTACTTGTGGCATTCTTAATTGTCATTGTATTATGTATTTCTATCATGCATCTTTAGCTGGAACTTGCAGCACATCGTATAAGTTGTGTTATACAGTTGCACTTATTTATTGCTTTTGGATCTTGATATTTATAGTGGTTGACCTACGGATGCAGTCATGTCTTGTGCCTCCTGCTTTGCCAGATAACTTTTGTAGCAGCCCATGAATTTCTCTATAAATTCTAGGAGAACACAAAAAGTAATATGTTGAACGATATGTAATGACCAGAAAAACTCAAACATGGATTTACTTTTGATAGCCATGGAAGTTTCTTCGTGGGAAGTCAAAAATTTTAGGTTAGTAAAAAAGGAATTTTTTCGCTTAGATGCTCGAGTCAAAGTAACACTTTTTGTCCAACTTTTTTAATATTTAAGCATACTTACCGTTTTTTAAACTAGTAATATATAAGCAAGAACATGGATAGATAAGAGCTTCATTGGTTTACCTTCAATGTTCATGAAATGTAGGATAACCGTTCGCCTTTCATCATCTAAAAATATGTCAGAGCCCTTAACCTGATTAGAACATGAAAATGGTCATGTATGATATTCTTCCATTTGAATCCTATTTAGTAAGCCACACTGTACACGTTCTTACACTATATTCTTTATGTGTCCTTTCAATCTGTTGATGCATTGACTCTATAGTATTCTTCTTCAGTTCAACTTTTAGGGTCTGTAAATAGCAAGTATTAGAGAAGATATGTATGTTTATAATCACATATATGTCTAATTGTTCTTACATGAAAGACGAAGTCAGGCAGTACGCTGTGGTCTATGAGATTTTGCAGTTTCTGACGTATGTAATATAACCTGTGAAGATAATTGATTCAGTGTGTTTCACATTAACTTGGGGTATTCTAGATAACTCGGTTCAAGGCCTATTATTTTTTATAGCCACCACTGGAAATGACACCTTTAGCTACGAGCAAAAGGCTAATGGTATAAAACTTGTCGTTGTAGTTCTATAGCGACGATAAATCATCGCAGATGTGTCGTGCTATGTCCTTGTACGTGTAGCTCATCTGTCGGGAAAAACAATGTATCAAACATATCTTATGAATCTGATGAGTAAAAATATCTAAGTATAGGAAAATTTAGCTCAGTGTTAAATTTCAATTTGAAAGGGTTATCATGACCGAGTCTGAAACATTAAACTTTGACATGTTTCAGACTCTTACATTCTTAACACGGACTTAGACTAAAGCTACAGACTTAGAATTTCATATTCAGAATTCGAAGATAAAGATTAAAAATTAAAGTAAATCTTTACGGCTGTCATCAGAAGGATTCGTAGATATATAAATACTTAGAAGATATTTTAAACATTGTATTTATCTAGTTTCATACACACCGATTTAGTTTTTTATAAACCGATATATTTGAGATACGGTAGGATTGTGTTTCCTATCTCAAATATGTATATAAATAGGGATCATTAGGTTTAAAAAAACCTAACTCTGTAATTGTAATCCTTGCATTTGATATTCAATAATAAACGTCTTTATTGAGTTCATTCGTTATTGATTAATTCTGCAAATCAATGCATACTTTACGTTGTTAATCAATTTAGTATTAAACATTTGAATCACCATTTGTTTTTTATCACCAAAGTTCTGGATTTAACATAATACGGCCTAACAATTGGTATCAGAGTAGAAAGATTTAAGTTGTTAATATATAAATTTCAACGATCTAAGTTAAAACCCAAAAATCACACAATAACTGCTCAAGTTATGCAACCTATTTTAAGAGCTGTAAAGGCATTTCAATCTTTAATAGAACAATTGGAAACTTAAATCAGAATGGCTCTTGCTGGTATTTGTCATGAGATGCTCAGAGTAATCAGAGAAGGACAAATCATTGATGAGAAATTAGTGGATGCAGTAAAGGATGCTGAAGGGAATGTTGTTCAGCCTGAAATATATGCTGAAACTCCTAGGAGTTAATGGAGAGACTTAGTTAAGTCCATATTTGCTCTTGATTCTAAAGCAAAAAGTATTCTAGAAAATGTTGTGTCTGAGACTATCTTTGCTAAAATTGTAGGATGTAGAACAACAAAGGAAATCTGGGATCCTCTTATTGTGCAATATGAGTGTGTTATTGTGGTGAAAAGTTAGAAGAGGAAGAACTTGATAAGAAACTATAAAAAACTTCTTTGCAATAGCAAGGAATCTCTAACTGATATTCACACCAGGTTTCAGATTCTGATTAATGATTTGGAAAGAGTTGAAGTATCAAAAGGTCAAGATGAAAAATGTCAAAAATTTCTTGATATTCTTCAAGATTCACTCTCTGAAGTAATCACATCATTGGTGCTAAGTGAGAAGATAAATGACTATGATCTGTCTAGATTGTATGGTTTACTCATGAACTATGAAGAATCTAAGCAAAGAAAAAGTTGAATGCAAAAAGGATAGCTAAGGGTCTAGAAGTTGCACTCATTGCAACAAGCAGAAAGAGAATTATTCTCAAGGGCAGACAATTACCTTCAGACTCAGATGATTATGAGTCTGATGATGAAGAAACTAAGTCTCTCAAGTCTGAACTAGGAATAATCACTCAGAGACTTGAAAGAAGAATTTTGGTGGATCTAAAACAAGAAGTACCTTTGATCCTAAAAGGCTACTTGTTATAGATGTGATAATGTTGGTCATATAGCTGCTGATTGCAGAGTGAAGACAGAGCAAATATCCAAGATTGAAAAGGTTGCAGATAGGGCTAACAAATACTGATTTGAAGAAGGGTGGAAACGAGTTTCAACCTAAGAAGCAAGAGAAGAAGGATTTGTATGCTGAAGAGCGTAGTTGGATGAACAACTATCTTTTGATGAGGATGAAGAAAAAGAAAAATGTATAATGGCCATCATATAATAGAAGAAGGCTGCTAGTCAATTTGAGTCTGATCTCTAGGAGGCTGAAAGGTTAAGCTGTAATTCAGATTGGAACAGATCCTCTGCATATAAGGTACATAATTTCAAGTTATATTCTGATGATGAGAAGCAAAAAATGCTCAAATTCCTTTATATAGACTTTAAGTACAGTCTTGATGAAATTTCTGACTTAAAAGGTAAATTAAAAATTGTGAAGAATGAACTTAAAGAAAAGGATGATTACATACATGCAAACAAATTACAAAGTTGAATTAAATGTTCAAATAGAAGCATACAAAACTTTAGTTCTAGAAAAACATGATTATAAAAAGAGCAAAACATTTGAAGACATTTGTAAATCCTGCTGAATTGCCTCTCTGAAACATAAGGATTTCTTAAGTAAGCAAATACCAAGTCAGGTATAAGTTGTACTTAGTGAGGACTTTAGCTTAAAAGCTTACAAAAAGGAGAGTTAAAGTCTGAACCAAAGAAGTTTGTAGCTGATTTGCCTAACGCCTTTAGTTATATAAATGGTGATAAAACTGTTCTTACAAATGCTTTTGTTAGACCTTCAAATTTTGAAAGTTCAAGCGGAAGATCATGAAAGTTTCAATCTGAGTCTAAAAGATCAAATTATGACATTTCAAACTCTGACAAATCAATTTCTACCATTATAGATTTTGACACAAGCTTGAATAAAAAGATCATTTCAACTACAAAATTAAATGTAATTAATAGTAAATCAACCATTAATGAACAAAAGAAGAATAATTACAATAAGTTTTATTACCTAAATTAAATTATTCTTATGGGTCATGTCAAAGTAGTGGTAAATCTGATCAACAGTTTAGGCAATTATATAAAAAGAAATCCACCATTCCTTATCACTATTATCCTAAATATGTGAATCCTTATCACTATTATCCTAAATATGTGAAGTTACCAAAACAAAGTTCAAAACCTCAACAAAGTTTCAAGAATGATTATCAAACATAATATCTTTCAAAATTTGGAACTCAATTGCAGAAATTGACTACTGAATTTGAAAAATTTGTTAAATCAAAATTCATTCACAAGTAAAACAGAAAGCCAAACAAAATTGCAAAAACTACTAGCAACTTGAACAAATCTTGTTACAATTGTGGTGGTCACGATATTAATAAGGTCATTCATAGGGCTAAATGTGATATGAATTTAAGAAAAGTCAAATGTGTTAACAAGATAATAGTAAAAACTAAAGTAAAAGGGTAGACATATTGTTCTCTTAAAGAACCCACCTGGTGGGTTCCTAAAAGGAACTAATCTATTTCGTGTGTCTTGTGCAAAATAAAAAGAAGTGGTATTTGGATAGTGGCTTCTCAAGATATATGACAGGCTACAAGAAGTATTTATCAAATTTTATAGATGATGATGGACCTTTTGTGAAATATAGTGATAACTCCATTGCAAAGACTAAGAGATATGGTAAAGTGAAAATTGGAAGTATAACTTTTAAAAGGGTTGCATATGTGGTTGGTTTGAAACACAATTTGGTTAGCATAAGTCAAATGTGTGATGATGATAATGAAGTAAGATTCAAGAAGAAAGCACTGTTGCTTGCCAGGAGAGAAAGGGATGTATATCTAGTGGATGAGTTGAAAACATGTTTAAACTCACAATCTGCTCCTGAATTGAATTGGTTGTGGCATAAAAGGCTATCAAATCTGAATTTCAAGAACATCAACTTGCTGTCAAAGAAGACGTTGGTAAGAGGCTTACCAGATCTTAAATACAAGAAAGATAAAGTATGCTTGACATGTGTTCTTAGAAAACAGATCAAGACTCAATTTCCTTCTAAACAGTTGGCTTCTATTGATAAACCATTGAATATGCTACACATGGATCAATATGGTCCAATAAGCTTTGGAAGCTTGGGAGGAAAGAAATACACACTTGTGATAGTTGATGAATTCACAAGGTATACTTGGGTGATATTTCTGAAGGTTAAGAGTGATGCTCCAAAGGAAATCATTAGTTTAATTAAGAGGGAACAACTTCAGAAAAGCCTGCCAGTAAAGTAACTAAGAATTGATCATGGAATTGAGTTTAAGAAATCTACCCTGATTGAGTTTTGTGATGATAAAGGAATAATGCAAAAAATTTCTTCAATAAGAACTCCTCAACAGAATGGAGTGGCTTAAAAGAAAAAATAGAACACTTATTATAGCTGTAAGAACTATGTTATGTTGGGGAAATTTGAAAATCTACTTTTGACCTGAAGCTGTCAATACAGCTTGATACATTCGTAACATATCAATTATTGTGAAGAAGCATGGTAAAACTACTTATGAGATGTATCATCATAAAGTTCCAACTGTACACTACTTCCATTTTATTTGAAAGCAAATGTTATTTTCTAAATCACAGGTACCAACTAGGCAAGATGGAGCCTAAGTCTGATGAAGGCATTTTTATGGAATATTCTTCTGTTTCTAATAACAATAGAAGGAAAGTAATTGAAGAAACAATCAATCTTATCTTTGATGACTCTTTAGTAAATAATGTTCGGGCATTACAGTCTGAAATTGATATACTTGAAAAATTGGTAAATGTAAGCTCTTAGATTGATATACCAAATCAATTCTCACATGAAGGATTTGTACAGATTCGCCAATAAGAATTTGATAGTGATGATGAAACACCAAAATATTCAACATAATCTGAACCAACACCTAAGTCATATGAATCACCAGAAACTCCTCATGACTCTTCTCACAATACAAATATTGAGTCTAAAATTCATTATGATACTGATCCTGATATGCCTGGTGTAGAAGAAGGAGAATTTAATTATAATGAAGAGGATTAGGAAAATTCTTAGTTTGGTCCATCTCCACCTGAATCAATGGCTAGCTATTCATGATGGCATTAAGATTCACAAGGATCACCCTCTTGAGTAAATACCTAGTGATCTAGAGTCTGGTGTTCAAACAAGGACTCAATCTGCAGATTAAGCTAATTTTTGTTTCTATACAAATTTTCTATCAATAAAAGAACCGAATAAAATTGATGAAGCCTTGAAAGATGATGATTGGGTATAAACAATGCATGATGAATTGCCAAATTTTGAGAGTAATAAAGTATGGACACTTGTGCCAGCCCCCACAAGAAAATCGATCATTGATATAAAGTATGTGTTCAGAAACAAGATAGATAAGGACGGTGTTGTGATCAGGAATAAGGCTAAATTATGCAAGAAGAGGGTATTGACTATGATGAGACATTTGCTTCAGTTGGCAGAATTGAAGCTATCAGAGTATATCTAGCTAAAGCTACTCACAAGGATTTCAAAGTGTATCAGATGGATGTGAAGAGTGATTTTCTAAATGGAGACTTACAGGAGGAGGTATATGTGAAACAACCTCTAGGTTTGTTAATCCTAAATATCCAAATTATATTAACAAACTGCAAAAAGCTCTTTATGATCTAAAACAAGCTCCAAGAGCTTGGTGTTGGAGAATAAATTCTCCCGATGATCAATTGATAAAACTTTATTTATAAGGAAAGATAAGGGACATGTCATACTAGTACAAATTTATGTAGATGATATTATATTTGGGTCTACAAATAAAAATTTGTGTAAATAGTTTTCTAACTTAATGTTCAAACAGTATCAAATGTCTATGATGGGTGAGATGACATATTTTCTAGGTTTTCAACTTCAACAAAAGGTTGGTGAAACTTTTATCAATCAAAGTAAATATTATGTTCATGATTTACTTAAGAAATATATATTTGGTAATCATTCATCTATGAAAACTCCAATGAGTACTTCTGATAAGATGCATAAACACGAGTCTGGTAAATTAGTTTGTCAAACAACTTATAGAGGTATGATTGGTTCACTTTTATATCTCACTGGGAGTAGACCTGATATAATGTTTTCAACATGTTTATGTGATAGATATCAGACTGATCCAAAAGAATCACATCTTAAAGCTGTAAAAAGAATCTTTAGGTACCTAAAGGGTACTCCAAACCTAGGTTTTTGGTATCCCAAAGACCCTGATTTTGATCTCATTAGTTTCACAGATGCAAATTATGTAGGTTGTAAATTAGACAGGAAAAGTACTTCTAGTGGTTGTCAATTTCTCGGAGAAAACTTAGTTAGTTGGTCAAGTAAGAAGAAAAATTATGTGGCTACATCTACAAATGAAGCATAATATGTTATGTTGGTGCTGGGACATTATTATGGATGCAACATCGATCGGCAGACTATGATGTGAAGTTAACCAAAACACCCATCATGTGTGACAATCAAAGTGCAATAGCAATAACTGAGAATTCAATTTTTCTCTCCAGAATAAAGCACATTGAGGCCGGACATCATTTAATCAGATATTGTGTTGAGAAAGGAAAGGTGGTGTTGAAATTTGTCAAAACAAATAACGGCTAGCAGATAAACAAATAACAACTAGCAGATATTTATACTAAACCTTTGAATGAAGATACATTTTTTTATCTGCTAGGACAACTTGGGATGTTGAATCCTCAACTTTTTGTAGTATGAAAATTTGCTTCGACTGAATCTGAGTGACGTCATAAAACTAACTACAGACTAAGTTGTGGAAATTTTTGTATACTATAAATGTTTAATAGTTTTAGTTAAATCATAAATTCAGAAAATACAAAAAGATTTTTTCCTTTTTCTTTAATTATTAAAGTTTTTAGGTTATTTTCTTTATTTTAATTTAATTATAATTTTTGAAAACAAAAGATACAGTGGAGCTAGGACAATTATTGTATGAGATCTACTCAGTGCTAGATGCAAAGGCACATAATAGATGATCCTGGTGGAGCCAAATAAGGGTTAGCTGATCGTATTACCGCAAAATCAACTTGAAGAATCCATAGGAATCAATAGAAATGGCAAATCTCTTATGATACACCAAATCCGAGTTTGAAGCCGCAATTATGTTTTAATCTTTGATATTATTTTCTCAATTGATGATTTCCCGTTAAGTCAGAAGGATACAATAGGTTAAACTAATAATCAGACTCAAAGACTACAATGATTTGACACATTTGGGGCCAACAGTAACTTAGTAGTCATATTTAATTACCGTTATTCATGGGCTTAGGTTAGAATCAAAGAGTAGTTAAGGCTGAGAGAAACCATTCCATATCATTGTTTCATCTTCAATCACAAAACAAACGCTCTCAATTCTCATAACCCTAATTTCTTCTTTAAGTCTGAAACTATTATTTTCATAATTAAACTAATATGGCGCCTTTTGTTCTTATTCAAACTACCAATTTGGTACATGGTAAATCTTTTAAACAAAATAAAAGGGTTCAAGTATCTAATGATAATAAGATTGCTTATGTTATATTCTGGATACTTTCAAGAACTTAGGGTATGAAGAACTTGTTTTGTTTAGTGAGAATCATCCTTTGAATCATGCTTTCTTTAAAACTTCTGGTCAAATATATCAAAGAATTCTTGTAGAATTTTAGTATGCATGTACATCAAACATGAAGAATAGGCAATACAGAGGTAGTGATATAGAGATCACCCTATCTAAGGAGAATATGAGGAGGGTGTTTGATATTCCTTTGCGGAATACTTTGTGGAACCCCCAACTAGAGAGGATGCCAGACAATCATTTCTATTGGTAAATCAACCAAGGGTAACATGTACTATTAATATGAATTTCTTCACTCCTAGATGGAAGTTCATCATATCAAATATTTTGAGAAGTTTGGGAAGAAAATATGGTAGTCTAGATCAAATGCATGATCTAAAAGTAAAAGTTTTTGATGTTATCCTAACAGGAAGAGACATTGATTTTATCAGACTTTACTTTAATTAAATATTACATCTTGTTAAAAAACCAATCAGAGACTTTAATGTTCCATTTATAAGGCTTTTATCGCTGATGTTTGAGGATGTTCTTGGAGCTGTAAATTATTTAGGCTTAAATCATATTTCCTGATAATCCCGTTCCAGAACTCTCATCCAAAATGTTTCATGATTTTATTGATCCAAATGAGGTTCCATTGACTGCTGTAATGTTACATTTGGTAGCCATTGGACAAGCTAATCTTGGTGATGCAGAAGCATTTGAAAACTTAGCTGCTCAACCTCAAAATCCATCAGGGTTTGAAGCTTCAGACTCTGATCATGAAGAGTTGGGAAACCCGATTGTTGAGCCTGAAATGCAAGATCAAGGGATGGCAGATGAAGTGCATCAAGATGCGGAGCTAGGAGGTGGTGCAGAGGTTGAAGAGCTTGTTAGCTCATTTGCATCAATCTCAGGAGGATCATCTCCCCATGGAGACACTAGTATGGATAATTCTGACTTAGAAGGCATGAATGAGAAAATCCTAGCTCATTTTAACCAATCTTCACCCACAACTATAAAAGTTGTAGAATATTCAATGACTAACCCTATTGACTCACCAGTCAATATGGAGAAAACTCTCATATCAAGCCCTAATTATGAAGCACTTATAGATACACACATCCATATTTCTGTAGAGGTTAATGTCCAAGAGGCACCCTCAAGTGTTTTAGATGCCACTCATTCAACTCTGCTAGAGTATGATATCGTTGGCACTACACAACAAACCCAGCCATCACCTGTTAGGATAGTCAACCTGGATAAACACTTTACTACTATTGTGCAGACACACACAACAAGTATTGAAAATGATGCTCCAAGCTCAACTACCCCCTTCAAACTACTGTACAACTGACTAAACCCATATATACCATCGGTGCAAGTCTGGTTCACACTTCCACAAATGTTACTTCCTTACACAGTTACACATGCTTGCACAGGCTGCCAATGTGTCATCGAGATCACAGGATGATATACAGGCCTCTAAATCTTCTATTCACATCGATCTCTTTCCTCATCAATAGAAAAGATGTGAGGGAATACCCACCCAGCCTCAAACATCTTTTGGTATTCCACCTCAGACTGAGACACCTCTAACATTGCAGAGTATTTTTACTGCAATGACAGCAATGCACTAAAAGTTTGATGAAAAGCTTAGTGGTGTGCAGTCTGAGTTAATAAACTTAGAAATAATATGTGTTCCGGGAATGAGCTGGAGGAGGGTAGGAGGTTGATGACCACACACCTAGGAGAGACAAGGGATGAAAGGGTCTTTCAGACTAAGGATGCCGCATGATCCAATGAACATTTCAAAAGTTTGGAAAAAAGATTAGAAAGTGTGGAAGCAGGGTTAGATAAGGTGGATGGTCTGCAATAATGTTTCAGTGGACTGCAGATTGACTTTAACGATGTAAGGGAATGGCAGGAGACTATTTTTGATGAATTAATATCCTTGACTCCTCTTGGTTATAAAGTTAAAGATGATGACATAAAGGGGGAGAAGAAAAAAAAAAGAGGTCTACTGGTTCTGATGGTACTGCTAAAGACGATGGAAATGATGGTGATGATAGTGGATAAAAGCCTGACAGGAAGAAAAGATCAAAATTCTATTTTCCAATAACTGAGTTTGAACCCAAAATTGATTAACATCAGACTTAGGGGGATGAACATGTTGAGGGGGCGTCGTAAGCCGAAAAGAAAGTTGAAGTTGATATTGAGAGGGAGAACAATAAAACTGATATGACATTTAATGAGAAGAGAAAGAAAAGTATTTGGCTACTCACTAAGAAGAAAATCAAACGTGCTATGAAAGCTACCGAGGGTTGTAAAACAGCTGAAGATCAAGCTAGAAAGGATGATTACAAAGATGAAGATGATTCTGATAATGATTTTATTTCTACTATCTTCAAGAAGGTAAAAGAATCTACATCAAAGGGTACTAAGAAAAGCTTATAGTCTGAAAAATAGAAAGATAAGCAATGGACACAAGAGACTGATGATATTCCAGATCAAGAGGAAAGTCGTACTGATCAACAGTTAGCAAAGATGAAAGAGAAAGAAAGAAGAGCCAAAATGGAAAGGGAGGTCTACTACAAAAAGAAACAACCTGGTCAATCAACTACATCTGAAGCTGTAAAATAAATGTAGATCAAATTTTTACAGAGCTAGGAATGACAAGGGAGGAATACTTGAAGAAAGCTCAGCAAGATGAACAACAGTTGAAGAAAACTCAGGCTCTATCTCATAAGCTTAACAAACAATATGTGTTAGACTGAAAGATAATTTTGTGATGCAGAGGCTGAAAAATGACAAAATCATGAGTGCACATGCTATAAGACTTCAAGACAGAGTAAAGGTTCACTTCAGATTGAGGGATCACAAGCCTTAGATGTATTCTTGGATAAATTATATACACTTGGTTATGAGGAATGGAAAGGGTTGCTAGTTGTATTAAAGAGATGAAAGATAAAATATTGCAAGAAGAAATAATGGCTGAGGTGATTCTACTTGTTGAGGTTTCACATGATCTGGGGCATAAGATGATGACTACAAGTTATTTTGTGTATCTTTCAACATCAAGAAACATAAGAAAACTATGGGCCTGATGGTTGAAGACATGAATAGAAGAACACAGTCTCTGCCTGCAGGAGTCACATTTATTGAGAATACATATGTGAAACTGAAAGAGATGAAGGATTCATGTATAAGGATGAAAGAGGAATTGAATGTTTAATTTCAGTCTATGGCTACTATATCAGGGCAAGAGTATTATCATTTGTTTGCTTTACTAGAGTTGTGCAGATCTATTTTAACATCTGAGTGAGATTGACAAGATTCCTTAACTGAAGAGTAAGTGTGATCGTGTGAAGAATGAACATAGAAAGCATTTAAAAGATAGTCTGGAAGAGATAGAGATGAGTGGAGGCACATGAGTCTAAGGAAATTCTCAATAGAAGATCTTTAGTAATATACTAGTTTCGTAATGACTTGAAATATATATAAAAGTCTACTTTATTTTTGATTCATGTGTCAGATAAATATGTAAATATATGTTTAGACAAGATTGTTGGGTAAAACAATGTATAAAACCTATCTTATAAATTTGATGAATCAAAATATCTAAGTCTAGAAAAAATTAGCTAAGTGTTAAATTTCAGTATGAAAGGGTTATCGAGACTATGTCTGAAACATCAAATTCTGACATGTTTCAGATTCTGACATACTTCACAGGGACTTCAGACTAAAGCTACAGACTTAGAATTTCAGATCCAGAATTAGAAGATAAAGATTAGAAGATTGAAGATAATATTTAAAGCTAGCATCTGAAGGATTCGAAGATATATACATATACTTAGAAGATATTTTATTCATCGTATTTATCTAGTTTCCATACACATCGGTTTAGTTTGTTATAAACCGATATATTTGAGATATGGTAAGATTGTGTTTCCTATCTTAAATATGTGTATAAATAGGGATCATTAGGCTTAGAAAAACCTAACTATGTAATTGTAATCCCTCAATTTGATATTCAATAATAAATGTATTTATTGAGTTCATTAGTTATTGATTAATTCCGCAAATCAATTCATACTTTACATTGATAATCAATTAAGTATTAAACATTTAAATCACCATTTGTTACGGATCACTAGACTTCTGAGTTTAACATAATACGACCTAACATTATCTGCAAAGACAACTGGGGCCCGCATAAAACCTGGTCAATGAATGGACGACACGTGTCGTCGCTAAGAACATTTTCTTTTCTTTTTCATTTTTGTAAATAATTATCCTTAGCGACGACCAAAGCCGTCGCTATTCTTATTATTTTTTCAAATAATTATCTTTAGTGACGACAAAATCGGCTCTAAAGGTGTTTTCCCGAGTGGGTATTTGTTTTTCCCGATGTGGGCTTTTGTGACGATATAAGGAATCTGAGATGACTTGGGTCGTCGCTGACTTGTAACGGGGAAAATGAAAAAATTGGTGGACTTTTTTATTTTTTCGTGAAATGTTCTAAAACGACACGGGTCGTTGCTAAAGATCCAAAAGTCGTCGCTGGAAAATTTGGTGGACTTTTTAGTGATTATTATTTCATAAATGTAGTTTAATATTAATTATAAATTTATATTATTTCATAAATATTATCATTGTTTAATTAAATAAAACAAAACTTACATTTAAAATCAAACTAATTAAAATGTAAAATTATTTCATAAGAAATTATATTAAAATTTGTTAATCAAAATGGTCTTAAATTACTTGATAAAAAATGTAAATTTAAATTCAGAATTAATTAAAACTTGTTTATTAAATTATTTGTCTACTTTTATATAATGTAACTAGTAATTTATGATCGAAACCTTGTACTTTGAATATGTATGAAAAATATTAATACATATGCTATTAAATAAACTTATATTAGCTTAAGTGGGATTATATATTTTAGTGAATTTTAACTTTTACTGAAATTGGTCAATATTATTTACATTTATCATACGATGATATAAACCAAGCTATGTTGAGGAACATGATGGGTTTTGTACTATATCCAACAGAACATACATAGAAAACTACTTAAATAGGGTTTATTCCGATCATTAGGTGAACACTAAGGTTGATAAACCGACCCACGTTACGATAATGTAAAGCATCGATAGTAAGTTCATTAGCAAGTTCATTTTAACGTTACCGTTCATTATGTCGATTTATCAACTTCATTAGCAAGTTCCTTGCCATACCATTTCTTTAACTATCATATATGAACTTATCGTTATTCGTTCGTTTCACAACTTTTGTAACTTCTAAAAGCTAGCCAATATATGTAGGGATCTCATTCGCCAAACTAAACGATAATTTATCATATAAACATTTATATGTCGTATAAGATTTACTTTTTATAATAACATAATTAATCATATAAAATTTTAGGGTTTAGGGTTTAGACCTCACACCTAAATTAACCCTAAACACTAAACCTTAAGAGCTTAAATTTGATGGTTTATGCCTTAAACCCCAAATTAACCCTAAACCGTAAACGCTAAATCGTAACATAAAGATTTACATTTTTTAGGATTTCACAATCTTTAATAGTCTTTGTGGTGATTAAATGCAAAGATACATTTCCATACAATATTTAGTAATACAATACTTCATATATCTCAATTGTTTTATAGGTCATCATCGACGTCAAAGATTTTGATATAAAGCTTTACGGTTTAGGGTTTAGGTAAATTAACCCTGAACCTTAAACTATAAACCCTAAACGCTAAAACCTAATTAAATCACGTAGTTAAGATTACTTTTAAACAAAAATTAATTTATCATTTAAAAATTATTTTTTAATCATTTCTATATTTAAAAATAAAGCAAAAAAAATTAATTTTTTATAGCAAAAGGTCTTTATAGACGACAATTAATCGTCGCTAAAGATGAGGTGAAAGTTTTTTTTGGAGCGAAAGATTTTGGAGCCAAAAATAAAAAAATATTATTAAGATATCTTTAGCAAAGACCTAATCATCGCTAAAGATGAGGCGGGAACATTTTTTTGGAGCCAAAAACGAAACATTTTGAAGCAAAAAAAAAAGGAAATATAAATTGTGAGGACTTGGTCGTCGCTAAAGAGTTTGGTCAAAAAGAAAAAAGTTTTGCTGCGTAGTGGACTTTAGCGACGACATTGGTCATCTCTAAAGGGTTCCGTTTTTTTTCTCATTTTCTTGTAGTGAGCATTAATATATATATATATATATATATATATATATATATATATATATATATATATATATAGGTAAGTTAATATTGTTTTTAGTAATAACATTATTGACATTTTCTTTTCAATTGATATTCAATCAATTAATTCTGATAATATATAGATCTTTTAAGAATGCTTTTAATTGTTGCCTTTCACATGACATGATATTATTAATTGTTGGGTTGATGTTTGATTGACAAATTGAAGTACTTCTTCAACATGCTAATTTATGTGTGTGTATTAAAAGATGTTTGTGTTAATATGCATACATTTTCTTATTATTCAATCGGTAAATGTATATTTTCAGACTGTGCCATGCACGGGTGAAAATACCTTCTTTAATAAAAATGTAACTAGCTCTGTTAATTTCAGATACCAACTATGTTTTCTCTCATAAAACACTTAAAACCGTCTATAATAGTTCCCATTTGGGTAAAATTTTGAAACTTGACACCCTGTACTCTTTAATAACTGGTTTATTGGTGAGAATTTCTCCTGGTAGCCTGAATAGGGACCTCTCTCTGTCTATCCGTTTAAGTAATAAATGTTGGGGTGTGAAGATTAAGAGTACCTGGTTGGATCAAGAAGTACTCGGCGGGTACAAGTATGTGAAACGGGTAAGTTGTGAAGAAAACGGGACAGAGAGTTGGAGTGTAAAGAGTACATGGTGGGTAGGTTTTATACTCGGCGGGTAAGGTTGTCTACCCAGCGGGTAGACTCTGGTACCCGGCGAGTACTGGGCCGGTTCTAGCTATTTTGAGCTTTTCTTGCTCCCTAAGTTTGTACATCCCTATATATTGTAACCCCTTCTCTTGTAAACCCTAACCTACGAAAATTAATAAGATTTCTCTCTGGTTGGTAGTCGATTTAACCAATATAATAGATTGGATATAACCACGTTATATTCACGTGTTCGTTTATATTCTCGCATTAATATTTATTATTTTGCTTTGTTGATCCGTTTATTGTCGTGGGGTATAGTCTAGTGATTGTACGTGTTTTTTGTTTGGGGTCCATTATTCCTAACAATAAAGGTTTACATTTTCATAAAGGGATTATCTAGAATAAAAAATTCGAAAGTTGAAGTGTTTTATTGGCAAAAACAAAGCTGGTAACCTATTTATGCAATTAACCATTTCTGTTTATATCAAACTGTGTCAGATGTATGTATAGTATGTGTAAATATGCAAATATCTAATAGCTTACTGTTTGGGGCTTTGCTTTTCAACTATACTTCTGGCAATATCTGCAACATCAGCTTCCCAGCCAGTCAAGATCACTTGATCTCCTTCCAGTCAACATCAGCTTCCCAGCCAGTCAACATCAGCTGCAGATAAATTAAAAAACAACATGAAACACAGGTAAGATTGCAAACAGTTGAGCAATTCTGAAAACTTTGATAGCTTATTAGTATATAGTCTAGAACGTCATAAAGGCCAGAAATGGCTCTAGTTGGTATACGTATACATATGTTTTTGTAAAAGCAGGATGAAACGGAACTTATATTGCCAAGTAGCCTCGAAGGAACGAATGGCTTGTTGCAGGTTATTCTTGGAATTGATTGCTATTCTTTCAGATAATTGCCTTGGTAATTTTATTTCTTCATTTCTTGCTATGAATTCCAGAACTTCAACAATCTAGAACAATACAAAAGTTTTATTTTTCATAAAATTAGAAAACATAAGAAAACGTTTTGTCAGGGTATGCACGTAGGTTCGCCCATGGTTTTTATAATGTTTAAAAGTATTGACAGCTCACCTCTGTTTTAGAAGGCGGAAGGAGTTGAACCAATTTGCAGATGTTTTTAAGTGGTTGCAGCTTCAAAGCATCTTGGCAACAAAAGAAGATCTTATGACATCCTCTATATCCCTCTATAACCCGTCTAATATAAAGCAGTGCATCTGTTGAGAGCTTGTCCACTTCATACAGAATGATGGCTGCACTTGTTGATTTGAGGTAGATGATGTTAAGTTATTATAGATTTCTCTTGCTTTCATGATATTAGTTTAACTAATTATTCTAAATTTAATATTGACGTTATATATACCTCTACAGTTATCCTTGCTGCATCGTACCATATTGTTAGTTAATAAGTTCAACTATGACATGCTTTTCGTATCCTCTTAGTTCAGATAGATTAACTTCTACATGTTGAGAAGATTCCTTCACATTTACAATGATACTGCTTACTTTCCCCCCCTGAAATATGTATATTAGCTCATTAGGGTTCTTTCGTTTGAACATATTATATATAGGCACATAAGTACTTGTTTATGTATAAATTATAAATTAAATATATAATAATATTTGAATTTATTGTGTGCTGTTTCCTTGATTACAGTGCTAAAAGAGAAGTATACAATGGAGCCACAATGAAATTAGTTTAAGGAATATTCTATAATATATTGAAATTATAACTATACTATATTGTTTCGAATTCAGGGGTAAGGTATTTCCTAAGGAATATCGAGCACCTTTTGAAGCTCATTTTGGCAGTTAACTCTGCAATTAAGTTAATAAAGCCTCCATTTCTCCGACATGATCATCAGAATCTCTTTTGTTCTTTTGTCTTGCAATGATCATTTTTCTGTTTATTGATTCTATTAACTGTTTTTATGTATACTTGAAGGAATATTTGCAAGAGTAATTGATATATAAGATGGCTATAACGAGTATACCTTCAAGGTAAATGTTTTGCACTCATCGCGTGCCTGCAGAAACCATTTCATTTTCATCTGTTGGTAAAAGAACTTTCTTTCCCATGGTAATCAAAACTTTTCTGTTTGCAAAGTTCTTGCATAGGTACTGATGCCCATTGTCATCCTTACATCTCGTTAACAACTTCTTCTACTCATGGTTAAACTTTCCAGGGTTGCAGTTTTTTGTTTTTCATGAGGTTTAGAAAGTGCACAACGTTTAGGTTGTGTTCATATATGCGCTCAGGGGCGGACTTATGTTGACGCAGGGGGTTGAACATGCAACATACGGAAAATTTGTCGACTATATGTAAATGGTTTGTAAAAAAGATGATTGTTTAATAATCTTAAGTCTAGTTAAATTTTTGGACTACCCATTAACAACAAATATCACCCTAAGCCCAGCTGGGTAAAGTGTTGGGAAATAATTGAGGGGTCAGACGTTCGAATATATACTTTACTCCAATTTCTTTCATTTTTTGTAGGCTCAAAGCATCATTTCCCAATTCCATCCCCTATCTCGTATTGTTTATTATTAGTTATTAGGTTGATATCAATTAATCAATAGATGGTATGGTTTTATTGGGTTTATCTTGTAATTTTAAACGAAATTTTGAATTGCAAAGCAAAGTGAATATCAGTTTATTTTGTGCTACATATGGTTAAAGTTTTTAGCTCCGCCACTGTATGCGCTTTCATTACTATACAACTCCAACAAACTTTTTGTTGTAAAAATTCATGCTAAACCCAAATGAGTTTGTGAAAATTCATTCACGTTGACGTAAGTCCGTGACTTCATGCATCTGTTTTTATCTTATCGATTTATTGGTTTTGATTTTCTTAACACAAACGTTGCGGTTTTCGTGAGACTAAGAGAGTACATAATGTTTAAGTTATGTCCTTATGTACGCTTTTTTTTCCATGATAACTTTAACCATTTTATTTGATTGCACCCAACCACGTTAAACCCTTGTATTTGGGGGTCTATTTGACCTTATTCTATTGTGTTTTGCCGAAGATAAACTTTTCAAAAGTTGCAGTTTTCAACTGTAACGGTTTTATTTGTTGCGGATGTTCATGTTGAATTACAAAATTTCCTTTTTTCATCGTTTTCATGACGTTTTATGTGTTACCTGAACTTTGTCAGGTCCAAACGCTTCACGAAGCAACGCCAAAATCATTGTCCTCTTTCCAACGCCTGCTTGTCCTTCAATTATGAAATGACGAGAATCATCTTCATTTATCTACACAATCAAACCACACCCACAAATTAACTTTTGTACGTTCTCTATTCATGTTCATTTTATTAAACACTAATCTCAATTCTTACCACTTGTTGCAGCTCATTCGCTTTATCTTTGTTACAAATGAAATCCTTAAGAGCTACAGGTTGATATTTGTCTGCCCAAAAATACTTCTTTTCCTCCTTCAACTCACTTGTATCTTTCGTGTTAACAACCACCCTTTTGGTAGGCGATTCTGGTATTGGTGGTGGTGGTGATGGCGATGATCCTTTGGAACTGTTGGAGATTTGATCGGTTAGTAAGTTCAGAGGCTCGGGTGAGACAGGGCTCTTCATTGAGAAAATTTGTTAATGTTTCAAAACTTTGGAAGAGAAGAAATGTTGGGCAGATTAGTAGGAGCTGGTGAAACTTTTAGTGATGTTAACATTTTTGTTGGGACGTTAAAAACTATGTTTGAAAGGTGGTTTCGGTAATTGCAAGGTGGTTATAGGGAAACAGACTTGGCATTTTGATTGACCTTTAATTGGTTATCGTATACAAGGTTTAATATATCCAAAACCAATGCCGGCTGGGGTTTGATGCCAGAAATGGGCTTCTTTTGTCAATGTTAAACTGATAATACCACAAACATGAGCACAACGTACAAAAATATGTCCCAATCACATACGAGGCGAAAAAACTAGAAAAATTTGTGTATCTATTGAGAAGGAAAGCTTGATGTAACCCATTTTCTTATTTAATGTCAAATGTATAACATTATTCGCATTAGGAATGCTAGTGTTACAAAAGATTTACAAATAACTTTTTATAAAATTAGCTGGGATTATTCTTAATCTTTTTTCTCTCTTATTATTCTCTCTTATTATTCTCTTATTATTCTCTCAATTCACTATCAGGTGACACATTTTTAAGATTTTTTTTTTTGTAACTGTAGCATTTTATCTTTTTAAATGGTTCCGGTAGGGCGTTATTTTGGTGTTTCAGACTGCATTGTCATCTCTACTTTTTCCTTTGTATTTTTTCCTTCCATTCCAAAGAAGTTCCAAGATCAGTATTCAGTAACTTATGGTCTTTAAATCCTTTAGGTAATTAATTATAAAATATTATATATAATGTAACGTGCTACATAAGTTTTCTTTGATCGGTAATGCAATCTTTTGTAGTAAGGACTAATAGAATTTCATGTTATGAGTTCCTGTGTGTTATATATGTTGGGTTAGACGGGTTTTGTTTATGGGTCACGGGTGGGTTCGGTAGCATCTGTTAAGGGTAGCAACACCTCAGAAGACTTGGACATTGTGATCGTTTATTGCTTTCCAAATAAAAAGGAGTATTACTTGCTCCAACTCCTTAGTGGTAGACATAGTCTTGCATGGGATTATAGGAACGTGGGTTTTACATGTTACCTTAATTGTAGGCAAGAAAATAGGTAGTGGCAGTAGATAACATCCATGACTTAGCTGGTGGGTGGTTTCTTTATCGTCTATATATATTGTAATTTGCTTTGACTTTTATATAACAGAAAATTGTTCCAAAACTTTTTCTCCATTTTCATATACTTACGTTTTGCTTGTTTCTTAAAATTTCTACTCTTTGATCTCCAACACTTTGTTATCAGAGCCTCGTTCGATTGAAGGGGGTGTAAACATAATCTGATCAAAGGTTGAAGAGTCACGAAAGCAGTTTCTACTCTTGATCAACCTGTTCGTGTTGAAAAGGAGACTAACCGGTTAGGTGCAAGACGGTAAAGCTTGTAGCTTGTTTTTTTGGTTGGTGGAATAGGGCTCGTGGAACAGGTCTGATCAGAAAAGGGTTGAAGTTGTCAAAAGGGAGAATGAAATGGCAATGGTACCAGCTAACGAAGGAGGTTCGATGTCATATCATGTTCTAGTCTTGACCCCAACAAATTATCCGATGTGGGAAGTCAAAGTCAAGTCGATTATGGATGCATATGGCATATGGGAGACAGTCGAACCGAGGGCTTTAGATGTAGCAGCGGATCTAAAGAAGTCAAAACAAGTTGTCGCTTTCTTGTTCTAAGCTATACCCGAAGACATGGTATTGCAGATGGTGAGTGTGGATGGTCTAAAAACACGATATTTGGGAGTGGATTAGGTGAGAACAGCTCAGCTTGCAACATTGAAGAGGGAACTTGAAAGCTTACATATGAAGGAGGGGGAAACCGTTGATGACTTTGCGACAAAATTTTTCGGGTTAGCCTCAAAGGCAAGGAGCCATGGATATGAGCTTGAAGAAGTGGATTTGGTGAAAAGGTTACTTGATTCGATGCCTAAGTTTTTTCTCCAAATCTTGTCTTCAATAGAGTAATGTTTCGAGTTGGATTCGATGCTATTTGACGAGGCTGTTGGTAGATTGAAGGCATACGAGGAGCATATAAAAGGAAGGGAGAAACCGGGGGACATTCAAGGTGGTTTATTGTTGGCTAGTGAAAAAAAATCACACGTTGGAAAGCATTGTGGCAATGGAGGTTCAACTCGTGATGGCTTTGGACGTGGCCAGGGAAGAGGTGGGTCCGGGAATAGTCGAGATTGTAATGAACATGTCCGGGATAAAAGCCACATTAAATTTTACAAGTGTGGTAAATTTAGTCACTACAACAATGAGTGTCCTAAATGGGAGAAGAAAGAGGCAAATTTAATCGAAGAGGAGTCGTAACTGCTGTGAACGAGTAGTATGAACAAACTGATTAAGGGGATGATTGTTGGGTTAATCAAGTTTTGTTTATGGGTCACAGTTCGGTTCGGTACAATCTGTTAATGGTAGCAGCTCAGAAGACTTATCATTGTGACCGTTTATTGCTTTCCAAATAAAAAGGAGTATTACATGGTCCAACTCCTTAGTGGTAGATATAGTCTTGCATGGGATTATAGGAACGGGGATTTTGCATGTTACCTTAATTGTAGGCAAGAAATAGGTAGTGACAGTAGATAACATCTATGACTTAGCTAGTGGGTGGTTTCTTTATCGTCTATATATATCGTAACTTGCTTTGAGTTTAATATAACAGAAAATTGTTCCAAAACTTTTTCTCCATTTTCATATACTTATGTTTTGCTTGTTTCTTTAAATTTCTACTCTTTTATCTCCAACAATATATAGCAGAACAAATAGGGTGTAAAGAAGCCCTTTGTTCTAAGCACTAGAAGTGGTTTGTTGAGGCATGTTTAGGACCAACAAGGTTTAACCCGGACCAAATTGATGTTTGAGAGGTCTTTTGTAATAAGGGATGCTATTGTACCCATTGTCCTCCACCATTGTAAAATGTCTCTCTAAGGCTTTCTCTAACTACTTATAATTCATGGTGAAAAATGACCACTTTTTTCATCCACCGGGATTTTAGGGACCCAGTGGAACAAGATGATGAACTTCTTTGACACGTTCCGAGTGTTGTTTGCCAGTGTGGTTGATGGGAGATACGGAGGGTTTTTCATTGTGAAAATTTGAAATGAAGTTACAAAATTGTGAAGAGAAGGAATTAAGGGGGAGAATTTGTAGCGGAGTCGACAGCGAAGCTTTAAATATAAAGTGCATCCATATTTTCAATTAATCTACATGATTTTCTGATGAAAAAAGTGATGTCAGGTACAAATAAGGCCAATTCTTGGCCTTTTTATTAATGTATGTATGATTTTGATCATGGGTAAAAACCAGGAAAAGTTTTTGATACCGAAGGTGGGTTTTCTTTCAAACACCAAATAAATCAATATTTTCTTATAACTTTAGTTGATGATAAGATCATTATGTCAATTGTGCATGCTTGAAATAAATTTGAATCGCTAAATGAATCCTATGGCCCATATACAGTGACTGTGTTGAGTATAGTGAGTAAAACGAGCAAACCGGATCGAATAAACTTGGTTTCGGTGATTCTAAGGAAGTACCCAGCTGGTACCTCTTGTACCCGGCTGGTACAAGTTAGATTACCCGGCGAGTAATGGTTGTTGAACAGGGTAGCTACTGAAGGAAACGTCACAGAAAGTTGGAGGAAGAAACTTACCCGACGGGTTCATAGTTTACCCGGTGGGTATGTAGGATTACCTGGCAGGTACCTTTGCCTACCTGATGGGTACCCGACCGGATTTGGCCCAGCTTGTTACGACAGTTTGGATCCGTTTTTCCTTACTATATATTGTAACCCTTTTTTATTGTAAACCCTAAGCTACGAAATAATATAAGAAAACTCTCTAGGTTGCCGTGGACTAAAGCAATCACCCCGATTGCATATAACCACATTAATTCCTCGTGTCGATTTACTTTTACGCATTTACTTTATCCGTTTGTTGATTGTGTAGTTACAATTGTTCAATTGTTTGTGTTGTTTTGGGTCCATAATTCCTAAAAGACTGTTGGCCGGGTAATCGGATGCTGTTTTCCTAGGTGCTTACTAAATGATTATACAATATGCGTACAAAAGAAAGGAAGAAAAAAAAACTGCAGGGACAGTAGTTAACATCAATCTGGGTCAACATTTTGAAACCCTATCAAGGTTCACCGAGAGAAATCACAGTTTATAAGAACGGAGATGGTGCAAGTTTTCGTGTAATGAGTGTGTGCGTTGAAAACTGGTAACACATTAATTTGTTTGACTACACATATTAGATTTAAACAATGATAACAACAAAGAATATTCTTGTGAAGGAAACTTAAAATTTTGTATACCAGGAAACCCCTAAACATGACGTTTAATGGAAGAGCTATAGCCAGATTGATCATCATAAAAAATATTTAGACCAAAGCATCACACCTCCATAGTACTTAGCAGAACCCCTAATTGCTGGAAGAACCTTTGTAGTTAGATCAGAAACCGGAATAAACCCACTTCCACGCAGATGTTGGAAGCCCTAAAAAGATCTTTTTTGCTGGAATGTCAGAAGTCTATTTTCCAAGAATTCCTAATGTTATTAATATCTCCAGATTTATATTGGCATTGAGGATTGTTATAAAGTTGTACCCAAACGTAGTCGAAAAGGCCAGTTTTGAGTGCCTTCCCAACCCATGCATCTGGGTAGGGACACTGGGGTGCAACAGTCAAATAAACCTTTCCACGCTTACTATACGCAGATAGGTACTTTGCCAAGTCATTCCACTGCTGACCATTTCCACTTTCGATGTCAAAGTCAACTCCGTCCAATACTGCATCACCCAATAGACGTGAAGACTATTTTCCACCCAAGAAGTTGTTCCAAATGTAGTTAGCAACTTGTCTTGCATTTGCACCGGAAGTTAGTGAGTAGCTTCCTGCTGCACCCCCAATTGAAAGAATAATATTGACTCCTTTCGCTTGACAAGATTCGATGTCCGAGCTTAATTTGGTACAACCGTTGATGTGAGGATCACAATGACCTCCAAGGTTGACATTTGGAGTTATTCCCCAAATGATGAAAGAAAAGCGATGTTTACATACTTGTAATTTCTTGTGTTACAAGTCTGTGTTAAAGTTCCTTCATTCCCATTCTGTCCCCAGTATATTGAGATTCCTCCTGCATCAGAACTGCTCACGAGTAACAACATTACGATCAAGGAGGATAAAACTGCCAAGTGGATATTGTATTGGAACCCATTTTAAGGAGACTTTTTTCTTTAATTTGTTGTTGGTTGTAAGTGTGTGCCTTAAACTGTTGAATGGCTTTTGTTTATATAGTTTTGTTCATATGGTATTTTCTTTGACCATCATCTTTTTCAGCTACACTGATAGCTTATATAATACTGCATCGTTGTTGTTTATCATTACAATAATAAGTTATGAGGATCTTAATATTGTCTCTTTCATGTCCTCAATGGAATAAGATAGAGACTTAAGCATGAGGACAATCAGATTTGCCCAAATATTGCCTCTACTTATTACTTGTCAAATGTCAATCCTTTCTCTCTTGTTAACTTGAGAGTAAGAATATATGGCAGAGCATAACTTATTTCAATAATTGTGGCCCTTCTCATATCTTTTTCTAGTTCAGAATTTTGGACATTGTGGTAGCTCAAGATTAAATGGAAGAATGCTTTTAATATCATTATATTGTCTTTTTTTTGTTGTCGGAGTAATGCTAATCCATCTAATGACGATAGTTGTCATATATGGGAGTTACTTACGCAATCACTTGTCGACATGGTTAAGGTGGTATATATGAGTTCGACTCAAATTACCTAAGAAATTTAATTTAGAGCTTCTATTTATATATCTACTTATCGACTAATCGTTTATGTTGTAACGAATACCACAGAGACTAGTTCGAGAATCAGATGTTAAATCGTTCAATGTCCCAATTTACTATCCATGTGAGGACTGAGGGTGATGGTTGGAATGCTAAATACGAGGGTTCATTTTCTCTCGATAACTTGAATGTTTTCGAAGTCAATTGGCATCCAAATGACACAGATTACGCATATACGAATGATTTAGCCGACCTGAGCCAAACACACAAGGAGAACATAGCAAAAGTGGTGAGAGCTTTTACGGAACCGTTACTGATTTCTCATTTTGGAAATTCCATTATTGACGAACTATTCAAGAGGTATGGGAAGCATGTGACCAAACATATGGCTAAGAAGAATACAAGATATTTTAATATAGTCAGTTCACTGACCAAAAAATAAGAAAGATGTTTTTGTGTTCATGATAAGTCTATTGGTTGCTTCAAGCTTTCTCTATATTGATACACTGTATTTTGTCACTATATTGATGATGATTCATTCATGAAAATGCCTTAATTTAGTAATTGTAGACTAATTTTTTTATTGATGCTATTCAACAACAATATTTTTCAATTATATAGTTTAGGGAGTTAACAAAAATATACCCACAAGTGTGAAATTATACGTACACATCATTTTTGTATATATATTTTAGTAAAACAATAATTTCCGCCTATCGTTGAATCTTCTCAATTACACAACGTTTAATAGGTACGTTACGTATTATTTTGAGGTGGATTAAGAAGGGTATTGATGCCGGGGGATCCAAGTCCTTTTATGCATATACACTATTCAGCTATAGCAAAACACGCTCATTTCAAGAATCATAAGTCTCCTCCTACATTTAAATTTAAGCCTGCTTGGAGAATGAAGGTACCTTTTATGAATAATAAAGTCTCAATTGAAGAAGATGAAACTTGAAGTTTGCATCATTTGAGTTTTTTATGACATTTAAATTAACTATTAACTCATTTAATTGAGTCTTAAGCTCATTTAAAGATATTTATTATAGTTTTTATGTGTTTTTAATCCTAGACTTTTCATTTTTCGTAAGTTATATGTTGATTCTTAGCCTCTATGTAAAGGCTACCATATGTAAAAGAAAAAAGATGATGATATGAGAGTTTAAATAAAAATAAAGCAATTGAAACTTGTTTGAGTGTTTTTGTACACGAAATGAGTTGATTGATTGATTGTTCTTGGTGTGGTGCTTAGGCTTTATCACTAAAACATCTTCGTTCGTCAATTTGGTTAACCTAGGTGGTGTTTAACTACTTTATCCTAGAATTATTCTGATTGTTAGGCTTGGTGGTGGCAATTTTATCCAAGTCATATCTCTTGTTCTCGGTTCTTAAATTTTTTGTTTTAAAAATCAATAAATCATTCCACCCGCCACGCATCAGTATCATTGCTCATCACCAAAGCAACAATCATTTTTCGCTTCTAATAAGTTCTTTAGTTGAGTTTTACATTAATCAACATAATTCGTTGCACATTAATCAACATAGTTAACGTAAAAGCCAATAAGAACCGAGAAAATCACTAATTTACTCTTTCCAAACATCGATTTTACAAAATACTACTTTGAATAAAGATTTTACCATTTACTCCTTTCATAGCGTTATATCTTAAGCTAATACCACAACCCCACAAGAAATTGACACAGTCATCTATTTTAAGACATGTATCTTGAATTTTTATATGGAAGATTTAATTCTCACCTACCATGCCATTACGGTTTATGAATTACAAACGCAACAAATTTTTCATTTACGCGCCTCACGTGTTAAGCGTGTGGAACACTTTTGAGGGTAAGAGTGGGCGCGTGGAGAGGTTTCTGGTGACATTTTTTTTGTTGTGTTGGTAATCCACAAACAAAGGTATTGGCATGGAAGAATTAAGTCAGTATGGAAGAATTAAGTCATTCATATACGTCACAGATCTAAAAAATAGAAACTGAGTTAAAATGAGACGTTGGCGTCTATGAAAAGTTTTTTACACATATCTCACCACCAAACATGTTCAACCTTTTATATTAGGTATATATAATATAGTGGTAAATAAAACATGTACAAATAGATGAAGAGACATATGTCATATAATCACTTAATCATACACGAAGCACGAGCCAAAATGGTGAGGAAGGAAAACATATTTACCAATATGGTATTCTTTTGAAAATACACTAATAAACTATTTTTTTTTAGTAAAGGGGTGTTTTCTTTCTTTTTCTAACTTTAATTTAAACTGTACAATTCTAAGATAACATGAATTGCATTTGATGATGCTCTATGATATATCGTACGGAGTTTGAGAGTCTACATAAATAGTTATATTATGACTAAACCATATTAAATTGGTTATTATTTAATTTTTTTTGTACGCTCTTTCCAGTGCAAACAAAAGAGAATGTTTTGACCTTTATGGTCAAACTAGCTAAATTTATACCATATTGTTGACTTGCAATAAACAATTTTAATATAGTTCAATCATATTTTAACTATTAATGTATATCAAATACTCCCTAGCATGAATCTTACATTATCATCGAATGCAATTCATGTTATCTCAATTATGGAAAAAGATTACCTTATTAGTAAATACTTTCAAAAGAACACCATATTGGTAAATTTGTTTTTCCTCCCCACCATTTTAGCCAAAAAATCCATGAACCACTAACTTAATCACTAACTAGAATAATACAATGAGGTTAAAACGCGTTGAGGCCATGTGCGAAAGATGTGACTACTCACCTGCCAAAAAATTGTGTTCAGATGCCTTCGAAATTAACCTTGTTTGATTTTCGAGTGAAAGGTAAAAAATTAATATAATATATTCATGGGCTGATTCCCAGAAAGGTAACCTAAAATTCCAAATTTTCCGAAAAGGGGAATATCAAATTTTACTTCCGCCCAGAAAGGACCCATAATTCAAAATCGCGTAAATTAGGGGAATATTCAAAATTTACTCCGGTAACCGGTAATATTATATCTGAAGTGGCTTTTATATGTCATTTAAATTAGGGCAAGTCGCCCAAAAAGGTAACTTAAAGTTCCAAATTTCTCGAAAAGGGAATATTAAGTTCCAAATTTCCCAAAAAAGGAGATATTAACTAGCACAATTTAAAAATAAAAAAAGAGTCAAGTCATTTTTCCTTTATTTTAAGTTTTTTGAAAAAAAAATCTTTTCTCCGGATAAATTTGAATTATGGGTCCTTTATGGGCGAAGGTAAAAGTGATATTCCCTTTTTCGGAAAATTTGGAATTTTAGGTTATCTTTATGGGCTATTAGCCCTATATTTATTGGTGTTTTGTGAACAATTTTATAATTTAAAACCATTTAATTTTTGTTAACTTGTGTATTTGGATATAGATGAGTATTTTGAAGTTTTGAAAGGATATCAAAATAATTTTCAATTTATAAGGATATTGATGTAATTTTGATGTTTTACATGAGTAAAATTTTGCCATTTGTTTTAGCAAAATAAGCTTGAATTCAAACATCCACGACTTTACCATTGTAACAATTTTAACGAGCGAAATGTTATATTGACGAACGTCTACAGTTAAAACGAATATTGAGTAACGAGACAATCGGGTATAAGTATGTTATGTTTATTAAAATTTTATTTTATTTTTGTACAGGCATCACTTTTTCATTAGTGGAGGTTACCTAGTATTTGCTGGATTGCGAAACGATATGAAATTGAATCGTATTAGTACCGCAAATTTGGGGAGTTCATGGAAGGTTAACTAGAGTTTTGGTTAACCGAAATAATGATTCAATATTTTTTTAAACCTAAACTGAAATTGAAAAATTAGATTAACCTATTTTCAGTTAACCAAAATTTTCGGTTTCTTTCCACTTTAATTATTCAGTTAAACATTAAATTCATTTCTACGTCTCACGTCTCGTATTAGCTTGCCTTTTCGTAGGTGACTCATTCAAAGTTCGATGTTATGAAGTTATCGAAGGAAACACGAGATGACGGGACATTCGAAGTGGAGGACGTTTTAGCTGTCTTCGAACGCCTTGACTTTCCCGATGGACTGTGGACGTGTCGTCACCAAAGAAGAGGGCGTTCGGATTTTCGTCGTCGGATACATCTATCACTCCGTCAATGGGCGTTTCTCTTCATTTGTTACGTGCTTCAATCACACATGGATCAAGACATAACCACTTTTGACAGCTCTTAAAAATATCCCTTTGTGATGATGAAAATGCACGCTGACTTGTTGTTGAAATTGATCCTCGACCTGCAATATTCATTGTTTGTCATTTTGCGCGTTGTGAGCTGGATGGCGAAGCCTTTCGTAAATGTTGTTGAACTTGTGACATCGGTGATTTAAGATTTTCCATTTTGATGCCAACTGTATGACGGGTTTCATTCGTTGTACTCTTCAATCCGTGTACCTAAAAGAATCGCTAGTTTGCGAGTTCCCTTTGTTGGGGTCTTTGGATATACAAACCCAACATTGAGCTAAAAGCTCTTCTTCGCAAGTTGTCCAAACTTTGCGCGAATTACTTTGGCGAGACGACATCGGTGTCCGTGCCATGACCCCATCTTCTTATGTTTGGGATTGTGGATGTTGTGGGTTGTTATGCTAACATTGGGCTTGCCATATTCAGACTGTTGATATTAGGTGGGTGATATATTTGGATAATGTTGTGTTTGAGGAATTTGGTATGGAGTACAAAAATCCCGACATAGAAGGATGTGCATTTCTTGATTACGGGTTAACATATTTGATGTCGAGGGTGAGAGGTTGAAGTTTTGTGCATTTTGTTGAAGCATATACGACACTCAGTTGGAGTTTTGGTCGAAGTTTTGAGTGTTTGATATTGTGGAAGAAGTGTGAATTATAGAGTTTTTGGAGATGAGAAAGTGTATTTTGACGTGTTTAAAGGTGTCGTAGTTGATTAGTATTTATAGAGTTGTTAAAACATTAGGAAAAGAAAAAAGCAAAAAAAAAAAAAAGAAAAGTTAGTTATTAATTTTTTTTGCATCTAGCGATTAAACATTTTTATTGTAAAAGCAAAAAGAGAGAAGCAAAAAGACCTATTCAACGCAAGTACGCAACATTAAATTTCTACCCTACCGAACAGTAATTCCCACCATAGTCAAAATTTCAATGACTCCATGCTCTAACCGAAATAAATTTTGCACACTCCAAATCTATTGATCATTAAATTCCTGAAACGCCCTTAAATTTAAATTTTATATACGCGATCGCGTACTCAAGGCTTGGAAGTCTCTGTTCTGATTTTAGTACAAGATACACGATCCTGGTAGGGTTACGCGATCGCGTACCAACAACATAAAAGTTTCTGTTTTCAATTTAGCACAAGGTACGCAATCCTGGTAGGGTTACACGATCGCGTACCCGTGCTAATTTTCTGCAATTTGTCTGCAACTCAATTTTTGGACTCAAATTCAATTATGCATATCTTTTGACTCGCTTCGGATCGAAACGCAATGTTTTGCAGTCATGTTTTATATAACATGTCAAGAGGTTACCAATTAGCCCTTCTTTCCAATTTCATAATAACGACGATTTTGGAGCCTTTGATCAAAACTCGACCACTTGGACACTTATTTGAAAACCATCTTAATAACAAACTCATTTTACACAAATGAGTACTTTCTGAACTTGTACTCATATTTCCAACCTCAGTACATATAACAAAGGTCATTCAAACTTTACTTCTACAAATGCAATAATCTCGACCCATTTGGACATATTCTCTTGACCCATATGTAAATTAACCACAAAGCACATTATAATTTCCGAACCAAAATGCATTACAACTATTTCACTTATCAAAACATTTACAAGCTTATAAGTATTATATGTTTGGACTTTTCATCCACGACTTCACAAATTTTCCAAAAGATGTTAATTTAGGGCGATTTACACAACTTGATACATAACGATAATTTAAAGGGAAAGCTTGCCAAACCCGAATCTTGCAAGTTCTAATCCACGCTGCTACTTCATAATCGCTTTTCCCTTCCCTTGCCCACTTGATTCAATTTGACCACTTGTACCTACAACATCAACAACTAACAAGTAAGCATAACGCTTAGTGAGCATATAGACAATTATATGTGCAACACATAATACAAATTTCTGGCATTCCCAACTAAAGCAATTGTAGAGATATTAAATCACATCACTGATCCGCTGGCAAGTCACAATTGTGCACAATGTGAAACAACTGGCAACATCATAGGCTAACATACGTTAACCTATCTCTACAATGCATAATCAACGATATGTAACACATGAACATCAAATAAACAAATCCACTTGATTATGTGAACCTCTTGCACGTGTGCAATCCGGATCACACAACCATTACCCATATAACCCCATATAACTCACCTTGATATTTTAAGCAATTCAAATCAATGATCAACAGTGAATGCAACTCCTTTGGCACCTATCAAATAATCATATAACAATGTAAAAATACATTTAGCTACTAGCAATCATCATAACCAATTAATCAATAACATCAACCCATAATCCTCTTGGGTTGACCATATTCGACTTTTAGTCAAACCAATTAACTTTCTCACCTTTTATACTAATACTTGGTTCAAATGTTTAACTACTCGTTTTACTATTTCAATTACCAATAATAACACCCTAACTACTTTCCTAGCTAGTAATTAGGATGTACTAACAACCACTTATAAGAATTGGGCATAACCCACTCGAATTACTATACCCACAATTTAAGTTATCAACTTTTAGGTTAAATTAGTGTTAACAACAATGTTAACTACCCTTATATGTTACTACTCAATCAATAACAAGTATAATTTCATTTTATATGTAGTCATACCCTCAATTTCCCCAAAATTCAGTTTTTAGGTTAAAGGAAATATAGATTCAAGCTTACTAATTGTTGGGGATGATGAACTAGAGTTAATTGCACCTTCTTGATGTTTAATTTGATGATTCTAGGCTAAATTCTCCCTCTCTCCTGTCTCCCTCGATCTCTCCCTACTATTTCTTGAGGTTTCTGGAATTTTACAGAACTATATGTGTGTGTGTGTGTATCGACATGTATGTATGTGTATATCAGTTTTTATAACTTAATCCCCAATGAACTAGCAACTCTACAATTTAACCCCCTTATGTTTTATTATCTTTTAGTTAAACACTTAACTAACTATCCCCAACTTACCCTTTTGTAACACATCAAATATTTAATAAATACTAATATTATATATATAATTATTTTATACCTATGAAAATATTACCTTAAAATTTCGGGGTGTTACAATTCCGTTCAAAAATCCATAACATTTTCTTTGTGAGCATAAAATCACTCAATAAACATGACAATACACAACAATCAAATAATACGAACTCTAGATGAAAAACCGGCGGTCAGAAATACCTCTCGGGTGCTTTATGATAAGATGAAGAAAAATGGAGTTTAAGATGAAGATCTTGAAGACGATGCCAAATTGTGAGTGTTTACGCAAGAAATTGAAGCTAAGAAAGTGATATTAATCACAATTAACATCATCAATGTTAGGACCGACACTTTAGCCTAACGTCATGTCCAACATATAAGCACACTGAGGTTCCACTATAAAATAATTGGTGATAGAGGGAGTAGCCCATAAGTAAATATGTAGACATCTATTTTTTTTATATTTCGATGTGGGAAATGGGTTTGCACCAAACAATCCTCCCCTCAAACCCAAGTTCATTGGGCCTCCCCTCCAACGATAGTCCTAATCCAACCTTAATCAGTACTGCTACAAACTCGGAACTCTCAACCTGACTGGTTTCGCATCAGGGAGACTTTCGATACAAGGCTCCAGGATCGACTCATCGTTCTCTAAGGTCAACCGAGGGGGCATGCGCTACTGCATTCTGCATCAAGATGCACCATCCACATCCGGGCTACAACTGTAGCTCTGATACTACTTGTTAGGACCGACACTTTAGTCCAACAACATATCTAACATATATGCCCACTAAGGTTCCACTCTAAAACCAATTGGTGATAGAGGGAGTAGCCCATAAGTATATATATAGGCATCTATTTTTTTTCGATGTGGAACATGGGTTTGCACCCAACAATTGGTATCAGAGCTCGAATTTGGTGAGTATGGTGAAGAACGAACAAAGAATCGAACGAGCTTGAATACTTTCTAGTTGGTCGTGGACTAAAGCAATTACCTCGATTGTATATAACCACGTTAATTCCTCGTGTTGATTTACTTTTACGCATTTACTTTATCCGTTTGTTGATTGTGTGGTTACTACTCAATTGTTTGTGTTGTTTTGGGTCCTAAATTTCTAACAATCAAGAACAATTAAGATATGGTTTACACCCTTTTTTCAAGTTAGGGTTTCGGGAAAAATTGGGTATTTCAACTTGTGGAATAATTAGTTTTGATGATAAAAATGTATATTTAGAAGTGTTGGGTTGAAGACCCAAATGGGTCAAAGAGCGAAATGGGTCAAAAGCTTAACCCATGCAAATGGGAATCTTTATTTATTGTTGAAGTATTTACATGTCATAACTTTGATAACAAATTGTTAGGTCTTGAAGGTAAAACTTAGATACAAATTAAATAACAAGTATTTAATATATCAGTTTATATCTAAGTTATATCAAACTGGTTAATTAATCAAGGCGGAATACAAGATTAATTAAGGCACATAATATATTATGAATTAAAGTTTTATTCACAATAAATGGTTTGGCTTATAAATAAGACAGAGTATTCAAACACACACAGATTGTTTGAATACGATCCAAGTAGTATACTATGATACAATTATCACTACAAACTTAACAGTAAGTGTGGTAATGCTTTTAGCCTAAGCTTAAAGGTCTTGTATACTAATTGTCTTGGATTGTTTTGAAGTGCTTTTGAGCTGCTATTTATAGAGTTGAGTATCAACTCTTTTATCCAGCTCAGTCAGTTGTCCAAGGGATAACAAATTCATCTTGGGCAACTTTGCACTCTTCCCTTTTTGTTTTCTTGAGAATAGAAAAAGCAAAAGGTAAAAGGTTTCTTTGCTGAGAAGAAAACTTTTCTTCGATGTTTGACTTTGCTCAAACATCTCTTCAGTTGTACCATAGCCTAAAGGAATAAAGAACTTTATTTGTACGATGTACTTTTGCTCTTCAATCTGTGCTCTTTAGTCTGTGCTCATCAGTCTGTGATCTTCAATCTGTGATCAGCAGTCTGTGATCTTCAGTCTGTGAAGTTTTCTGTTTTCAATCTTCATTCTTCAGATGATGAATTCATAAGTCTTCAAAGAGAGCACGGCTTTCAGTCTGTGAGAATTCTTCAGTCTGTGAAGCACAGACTCAAGAACATTTCTTCAGTCTGTGAAACACAGACTCAGAAACACGGACTTAGGAAATCACTAAGTTTTTTCCTGAATACAACAAGTTAGATTTTGACTCCTCAGATTTATAACTTGGGTTTGATCATTGTTATTCCCAACAATCTCCCCTTATCTGATGATGTCAAAATCTATTTACAAAAGATAATAGAGAAATAATAAATACTAAAGTGAAACATAACATCTAAATCAAGACTTATATACATAAAGTCAAAATCATAGTCAGTTCACAAAAATATTACAGTTATTACATGAGATTGTAAATAATATAAATCTAACAATCTTCAATCTTTTCTCTGAGCCCTGATCTCTTTGATCTTTTCCACTTTCCTCTTCAACAACACTTCCATTTCCTTATCAGATTTTTCTTCAAATTCTTGATACTCCAGGATGATCTTCTTGCAGATGTCTTCAAATCCAATTATCATCCTGATCTTGGAAAGGTTGTTGAATAACCAGCTAATTAGTCTTCTTCTAAATGGCTTGGCTTGAGAATGTTTGCATTCCTTCAGCAGGGCAATGCAATGCAGCAGAGATTCTCCATACAGTATGTTTTGATCTTGGAAGCACTCTATCCCATTGATATCTCTGTAGCGCAGACCTTCAACTTTGTCAGTCTGGACATAGGATCTATCGATAAAAACGATACCTTTTGGTAGAGGATGCTCCCTTCTCTGCTCATTCTCTATAGATAACCCAGCTGACTTCTTCTTTATTACAAAGTTGTTTGCTATGCAGAACAACTTGTATTCTTCTTCTGAGATAAGCCCCAGACTGAGAACTAACTCAATTAGGTAGGATAGCTCATCCAGAACTTCTTTCTTCAAATCTTTGTCAGCTTCACTCTTCAAAAGATTAGCAATGGATTGCCATTCTTTAAGTCCTAGAGTGTACAGATCATCCACCCATACCATTTTTGAGCTCTTGGTCAAAGTCAACTCCAGCCTCAATTTCTGTCCAATCTTATTCTGATGACAATTTTTAATCTTCTGTTTGAGCTTTGACTTTCTGAAGGTGGATTGTAGCATAGCTTTTAGGCTCTCTATCTTCTGTAATTTTCTTGACAGCTCTTCATCTTCTTTGATCTGTTGCTCAACTTGACTCCTTTTAGATTGAGTATGTGAACAACCTTCATCTTCTAATTCTTTGGAGAGCATGTCAACAAATCTTGCTTCCTTCAGCTTCTGCTCTTCTTCAGTTAATACATTTAAGTATTCAGTTAAAGACATACCTTGAGCAGTAGCTTCTTGTTGCTAGAGTTCATCCTATAAATTTGACAGTTCAGGATTTCTTGTACCAGCAGCATGATCATCTACCATCTTCTTGATCTTGCTTAACCTTTCCTGCTTGGATAAGGCAATCTCTTGCCCTTACCCTTAACTCTATCAACTTCTTCCAGAGTAGAACTTGACCCAGGATATGTGCTTATCAGATGAGCACTTCTCCATTGCATTCTGTCTTCAAGTTCACTTCTACCTGGAGGCAGTATTCTGGTTGTTATGGTTGGTCTAGCAGGGTTGGCTTCAGCTTGGATGGCTTCAGCACTGATGATTAGAGCATCAATGCTTGCTGCTTGTTGCTTTGAGCTCTGAGTCTGTGATGAATGCTGTGTCTCAGTCTATGCAGGTTCAGCGGGCACAGACTTAGACTCTCCAGTCTTGAATTTTGAGGCTCCTTCATCTACACCTCCAAAAGTAGCATCATCTTCATCATCATCTGATCTTCTAAATACTTCAGACTCAGAACTGCAACCAGGATTGATGGCATCATCATCTTCATCATCAACTTCCTGTTCTTCTGCCAGCTTTACAAATTGATCCCAGGTCTTGATCCCCTTCATCTTTGGTTGGGAATCAAAGATATCCCTTTCAGGAATCCTCCTGGCCATTCTTTTTATTTTCCTGACTCTTTTGATTCGCAGAGGTTGAACATCTTCATCTTCTTCTTCCCTTGGTCTTTTTAACTCCATCTGACCTAGGCCTGAGATAGTTGCTACTGGGTCTATGTTTAAGACAATAGTTGACTCCCTTGAGTCTGTGCAACCATCTCAGTGTGTTCACCTGCCTGCAATCCTTCTGGCTCCCCCTTAGTCTGTGCACTCATGTTTTCAGTGTGTGGCACAGACTGAGCTTCAGTCTGAGACTTCACCCTAGCACTTTCGGGTCCATCATCTCCATCATCTCCATCATCTCCCTCACTGCTATCTCCCCCTAAATCTAAGGATTTATTATTTAATGAATTATCTTTTGGGGTTTTAGCTTCTGCAGACTCAGACTTCATCCTCTCCCCCTTTTTGACATCAGCAGCTAAGCTTGAGATGGTGGTCTACATTTCATCTAACCTATTGGATACCTTTTTCTCCAGCATATCCACTTTATCCACCATGGTAGAGACTATATGCTTCATCTTCTCTAGCTCTTTCTTATTATTATCGAACTCATTCTGTACCCATTCAGACAACTTGGTGATGGCAGAAAGCACATCATTAAGTGTACTAGAAGGCACAGACTGGGTCTGGTTGGAAGGGTTAGAATTGGGTGATGGAATATGTTCCTCACTTGACTCATGTTGAAACTGAGCTAGATCACTGGAATCTTTTGGTGTTGCACTCTTTGCCTCACTCTGTGTCCTGTGCATGGAAAAGCGATCATAGGCATTGAGTGATGTAGTTGTGTTTCTCTCATATCGAATCCGGTGATAGGATAAGACATCATTGGGAATTGATTGTATAGCACCTTTTGCCTCAAACAGTTCCTGGTATAATAGAACAGTATCACTGGCAACTGATGTTGAAGTTTGTATGCCCTCACTGACCATCCGGTGATAAGATGGTAGATCATGGAGCAAAGAAGTTGAGATCTGTACCTCAGTCTGTGACATGACTGAGGCATTGTCGATCTGTGCAGAGGGGTGTACGGAAAGACTCACTGGTATGTGAACTAGTACAGGACTAGTGGTCATTATAGGTTTAGCCATTGTGAGTGGGGTAAAGAGGGGTTGGTAGTGCTTAGGATTGGAGCATCTTCTTCAATGCATACTACAGGGGTCAGTGTAGTAGCAGTAATGTGAGTATCCAAGCTGACTAATCTAGGTTCAGGTTGGGTCAGTTGGGTAGCCATTGGCACTACAAACTCTAGCAGAGCTGTAATGGAATGGTCTACAGCACTGGAAGGTGTTCTATTGACATCCAATTCCATGGATGATGATTCCATTTGTGCTATACTTTTGGGGTTTGAGTTTGGCGATTCCTCTAGAGTGAGTGGTGACTCATCTGGGTTGGTTTGTTTGTGACTCTCTTTTGTGGGTGAGGATGGGCTAGGATAAGAAGGTTCATCTATATCCATCTCCTCAGGTGAAGAAGAATTACTACCTTCATCTTCTGTTGAAGATGGAACAGACTCAGCAATGTTTGAGTCTGACTCCAAGTGCACAGACTGAGTTGAGTCTGTGTTAATGGAGTCTGTGTGCTCTGCTTCAGCCACACGATCTTCAACAGTCTGGGTCTCAGTACCCTTACTATCACCTGAATCATCACGCTCCATAGATGCAGAAGCAACATATGGGTGATCAATCCATTGCTGCATAGCAGCAGTGATAGATGCTCCAGAAAGTGGAATCGGATGGTCAAACACTTTATAGGTGAGCACAGGGACAGGTATATCTGCCACTTTATTATTAAATGACAGATATACAGACCCAGTTAATCTAGATTGAATGCACAAGGAGAGTAGCCTTATAAAAGGTACATTAAATATTTTGTTTGACTCATTCACCAGTTTTAATAATTCTTGAAAATACAACTCTGCAAAGTTGATGTTTAAACCAGTGATGAATGAGCTTAACAGTTGAGTTTCAAACTCATTTAGCTCCCTTGTGCTACCAGATTTACCTCCTAGACTTCTAATGATGCCAAAAATTAAAAAATTTCATTTAGGGGTGAATCCTAACATCAAAATTGTGCCTTTTTCTTTGGTATATCCAACCAAAGTAAGAGAAACCCTTGCTGCTTCTTTGGTTGGAATGGGTTCAAAATTATTTCCCATAGGCAGGTCTAAGACATTCCAAATTAGCTCTTGATCAATAGTAACTGCCCGTTTAGCATGATCAATAGTACTAGTAATTACAGTATTGGTACTATTTGAAGAGCAAGTATACCACCATTCCATAAGAAATTCAGGATATATTTGAGGAATTGTGTTGAAAAATGCTCCCCTTAAAGGATGAGCAGACATAAAGTTTGTCAATTCCTCAAATCCTTGGTTCTTTTTAGAATCAGGAATGGAAATGGTAGCAACTTGGTTATTTATACAGAGTTTTACCTGTTTACCTTGTTTAAAGGGTTTAGCCGCAACGATGTTGGCAGGTGCAGTGTAAACCCATTGATCAGCCATTTTTAATGATGATTTCTTGAGATTGAGGTTGAAAATGGTTGAGTGATTTAGGTTAGGGCTTACAAACTCTGTGTATTTTTGGTGTGCAAGTACAAGTGAAAGAAAAAGGGAGAAAATAGAAATGGGTATTTGAAGAAATTAAATTTCCGTTAAATGGGACCCATTTGATGGTTTATCCCTTTTCCTGTAACAGTAAGGCTAAGGCACGTGCACTTTTTGTATTGAGCAGATAAATAGACAACAAGCGTCAAAACTTTTAATGATTATTACCATAAAAATGGTTTTAGCATTAAATGCAAAGATATTGTTGTTTATTTATTTTTATAAAAAAAATAAAAAAAAAATAAAATAATAATAAAAAAAATAAAAATAAAATAAATTAAAAATAAAAAGAAAAAGAGCTCAGTCTGAGTGTATATTGTTAGTCTATGTAGTGAGTCTGGATGACGTCACACAGACTGAACCATATAGCAGACAGACTGATAGAAAGTAACAGAATTGTAAAATCTTTTTGGTATTTTCTTTAGGATATTTACAAAATATCTCTTAGTCTGTGCTTTTTGGTTGTATGTAACTGAAGATACAGACATACATATTGAAAAACAGGCACAGACTAAGAGTTGAATCACACAGATTCAAGAGTTTAACTAGGGGTTGAGCATTCCGAGTTGACCAAGCAGATACAAAAATCTATCTTCATTCAAAGGTTTAGTAAAGATATCTGCTACTTGGTCGTTTGTGGGCACATATTTGAGAATCACTTTACCTTTCTCAGCACAATCTCTGATAAAGTGATGTCTGATCTCAATATGCTTTGTCCTGGAGTGAAATACAGGATTCTCAGTGATGGTAATGGCACTTTGGTTATCACACATGATTGGAGTTCTTGTAAACTCCAAATCATAGTCTGCTACTTGTTGTTGCATCCACAGCAATTGGGCACAGCAACTACCAGCAGCTACATATTCTGCTTCTGCAGTAGATGTAGCAACAGAGTTCTGTTTCTTGCTTGACCAACTTACTAGTTTTCCACCTAGTAGTTGACATCCACCAGAGGTGTTTTTCCTATCTAATTTGCATCCTGCATAATCTGCATCTGTATAACCAATTAGATCAAACCAGAGTCTTTGGGATACCAAAGACCTAGGTTAGGAGTACCTTTAAGGTACCTAAAAATCCTTTTGACAACTTTTAGATGTGATTCTTTAGGTTCAGATTGATATCTAGCACATAAACATGTTGAGAACATGATATCTGGTCTACTTGCAGTGAGATATAGTAGGGATCCTATCATACCTCTATAAGTGGTTTGCCAGACTGACTTGCCAGACTGATCATTATCCAACTTATCTGCAATGCTCATTGGTGTTTTCATTGTTGAACAGTCTTTTAAAAAATATTTAGTGAGTAGGTCATTAACATATTTGCCTTGGTTTATGAAGATTCCATCAGGTTTCTGATGTACTTGTAGACCAAGAAAGTATGTTAATTCACCCATCATACTCATTTGGTACTGTTTTGACATTAAATTTGAAAACCATTTGCATAATTTTACATCAGTAGACCCAAATATGATATCATCAACATATATTTGGACTAGTATGACATCTGCCTTGTTCCTTTTGAAGAACAAAGTTTTATCAATTGATCCTCTAGTAAAGTTATTACTCAGAAGATAAGATGATAAAGTGTCATACCAAGCTCTTGGAGCTTGTTTTAGTCCATACAGTGCTTTCTTCAATTTATAGACATCATTTGGAAAAGTTGAACTTACAAAACCTGGAGGTTGTTTCACATAGACTTCCTTCTGTAAGTTACCATTCAGAAATGCACTCTTGACATTCATTTGATAAACTTTGAAGTTCTTGAATGCAGCATATGTCAAGAATAACCTTATTGCTTCAATTCTGGCTACAGGGCAAATGTTTCATCATAATCAATGCCTTCTTCCTGCTTGTAACCTTAAGCAACTAGCCTTGCCTTGTTCCTGATTATCACTCCATCCTTGTCCATTTTGTTTCTGTAAACCCATTTAGTTCCAATAATGGTTTTGCCTTTTGGAGCAGGAACTAGGGTCCAAACATTGTTTCTTTCAAATTCTGTTAACTCTTCCTGCATTGCTTCAACTCAATCATCATCTTTCAATGCTTCTTCAGTTTTCTTTGGTTCAATGATTGACATGAAGTTTGTGTAGAAACAGAAATTTGCAGTAGATAAGTTTGATACTTGAGCTCTTGTTTGTATACCAGAAACATAATCTCCAATTATTTCTTCAATTGGATGATACCTGTGTTCTTTGATGCCTGGAAATGATTCACCATTGGATGATAAATCATATTCATTTAGTGGAAGAGTAACAGGACTGAGTTCTGCATTATCTTCAATAGGGGGCAAGTCTGAGTCTGTAGAGTTCTCAGACTAAAGACTACCAGACTGAACACTTGTATCAGAAGATCTTGAATCTCTGGACACAGATTCATCTTCAGTTGATGAAGGTACTGTCATTGCATGATCAGGTTGAGCATCTTCATTATCACTTTCAGAGTCTTGTTGTTGGAGAACAACAACTGGGATTTGAGATTCAGATCCCACAACAGATAATTCTTCTAAAGAATGAACATCAGACTGAGAAACATGTTCATTATTAGCAGACGAAACATCAAAGGTGACATTGATGGTTTCTTCAATTTTATTCCTTCTGTTGTTGTAGACTCTGTAAGCCTTTGAGATAGATGAATAGCCAACAAAAATTCCTTCATCAGACTTAGGTTCCATCTTTGCTAATTGATCCCTTTGATTGAGAATATAGCATTTACTTCCAAAGGTCTGGAAATAATGGATGGTTGGAACCTTCTTATGATACAACTCATATGCAGTTTTGCCATGCCTTTTGACCAAAATAGATCTATTTTGAGTATAACAGGCAGTGTTAACTGCTTCTGCCCAAAAATAAATCTTCATTTGACCATGGTATAACATAGTTCTTGCAGCTTCTATGAGTGTACGATTTCTTCTCTCAGCAACACTATTTTGTTGAGGAGTTCTGACATAGGCAAAGTTTTGAATAATGCCTTTGTCAGTACATAATTCAATGAGAGTAGAATTCTTAAATTCTGTACCATGATCACTCCTGAGTTGCTTGACAGGTGCATCTTTCTGCAATTCTTCCCTCTTGATTAGATTAATAATCTCATCAGGAGCATCACTTTTTGCCTTAAGAAAGATAACCCAAGTATACCTTGTGTATTCATCCACAACCACAAGTGTATACTTCTTTCCACCCAAACTGCCAATGCTCATGGGTCCAAATAGATCCATATGGAGCATATGCAGTGGTTGACCAATTGTAGCTAACAATTTGGATGGAAAATGGTTCTTGGTCTGTTTCCCTAGTGTACATGCAGGACAAAGTTTGTCTTTTGCAAATGTAACATCAGGTAGACCTCTAACCAGTTTCTTCTTTGACGGGAGGTTAATATTTTTGAAGTTCAGGTGGGATAACCTCCTATGCCATAGCCAGCTTAGTTCTGGCACAGACTGAGTATAGAGACATGTCTCTACATTTGTGTCTGCAGAAGAAAGATCCAAGAGATAAATATCTCTTTCTCTTTTGCCAACTAACACAGGTTTGCCTTTGGAATTATAGATAACAGCAGCCTTCTTTCTGATTCTGATTTCACTGTCATCATTACAAATTTGGCTTGCACTAAGCAGTTATGCTTTAATCCCTCAACATAGGCTACCTTTGATATTCTGATGTTGCCAGCCTTCACCACACCATAACCTTTTGTCTTGGCAACAGAATTGTCACCATATTTGACAGAAGGTCCTTCTTCTTCTACAAACTCTAACAAAATCAATTAGTTACTTTTGGGAACCCATCTTTTGATGGGTTCTTTAGAGTTGGTTGAAGTCAATTCTTTAACCGCTTTGTTGGAACCAAGCGTGTAGAGTTGACTTTTAACTTCTCTAGTTTTGACTTTGTCGTTTGTAGTTGACATTTGTTTAGACAAAGCAACCTTTGGTTGTTTAAAAATGGACTTTGTGCATTTAATACCCTCATGTCCCAGATTTCCACAGTTGTAACATTTTCTGTCCAACATAATGGTCCTTTTGGATTTTGGGTTATTATTTGCACTAGATCCTCTGTTAAAATCCTGCTTTGTTTCAACAAATGTTTTAAAATCTGTGGTTAACTTCATTAAGTTTTCACTAAGTAGCTTAATAGTCTTAGTATGGTTGTTAAAAGTAGACTTTTGACAGTCAGACTGAGAGTTAACACACACAGATTTGGAGTTAAGTTTACCAGACTGAAAATTAATTTTTCCAGACTGACAGTTAGATCTCACAGACTGAGATCTTTTTAACTCCCTTGTTGCTGGTTTTATGCCTTTAAATTTATCTTTAGGCATATTTTTGTCTGGACCAACTACAGACTGAGATGTGGAAGGTTCAAACATATTGCAACCTTTCTGTTTATCCTTAATTCCTTTTACCTCTTTTTGTTTATTTGAAGATTGTACTTTGGGAATACTAACTTTGCCTTTTACAAATCTTTTCTTTTCAAGTTCTATAATTTCTAAAGATTCATTAGTGATTATAAGTTCAGGCAATTCAGATTGAGAAGTTTCACAGACTGAGATTTCTGAGTCTGTGTCTTCAGAGTCTGACTCTGTCCCATATACTAGTTCTTTAGCAACTATTTTTGGTTTTACAAAGGCATTTGTCAATATAACTTTATCTCCCACAGTATGACTAAAAGTATGAGGTAAAATTTCAGGTACAAATATAGTAGGTTTCGAGTTTATTTCTGAAAGTAAATGGCTTTTAAGATCAAACTCATCACCTATGACCGCTTGTATATGAGCTGGAATCTGTTTGGATAAACAGTCCACATTTTTAAGTGATAAAATACACCAAGATCTACAAATCTTCTCATAATGATCAGCTTTGTTTTTATAAGCTTCTTTTTCCAGACTGATCCTTTTGAGAATATCATATTGAGCATCAAGCTCATGTTTATACTGTTTATTTTGGTTTATTTCATTCACTTTTGACTGTAGATCTTTTTGAACTAGACTGAGTTTAGTTTTTAACTCTTGTATTTCCTCAAGCCTTTTCAAAAAGTCTACATAGATGTGTTCAAACATTTTCTGTTTTTCTGCATCATTATAGTAAAGTTTGAAATGATTTACATTGTAAGCAGATCCTCTGTCCCAATCTGAATGAACACATGCTCTTTCTGCAAATTTGACATCTTTGTCAAACTGGCTTTCTGTGATAGCCATTAAGCACATATCCTCATCATCCTCAGATGATGAGGATTCTTCATCAACCCACTGTTCAACAACCAAAGCTTTCTTTAGTTTCTTTGGTTGCTGTTTCTCTCCAATTTTCTTGGAGTTGAAGTACTTTCTTTTGTACTTCTTGGCCTTTTCCTCCCACTTATCAAAATTTGAAGATTCTGCAATCTTCACTCTGCAGTTAGCAGAAATATGACCAATTTGTCCACATTTATACCAAGTAGCTTTCTTAGGATCAAAAGTTGGCCTTCCTTTTGAACCTTTGAATCTTGCCTTTTCTAACCTTTGGGCTAGTAATGCCATTTCAACTTCCAGAGACTCAGTATCATTATCTGATTCTGAGTCTGTAAGAGTTAGATGGTAATCTGCTCTAGAGAATAGTTCTCTATTTTTTCTTGTTGTTGCAACAAGGGCAGCAGATGGATCTTTTGCAATCCTTTTGGCATTTAGATCTTTTCTGGCTTTGGTTTCTTCAAAATTTAACAAAAGTCCAAACAAGCCAGATAGATCATATGTCTCCAATTTTTCACTTACAACTAATGAAGTAATGACTTCAGAAAAAGTGTTTGGAATGACATCAACAAATTTTGTACAGATTTCAAACTGTCCTTTGATGATATCATACCTTTCAAGATCATTGATTAAGATCTGAAATCTGGTATGAATATCAGATAATGACTCATCTTGACCAGCAGAGAAGTTCTCATAATTTCTTGTGAGATTCTTCTTCTCTTGGGATTGTACTAAACTTACACCATTATATTGGTCAGTTAGCATATCCCATATGGCTTTAGCAGTTTTACAGCCAGATATCTTAGCAAAGATAAGCTCAGTAACTGCATTGCCTAGAATGAATTTGGCCTTAAAATCTAATGCATATAGTTGTCTATCTAGATCAGTCCAGGTATTTTTGGCAGCCTCAACAAATTTTTCAGGTGTCACAATAATACCATTTGCATCTAAAATTGCAGGAACTATTCTGCCAGGAATAATGGGTCCTTCCTGAATGACTCTAAGCATTTCATCATGAATGCTAGCAAGAAACCATTCAGCTTTCAATTTCCAGTGGGTAAAATTTACACCATTGAAGATTGGAACTCCCTTCCCAGCCATAGCAATAGAAGAAGTCATTTTTCAAAGAAGAAAATGTAGAGAAAATGGGTTTTGAAGATAGTTTGATAAAACTGAGTTCCTTTTGATCGTTAAAGATATAATTAATAATTAAATCTTTATTTGCTCTGATACCAGTTGTTAGGTCTTGAAGGTCCCAAAACATAGATACAGATTAAATAACAAGTATTTAATATATCAGTTTATATCTAAGTTATATCAAACTGGTTAATTAATCAAGGCGGAATACAAGATTAATTAAGGCACAGAATATATTATTAATTAAAGTTTTATTCACAATAAATTGTTTGTCTTATAAATAAGACAGAATATTCAAACACACACAGAGATTGTTTGAATACGATCCAAGTAGTATACTATGATACAATTATCACTACAAACTTAACAGTAAGTGTGGTAATGCTTTTAGCCTAAGCTTAAAGGTCTTGTATACTAATTGTCTTGGATTGTTTTGAAGTGCTTTTGAGCTGCTATTTATAGAGTTGAGTATCAACTCTTTTATCCAGCTCAGTCAGTTGTCCAAGGAATAACAAATTCATCTTGGGCAACTTTGCACTCTTCCCTTTTTGCTTTTCTTGGAAATAGAAAAAGCAAAAGGTAAAAGGTTTCTTTGCTGAGAAGAAAACTTTTCTTCGATGTTTGACTTTGCTCAAACATCTCTTCAGTTGTACCGTAGCCTAAAGGAATGAAGAACTTTATTTGTACGATGTACTTTTGCTCTTCAATCTGTGCTCTTTAGTCTGTGCTCATCAGTCTGTGATCTTCAATCTGTCATCAGCAGTCTGTGATCTTCAGTCTGTGAAGTCTTCTGTTTTCAATCTTCATTCTTCAGATGATTAATTCATAAGTCTTCAAAGAGAGCACGACTTTCAGTCTGTGAGAATTCTTCAGTCTGTGAAGCACAGACTCAAGAATATTTCTTCAGTCTGTGAAACACAGACTCAGAAACACGGACTCAGGAAATCACTAAGTTTTTTCCTGAATACAACAAGTTAGATTTTGACTCTTCAGATTTATAACTTGGGTTTGATCATTGTTATTCCCAACACAAATGTATTATTGATAGTTTCTGAAATGGTAAATATCTTGATATGTAATGTGTTGGTGAATTGGTTGTTGGGTCATCTTCAGCACTTGGCATTTTATTAATAAAAAATTATACATTTTTTACGACATTACAACACTATACAAGTAGATCTTAATTCTTGTAAGCTTATCAATCTAATTATTTAGTACATACTATTACCATATTTTAGTTTATGCTCTAATGTATAAAGTGATAACTTTGCTTATTTAATAGAAAATGGGCTCTTATTTATGATAAAATCTATGTATTTTCGGTGTTTTAGATATTCGTCATTGTAAAACAATAAAATATTTCCTTGAAGGTCTGGAAGACGTTCAAAACTAACAAGATACATATATGGCCTAAACAACATTCGAAACAAAGATCAAATACACATAATTTATTTGAAGATTTACACTAAAAAAGAATTCTTCTTTGATTGATTTGCATGAAAAAGAAAACAGAGACTATAGACAGGGCTAATTTACTTGCAGCTATGCAAGGATTTAGCACACAAAGAAACAGTACATGTGGCATTCTCAGTTGCCATTTTATTCTGTATTTGTATTATGCTTCTTTAGCTGGAATTTGTAGCACAACGTATAAGTTGTGTTCTACAATTGTCCTTATTCATTGCTTTTGGATCTTGATATTTATGGTGGTTGACCTTCGGATGCAGTCATGTCTTGTGCCTCCTGCTTAGCCAGATGACTTTTGTAGCAGCTCATGAACTTCGCTATAAATTCTAGGAGAACACAAAAAATAATATGTTGAACGACATGTAATGACCAGAAAAACTAAAACATGGATTTACTTATGATAGCTAGGGAAGTTTCTTCATGGGAAGTCAAACTTTTTGGGTCATAAAAAAGTACTTTTTTCGCTTAGACGTCTAAGTCAAGGAAACACTTATAGCTTTACCTTCGATGTTCATGAAATGTTGGATAAGCTTTCGCCTTTCATCATCTGAAAATCTGTCTGAGCCCTTACCCTGAATAGAACATGAAAATGGTGATGTACGATATTCTTCCATTTGAATCTTATTTAGTAAACCACATTGTACATGTTCTTACACTATATTCTTTATGTGTCTTTTCAATCTGCTGATGCATTGACTCTATAGTATTCTTCTTCAGTTCAACTTCTAGGGTCTGTAAATAGCAAGTATTAGAGAAGATATGCATGTTTATAATCACATGTATGTCTAGTTGTTCTTACATCAAAGATGAAGTCAGGTGGTACGCTGTGGTCTATGAGATTTTGCAGTTTCTGACGTATGTCATATAACCTGTCAAGATAATTGATTCAATGTGTTACGTATTAATTTGGGTTATTCTAGAGAACTCAATTGAAGGCCTATTATTTTTTACAGTTTTAATATATATATATATATATATATATATATATATATATATATATATATATATAGAGAGAGAGAGAGAGAGAGAGGAGATTCTGTGAAAACAATGGGAAAAAATAAAAACGGTAAAAACATATTCCCGCCCTTGGATCAAAATATATATAAAAAAATGGATGGAGATAAAATAAAAACGGTGAAAACCTTTACAATTTTATGAAGTGTGAACTTGATTTTTTTTTTTTTGTTTCACTTAATTTTTAAATGTGAAGCTTATTTCCTTTGGCTTCACATAAAATTTATAAATTGTGAAGGTTGAAAATTAAGCTTCACACATTTATAAATTTATGTGAAGCCAAAAAAATTAAGATTCACATTTAAAAAAATTTTAAATTTTTGTGAAGCAAAAAAATAAAATAAAGATAAAGGTTCACAATGAAAATTTTATGGAAAATAAAACAATATAAGGGTTCACAATAAAAAAAAACATATGTAAAGCGGAAAAAAAATAAAAGTTCACAACTAAAAACAATTATTAATACAAATTGAGATCGTTTTTATTGTTTTTATTTTAACTTATTGTTTCACCGGGATATATATATATATATATATATATATATATATATATATATATATATATATGCATACATTTAGGTAAGTCAATATTGTTTTTCGTAATAGCCTTATTGACATTTTCTTTTCAATTAATATTCAATCAATTAATTCTGATAATAAATAGATCGTTTAATAATGCTTTCAATTGTTGCCTTCTACATGACATGATATTATTAACTGTTGGGTTGATTTTTGATTAACTGTTGGGTTGATTTTTGATTGAGAAATTGAAGTAGTTTTTCAACATGCTAATTTATGTATCTATATTTAAAGATATTTGTGTTAATATGGAGACATTTTCTTATCAGGGAGAATTACATATATCCCCCTCTAAACCTCTTAAAATATCATATATATCCAAATACAAGTTTTAATGCATGTTTGGGTATATATGATTGTAAAAAGTTAGGGGAAAATATGTAATTGGCCCCTTTTTATTATCCATCTGTAAACGTATATTTTCAAACTACGTCACAATGCGCGGGTGAAAATACCTTCTTTCTGTTAGTTTCAAGAACCAACTATGTTTTCTCCCATGTAACACTCAAAACCTTCTATAAGAGCAAAGTCATCTTCGAGGGTGGGCGAGGTGGTCGATCTCACATAGCCTCCAAATTTCTGAGGCCTCAGTTGTTTCCCCAAACAGTGTGATATTTATTATGTTGAAGTGAGAGAGATTTTGTTTATAACTACATTCTAAATACATATTGTAATATATATATATATATATATATATATATATATATATATATATATGTCGATTGAAGGGCCAATATTGAAAATTGAATTGACGGATTAGAGTTTGACTAAAAGAGTTAAGAATTAACAGTTGAGATTTGGGAAAACAATTATTAGAGAACGAAATAAATTATTTTAACTAAATTCATACAGGTAAGAATCATTTCATTTATCCTTATAAATTGGCTTATTTAACATTTACTTATAGGGGCTAATTTGCATAACACAACAAATCTTGCTCAGGACCTCTTAAAGTTCAGCTGTATAAGAGTTCCCAATTGAGTAAAATTCTGGTTTATTGGTGACGATTTCTCCGGGTAGCCTGCATGGGATCCCTCTCCATCTACCCATTTAAGTAATAAAGGTCAACATTTTCGTAAAGGGATTATCTTTCATCAAACAGTTTGAAAGTTGTAGTGTTTTATTGGCAAAGAAAAAGCTGGTTACCTATTTATGCAATTAACCATTTCTTTTTATATATATCCAACGGTGTCGGATGTATGTATAGTTTATGTAAATATGCATATATCTAGCAGCTTACTGTTTGGGGCTCTGGTTTTCAACTATACTTTTGGCGATATCTGCAATATCAGCTTCCCACCCAGTCAGGATCACTTGATCTCCTTCCAGAGTTGGGCTGCAGATAAATTATACAGCAACACGAAACACAGGTAAGACAGCAAGCAGTTGAGAAATTCTGAAAACTTTGATAGCTTATTAGTATATAGTCTAGATTGTCATAAAGGCCAGAAATGGGTCTAGTTGGTATACATATACATATACATATGTTTGTGTATGAGCAGGATGAAACGGAACTTATTTTGCCAGGTAGCTTCGAAGGAACGAATGGCTTGTCGCAGGTTATTCTTGGAATTGATTGCTATTCTTTCGGATAATTGCCCTGGTAATTCTATTTCTTCATTTCTTGCTATGAATTCCAGGACTTCAACAATCTAGAACAATAAAAAAGTTTTACTTTTAATAAAACTAGAAAACCTAAGAAAATGTTTCCAAGACTTCAAGGTGCCTATGATTTTTATAAAGTTCACAAGTATTGAAGGATCACCTCTGTATTAGAAGGCGGAAGGAGTTGAACCAATTTGCAGATATTTTTAAGTGGTTGCAGCTTCAAAGCATCTTGGCAACAAAAGAAGATCTTATGACATCCTCTATATCGCTCTATAACCCATCTAATATAAAGCAGAGCATCTGTTGAGAGCTTGTCCGCTTCATATAGAATGATGGCTGCATTTGAGGTAGATAATGTTGAATTAATTAAGATTTTACTTGCTTTCATGATATTAGTTTATTTTGTTATTATAAAGTTAAGATTGACGATATATATACCTCTACAGTTATCATTGCTGCATCGTATCGTATTATTGGTTAACTTATTTGTCTCCTTGATAAGTTCAACTATGACATGCTTCTCGAATCCTTTTAGTTCAGATAGGTTAACTTCTACATGTTGGGAGGATTCCTTCACATTTACCATGATACTGCTTACTTCTTCCCCCTGAAAATCGTACCATAGCTCATTAGTGTTCTTCCATTTGAACATATTGTATATAATAATGTTAGTATAAGCAAATATATAATGATTTTTGTAATGATAAATGGACCTAACTAGATAGGCCTAAATATGGACCTAATAAGGAGGAGATCAGATGTCATATGACATATCCCATGTATAAGAGAAGGAGATAGAAAATATTCCATCAATAAGTGAGTTAGGTCTATTTTTAGGTATATCTAATTAGGCCTATATATCATCACATGATATTTGTAGTGAGGATGTTTCCTTGATTACAGAACTAAAAGAGAAGTATACCAATGGAGCCAAGGCTTCTTTTGGCCACATTAGAATCTAACTATCTGCTAAAAACCAAAAGAAATTAAAGGAATATTCTATATTATTTTGATATTATAACTATGCAATATTCTTTCAAATTCATAGTTGAGGTATTTCTTAAAAAATATCGAGCACCTTTCGAATCTGACATTTTGGCAGTTAACTCTACAATAAAGTTAATAACGCCTCCATTTCTTCAACATAATCATCATAATCTTTTTTGTTCTATTGTCTTGCAATGATCATTTTCAATTCCTTGATTCTATTAATTGTTTTTATGTATACTTAAAGGATATTTGCAAGAGTAATTGATGTATAAGATGGCAATAACGAGTATACCTTCAAGGTAAATGTTTTGCACTGGTCGCGTGCCTGCAGAAACCATATCATCTGTTAGTAAAAGAGCTTTCTTTCCCATGGTAATCAGAACTTTTCTGTTTGAAAATTTCTTGCATAGTTACTGATGCCAATTTCTTGCATAGTTACTTGAAAATTTTTTCTGTTTGAACTTTTCTGTTTGAAAATTTCTTTCCCTGATGTCATCGTTACATCTCGTTAACAACAATTTCTACTAATGGTCAAACTTTCAGGGTTGCAGTTTTTTGTTTTTCATGAGGTTTAGAAAGTGCACAACACGTATATACGCTTTCATTCGTATGACAACTGCAACAAACTTTTTGTTGTGATTATTCATTCACGTTTATGTAAGTCCTTGACTGTGTGCATCTGTTTTATCTTATTGATTTGTTGGTTTTGATTTTCTCAACACAAACGTTGCAGTTTTCATGAGACTAAGAGAGTACCTAATGGTCAAGTTGTGTTCTTATGTACACTTTCTTTCCCATGATAACTGTAACAGTTTTATTTTATTGCACCCAACCACTTTAAACCCTTGTCGCGTTGGGTGTCTATTTGCTCTTATTCCTTTATTGCGTATTGCCTAAGACAAACTTGTCAAAAGTTGCAGTTTTCATAAGACTTGGAGAGTAATCGATTTTAGGTTGTGTTCTTATATACGCTTTCTTTCCCATGTTAACTGTAACGGTTAGATATGTTGTGGAAGTTCATGTTGAATTACTAAATTGTAACGATTAGATATGTTGTGGAAGTTCATGTTGAATAATAAATTTCCTCTTGTCATCGTTTTCATGACGTTTTATGTTACCTGAACTTTGTCTGGTCCAAACGCTTCGCGAAGCAATGCCCAAATCATTGTCCGCTTTCCAACACCTGCTTGTCCTTCAAATATGAAATGACGACAATCGTGTTCATTTATCTACACATGTAAACCACACCCACTGATTAACTTTTGTATGTCCTTTACTTACGTTCATTTTATAAAACACTAACCTTAATTCTTACCACTTGTTGCAGCTCAATCGCTTTGTCTTTGTTACAAATGAAATCCTTAAGAACCACAGGTCGATATTTGTCTGCCCAAAAATACTTCTTTTCCTCCTTCAACTCACTTGTATCTTTCGCGTTAACAACCACCCTTTTAGTAGGCGATTCTGGTATCGGTTGTGGTGGTGATGGTGATGATGGTGCTAATGGTGGCGGTGATGATGATGATGATGACAATTTAGGTGGTGATGGTGATGATGACTCTGATACTCTCTCCCTCAAGGACTCCTCAATCGAATGTTCGGTAGAATAAACCTTTATCATTGTTGGCGCTTTCTCATCTTTCGACTTAAACGAAAAACAAGCAGCACTCCATCCTTGCATCTTAACAGAAAAATTCGTTCGCGAGCTCGAACTTACAAACGTTGTGGCATGACTTTCGCGATCAGGGCTCATAACTGGTTCTTTATACAAGAGCCCTTTGTAGTAAGGACTAGAAGCGTTAAAGTAGTCATGTGGTATAACCATAGTACTCTCTGCTTCAGCAGTTGTACCCGTACCCGGAACCTTTTCGGTGTAGAGTAGCCCTTTGTAGTAAGGACTGGACTGACTAGTTAAACTCAGGTTCTGGAAGTCATGTGGTATAGGGGTTGTATTCTCTGCTTCAGGAGATGTACTGGGAACTTTTTCGGTATTGAGAAGGCCTTTGTAGTAAGGGCTACTATAGTACTTTTTGTCTTCAATGCTAGTAAATTCCTCAAGGTTTTCTTTAGTCAAAGTAGATGGCTTTTTCTTGTACATGAAATGACCAGCAACTTTTGCTGTCCATCCGGTTTTCAAGGAATTACTAGACGATGATCCTTTTGAAATGTTGGAGATTTGATCGGTTAGTAAGTTTAGAGGCTCGGGGGAGACAGGGCTCTTCATTGAGAAAATTTGTTAATGTTTCAAAACTTTGGAAGAGAAGGAATGTTGGGCAGATTTGTAGGAGTTGGAGAAACATTTGGTGACGTTAACATTTTTTTTGGGACGTTAAAAACTATGTTTGAAAGGTGGTTTCGATAACTGCAAGGTGGTTATAGGGAAACAGACTGGGCATTTTGATTGACCTTTAATTGGTTATCGACGTATCGTATACGAGGTTTAATGTGTCCAAAATCAATGCCGGCTGGGTTTTGATGATCCCAAAAATGGGCTTCTTTTGTCAATGTTAAACTGATAGTACAACAAACATTAGCACAATATACAAACATATATCCCAATCACATATACGAGCTGAAAAAACTAGACTAATTTGTGAATCTATTGAGAAGGAAAGCATGATGTAACCCATTTTCTTATTCAATGTCAAATGTATAACAGTATTCATTTTATTGAATGTCAGCCGTTAAAAAAAAAAAGAATGCTAGTGTTACAAACAATTTGCAAATAACTTTTTATAAAATTGCTGGCACGTAAGTGTTCCAATAATCTTAAATTCTTTCCTCTATTATTATTCTCTTTATTCACTATCACGTGACATGTATTTGTAAGATTTTTTTTGTAACTATACGTACCTTTTTTCAAGGCGACGGTAGGGGTTTGTTTTGTTTTGGTGTTTGAAAGTGCAATGTACGTCATCTATATTATATATAGAAGTAATACTTTGTGAGTTTGCGTACTTCTTGAGGAGAGCTTCGCAATGAACTAACATATGTCCAAAATGAAGTTAATGTGAATGAAATATCGACTCTCAAAAGTTGCTAACTTGAAACGGAAAATGGAACAATAAATGGGTGTTGAATTTGTCCCACATTGGAGGGGAGACAAATTTTAGACGGGTTTATAACTGAAAGGATTTGATCCTTATTAAATCATTTGAATTGTGTTTTACTCCCGCAGTCCAGTTTTTGCATTGGACAGGGGATGCAGCTTATGAGAAAATTGGATTCGAGCTTGAGCTTGCGATCTTTCTGACCCTTTCAAATTTTTATTTATGGAATTGATTCAATATCAGTTTATGTTAAATACAAAATATTTTCCATATTTTGTTTAATGTCAAAACGATTCTGTAAATCGTTTTTAATTTCACCAAGATTATTTCTTGAAAGATAAGTCGATTTTCAGTATAAATTCAGACCTTATGGTTCATACGAAACACGCTGAAAAACGTATACACATACCACTGGGGAAACCGAAATTATATACACACTCACGAAAACGCTGCATCTACTTTTAATCGAGTGAAGAATTCCGCTTTATTATCAGGCAAGTAGGTCATGTCCGGCAGTACAACTGCTCGATCGTCGTACCCTGAAAAATAAAGGGAGAATCTATTTTAAGGAAATTGTATTCAACACAGGCCTCAATCACTTTCTTTTGCACTATTTAATTATCTTCCTTTTTTACCTTATTCGTGTCTCCACTCACTACAACAAAAATGGTCTTATTGGACATTCATAAATGTCATAACATGTTACTTTATGGGACTTTTTATTTAATAGGACCAAAATTCAGGTGTCTCATATAAAAGCGTTGTAATAAGTATTAGGCGTCCCAATAGACTTAATGAAACATTTTTATCAGTCCCACAAAATGTCTAATACAACACAAGTAGCGTCCTAACAAGCCACATAATAGGACGATTTTAAGTGTTTAAACTATGATATTTTACTTACTTATTATCATGTATTAAGACACACGTAAGCGTCCTAAAAAGTCTAATAGGACAAAATCACATGTTACCTTATTACTCGTATGAGGATCAAATGAAGGGTCCTAAAAATTAAACGTTTTTATGGACCAATTTTTAGTCTACTAAAGCGTCCCAAAAGGAATTCAATGGCATCCTAATACATCACATTTTTCAATGGCATCACGATGCGTGAAAAATAAATGCACAAAAGGGAAAATAAGAAGACAAATAATATTTTACTTCCAAAAAGATTTGTTGATCATCCAATACAATACAATATAAATACAAATATAATAATACAAAAACTATACTATTGATTGAACTAATTTAATTAGTGAACCGAAATTTGGGTATCTTGCTCTTCAATCTGCTGCATTTGTCTCCCATTGCCTGTGAAAAAAATTTGTAATGAAGTTATGGTGGTGTTATTCATGAAGTTACACATCTAACAAATATTTGCTACTCCTTTTTGGTCATCCACATCCTTAGGCTTAGAATTTAAAAACACATACAAGTTAAATCACTATATTAACAGCCTAACCAAATTTAATCTTGAAATGGTGCAAGATCACTATGCAAGACAATCATTATCGATCTCTTAGTAAAACTAATGTTGGGGCTTGCAAGACAACATTGTTGACAACAATTGTACCTTCTATTACTGTAGATGTTCTAACAACTTAACCATACTTGCTAACAATGTCACAAGAAACCTATTCAAACTACACACATCTTGCTAATAACAAAATTGATGAAAACAGTTCATACCTGCATAACGTTACCTTGGAAGTGAGAACACTGACTTTGATTACTCGTACAGGCATGAGAAGTAGTAGTTATGTCTGCATAAATATGAGTCAATTCGACAACCACAAAGCAAATACATGTACGTCCCTAACGATTGGTAAAAGTAAACTAACCAGAATTGAAGTCCCATACCTAATCATAATGAGCAAAAAATGATGACAAATAATGACAACAAAATAATGATGAAGACTACTCTACTAAATTAGAAGCTTATAGCACCTCTTTGGTTTTTCCCTGTCAATGAAAAGCTTCGAACAACAGGTCAATCGTTACTTATTGACTCAAGTTTAAAATACAACGATCCACCAGTTAGCAAAGTTAGTTCAAGTCCACAAAAAAAAGATTGGTATGTCGCAAAAGATTGAGAGTGATCCATTACTTAAAAAGAAACCAAGTCTATTAGGTGTTTTAACAATATATAACTACTATACCTATTGACATATTAGGTGTTTTAACAATATATAATTAAACTTGCAATAGCCACTTACAATCAAACTCGTGCAATGTGGACACTCTCATGTAAGGTTTCAAAATCTTGTGAACTTTTCATACACTTCTTTTGTAATCAGCAAGACTATTACATTAGCTGTGGAGTAAAAAAAATATTAGACCAACAAACATAATCAACGAAACAATTCATCACAAAATGTAAAGTACCAAAAAGTCAAGCTCTGACTTTGATTCAAAATTGTTTTTGCTCACCTTTTTAAGGGTAAAATCATCAACTTAATTAAATAACAATAATTTTACCAAGACAACTATAAGGTGAAGGTATAAAAAAACCTACTTCTCTTTCTCCAGCGAGCTACCTAGATTTCAAATCATTTAGCATATCTTATCAAGCACAACATTTTACTGTTGAAAACTCTTGATCGCGTGTGCCTGTATATACACTTTCACTTGATTAATGTATATACTGAATGTATTGATGACGTTACATATTTAGAGAAAAAATAATGCTATCAAATAGTTATAACAGCAAAGTTGTAGAACCTGAACAAGCTTTTTAACGCTAAAACGTGGCATACAATACAACCCAAAATCGTAAAGATACATATTACTTGTTAATTCTAGACAACACATTACAAATTTCATCGGAACAGCCAATGAAAAGATTGGTGATTGGTGTAAAGACATTTTGGCTTTTACTTACCTAAATAAATCGATCTCCTGGACATCATTGATTTCTCATACCAACTCACATTTCTTTATCTTGAAGCTTTATCTGGCTTTCACACTCACTTGCTTTCAAAAACTTTGTCCATCCAATAATCGATGGGTTCAATCTCCAAATCACAAGATATGAGTGATTCTTTAACATAACTGATTGTTCTTATAAAACAACTAAATAGACGATTCTAAAACAACTATATAAATTATCAATATAATCAAAGAAAATTTTGTTAAACAAAAAGCAGCTTACTCTCAAACTTATCAAAACAATTAGGCAAGATTAGGCCACGGGGCTAAGTTCATACATAAATTATTATAAATAGACATGATAAATGCCCTAAGCATTATTACATATACCAAGAAATAAGCTCCAAAAATCGTAGATATAATATACATAAATACTAATTGGATAGTAACTTAGTAAATCAGTATCAATCAAACATTTTATGAATTGGGGCTTCATAAACCATAACTAATACCACTAACAAATTCTAACTAATACAAAATCAACAAAATAAACATAAAATCAAACAATTCATAAATCAACGGAATGATAAAACTAAGATAAGTTAAGGTTTTACATTTGAACGAACGTCAACGCCATAATCCTTGCAGGAAATAGATCATTTAGAGTTACTTTCTTCTTAGGCGATGTGAACGTCGAGTTGACAGGGATTCTTATTGAAATGATTAATTTTGGCTTCATGAAATTTGTATGGTTGTGCCTCGAGTTGGAGAACTGACGATTGATGAAGGAGCAATTGCACATGTGCTTCAAATTTTAGATGAAAATTAGACTTTTAGATGCCGCCTAATTTGGGCGCTCAATTTTTGACGGATCCAAAAATCACGTGTTAAAAGGCAATGTTTTAAAAACCGATTGAACCGGATGAGTGTTAATTTCTGATCGGATCTATTGGGCTGGAAAGTCGGATCAGAGTTGTTAAAATATGAAAACAAAATATATATACATGAAGTAAAAGATATACAAAATTATGTTCACCAAACAATTTAACAATCCAACATCCAACAAGTAGACTTTGTTCAAAAACATACAATCTAACAACAAGTAAAAAACATTCTTAACGATAAGATTTTTCAATTATATTTTATACAACTCCGTAACAATTAATAACGCATTGTATATCTAAAAATTAATTTTTAATAACACATTTTATATTGTAATACATCATCAAATAATACATATCGCCTTATAAGATATTATATAATATCAACAAACTATAATTTGATAATACACCTATTTCCGAATATAATATATATCATGAGTGTTGCGATATATATATAATAAATATATTTAGAGTAAATAATTAAAACAAGTTAAATATTAGATTAGTTGGTTGACAAGCTGCTATTCATGAATCTGGTCGTGAGTTCGAATCTTGTAACCAACAATTTTATTTTGTTTTCTATTTGTTTAAAATTTTAACTTTAACTTGTCCCACATTGGTGAGAATACAATCTCAACATAAAGACTCACTTTCTATATAATGCCAACAAAGTTCACACTCCAATTTACTATTCAATTTAAGAAGCCCTAAAGGTTTCTTAAGTTTAGAAAGTAATTTAATTATTTAAAAAAAAAAAAAACTGAACCGGTTCAACATGTCGGTCCGGCCCGGTATTGGCCATAATTCACAAGAACATTCTATAGTCTTAGTAAAAGGGGGGAATAGAGCCCCTTTGAGGTTCCCTATGAAATGAGGCATGGAAGGGAGCACATGATTCGTGATCGGGAAAAAAAATCTACGCTTGTTGAAGGGGAGAAGAGGGGTAACAGTGAAGATGTCAAGAATGGCCATTTAAGTTCAGTATAAATTTTTATTCCACTCTGACAGGATCGATTGAACCTTTCGGGTCAATAATTATAGCGATTGAATATTTATAGAAATACCGCGGAATAGTAATCTATAATTAAGAAGTAAAATTAGCTCTGATTCAAGCACCAATTAATAATAAGTAAAAGCGAAGGAATTATCAAAAAGCTTCAATATTATTTCCTTGAATAATACGAATACACTTAAGTATCAGGGTTACAATTTAACCTTGAAGCTTACAAATGACAATTATACAGGCTAGATATTGAGATGCTAAGATTCTGAGATATTTTCTATTGAAGGTAAGGAGCTCTATTTATAGAATTATAGAGCTCCAATTACACGCTACAGTAATTAATGCAAAGAACCTTTCTATCTAATCCTCCTATCGTCTTGAGCCATGCTCTGTTTTACTGAGCGCTTTTGCTTTTGCAGAGAAGACTTTTGATTGGCCCACTTGGTGAGAAAGATGCTCTAATCATAAACAGTAGAAACTACATGGGCAGTATAAACTTCTGAAGAACAGTAGAAACTTCCGAGAACAGTATAAACTCAACCAGTAGTAAGTTATAAACAGTATTAACTTTGTACTGGCAGTAGAAACTTCACCTGGCAGCACTAACTTTGTTCTAACAGTACTAACTCAATCTTTTCTACCAGTAGTAACTGTTTCTACTGGTAGTGTAAAACCCGGTAGCAGTAGTAACTTTTGAACCAACACTAGAAACTCCTCTTCACCAGTAGTAACTAGCAGTTGTAGTTTAACCAGCAGTGTTAATCTTCGATCAAGTTCTCTAGCCATCTTTAGACCCAACAATCTCCCCCTAAACTTAATCTGTTTCCTACAGATTCAAGTTTCTACAAAAATCTTCAAGTAAATCAAGGGATGCTAATTCACTACCTTCTTCTTTTTGAAGCTTCAGCCTTCTGATGTATCTGATTTAGGATCATGTGAAGAAGAACTCTAGCAGTCTCTGAGTCCTCTGGGGTAATCAATTTGACTTGAATCATGCATCTCATCAACCCCAGATTCAAGTTGTAATTCCTCTCAGTGAGCATGAAAAGAAGATCTCCATTCTCTAAGGCAACTTGATGGACACCAGAGTTTGGAAAGTACATCCAAAACTTGACTGCAGAGAATCTACCGAAGATATGAGGTACTCTTTCAGGTTTAAACATCATGAGAAAATAATCCCAAAATAATCGATTCAATACCTTCCCAACCAGTTTTCCCTCATACTTCATCTTCCCTACTTCATACATCTGCTCAATATCATCTCTATCCAGTTTCTTTAGAATTTCCTGAAATGACCTATAGAACTCTGTAGCTCCATCTTCCCTTGTAATCTTGGTCAATTCAGGTCCTTTATGCACCAGTTGTACATGATCCCAATCTACTATCTTTGGAGGCTTGGTAGCTAATGGATCTACCTTCACCCCATCATCTCTCAAGATCAGTAGACTGAGCAGCTGTGCTTCATCTCTTTCTATCTCTTCTTCTTTTTCTCCTTTCTCTGACTCACCCTCCTTATCACCCCTTTCTAACTTTTCCTTTTCCACCTCCTTCTTATACAAAAATTCCAATCTTTCGAATGTCATTCTTTTCAGCTCACCATCTGGAATTAAACCCCCCAATCTCCCAATATATGTCTTTCTTAACTGGGCTTTGGTTGGTTTTCTGCTTCTCTTGGCAGCAGCCCTCTTATCTGCCTCTGCCTTCTTCTTTTTCTCTAGCAGATCTCTTAGGGCCTGCTCCCTCTCTTCTTCATTATACTGAGCCTGCTCTTCTGCTTGTAGTTTAAGGGCTACCTCATGGTCATGAGCCTCCTGCTCCTCCCTGGTAGTGAACCCCCCAAACTTTCCTTTAGGTTTCTTAGCAGGCTCTTCTTCAACTAATAGACCATTTCCCTTATCTTTAGGGTCTATTTTGGGCATCTCACCTCCAGAAAATGTTTCTGTAGGTTCAGAGAATGAGACCCCTTTCTCCTTCCTTCTGGGCTCTTCCTCTGCACCCTTCACCTCTTCACCCCTGGGCTCTTCCTCTGCACCCATCACCTTTTCACCCCTGGGCTCTTCCTCTGCACCCATAGGCTCTTCCTCTTCTTCTTCCTGAGTCACAGGCTCAGGGATATCCTCCTCTTGTACCCAGATGTACTTCTTCTTCTCATCTAGGCATTTGATCAATAAAGTTTTTAGATCTTCTATTTGCTGCTGCTGTTGCCCAACAAATTCAGACAGCTTCATGATATCCCTGTTTTGCTTCTTGATAATTTGCCTGTGACTCTTCACTTCTTCCCACATGAACCCTAACATATCCGTCAATTCTTGGTAAGATCTATCCTCATTACCTTCAGGATGTGAATCCCTTGGTAAGTCATTGGAAGTGTTACCTTCTGCCTCAGGCCTAGCCTGATCAGCAGAGGCCCCTTGGTTCTTGGTACTGGGACCTGCAGCAGAATCATCTCCTAAAGGAGGTTCATCATGTGCAGTTGCCTCTGGTTGGGTCTTATTGATGTTGACCCTGTCCTGCTCTGCCAGAGGGCTAGAAGCAGTAGGGTCAGCCCTTCCAGAATGGTCACCCCACTCCTCATGGACCACCTCCTCTGCTACGTTTGGCTGAGACTCATTGAGGGGAGGATCCTCAGGTTGAGCCTGTTTTTGCTTCTTAGCTTTGGTTGGCTTGGGGGTCCCTTGTTTTCTTTTGGGAGCCTTTCTAGTGGATGTGGGTTGGGATACAGATGGGTTTTCTGTTCCCTCATCCCTAGTAGCAGGTACACTAAGCATTGTGGGAAATAATGCAGTGACCTTATTTGATAATCCAATGTTCTGTCTCCTCATGTTTGAAAAAACTTTGGGAGTATGAGACAGAACTTTCAAAATTTTGGAATGTGCATTTAAATCATTTATTTCTTCATTTAAGAAGATTTGCACAAACCTTGGATACATTAAAAATGTTTTAGAGGACTGCTCTATATTTCTGAGCATCCCATTAAAAATCATTGCCGAAAAATTGAACAGTTGGTCTGTGGCTAGGCATACAATTGCAGAAGCAATTGCACTCCCAAACTCATTCCAACCTGTTCTTTTAGTGGACAGGCACTGTTGTAATGTATGGATCAAGAATTTCCACTGGGGAGAAAAAAGCCCTTTATAAAAGGTAAATTTTGTGAGATCCCCTTCATAACCCATATTTTTTAAATTTTCAAAAATTACAGTGCCTGAGAGTAGAGAAATACCTGTGTTATCTCCTAGATGGAGATGGTTGCGGATAGACTCCTCTGTGACCACCACCCTTTTGCCCTCTACCTTCGACACAATGAGTTTAGTGTCGTCGATAGATTCGATCTTGGCGTGGTTCCAGAAGGAGTTAATATGCTTGTAGTAGACTGTTGGGTTTACAGTCAAAGCATAGTGGATGTGACTTTCCTTCAAGAAATCGATGATTTCATGAAAGTCCGTCGCATCCTGGGTTTTAACCAAATATGCGAGCATATTGTGGTTATCTACAATCGGAAGAGTTGTAGTTGATGAGGATGAAGACGCCATTGATGTTGAGTGTTTGATTTGAAAGTGGTTGAGTTTGAAGGTGGTTGAGGTTTCTGCTGTTTTTAGGTTTCTGCTGTTGAGAGAGTGAAAGTGTTTTTGATACCTTGATACTGTTGTATAAGTAGTACTGTCAAGCCCTAGAATTTTGCAATCCGTAGAAATTTGAAAGCAGTATTAACTATGCTAACAGTAGTAAAGTAGCATATCTTAAAAACAGTAGTAACTTCCAACCAGTAGAAAGATACACACTAGCAGTAGTAATTGATAATCAGTAGTAACTTGATGCCAGTAGTATCTATAAACAGTAGAAAGTGTGAAGACAGTAGTAATACTCTTATAGTTTTATATTGACAGAAGAAAGTGTATAAGCAGTATTAACAACTGGCAGTATTAACTCTCACACTGAGTTAAAGAGCAGTACTAATATTGCTAACAGTACTAACTGGTTATAAGCAGCACTAACCGACCAAGGCAGTAGAAACTTATTACAAGCAGCACTAAGAGGATTAGCAGTATTAGTGGGATTTTTTTTTTTTTTTTTAATCCAAGAAAACAAATAATATATATAAATAGGATATAGTACTAATTAGTGAAAACAGTAGTAATAATATATAACAGTATTAATTAGTCTACCAGTACTTGATGAGTAGCAGTAGTAACTAATATTGACAGTAGTAAAATTACTATAAGAAGCACTAACTAGTATATCAGTATTAATCCTTGTACAAGCACCATAAAGATTTATGAGAAAGTTCATTTATGAAAGATTAATCATTCCAATACTTGTAATCAAAAATGTAAATCTACCAACATCAAATGCTTTAGTGAATAGATCTGCAAATTGATTATCAGTATGAACTTTGAAAATTTGAATTAACCTTTTCTCATTACAATCTCTAATAAAATGATATCTGATTTCAATGTGCTTGGTTTTTGAATGTTTAACAGGATTATTAATAATACTGATTGCACTGTTATTGTCAATAAACATAGGAGTATTTAAAAGAAACAAACCATAATCCATCAATTGATTTTGAATCCATAGCACTTGTGCACAGCAACTTGATGCTGCTACATATTCTGCTTCTGCTGTTGATGTTGAGACAGAGGTTTGCTTTTTACATTGCCATGAGACCAATCTACTCCCTAGAAATTGACATCCACCAGATGTTGATTTTCTGTCCATATTTGATCCTCCATAGTCACTATCTGTATATGCAGTAAGATCAAAAGATGACATCTTTGGATACCAAAGGCCCAATTTTGGTTGACCCTTTAAATATCTGAAGATTCTTTTGACTGCATGTAGATGAGATAACTTAGGATTTGCTTGAAACCTGGCACAAACACATACAGCAAACATAATATATGGTCTTGAAGATGTTAGATATAATAAAGAACCTATCATAGATCTGTATAGATGAATATCTACATCCTCCCCCTCAAAATCTGCATGTAAGTGCTTCTGTTTTTCCATTGGAGTGGTTGCAATCTTTGCATTTTTGAACCCAAACTTTTCCAGAATATCATTTACATATTTTCCTTGACTTATAAAAATACCATCCTGCTGCTGTTTAACTTGAAGTCCAAGAAAGAATGTTAATTCTCCCATGGAACTCATCTGAAACTTTTGATGCATGAGTTTTTCAAATTCTTTACAAAGAGAATCCCTTGTGGATCCAAAAATGATATCATCCACATAGATTTGAACAAGAAGAATATCATTTTTGATTTTCTTTGTAAACAAGGTTTTATCAATAGCTCCTCTATTGAACTCATTCTGCAGCAGGTAAATGGACAAAGTGTCATACCAAGCTCTAGGAGCTTGATGTAGACCATATAAAGCTTTGTCAAGCCTATAAACTTTGTCTGGATGTTTTGGATCTTCAAACCCTGGAGGTTGACAAACATACACTTCTTCTTCAATTGTGCCATATAAAAATGCACTTTTAACATCCATCTGGTAAACTTTGAAATCTTTGAAAGAAGCATAAGCTAAGAATAATCTTATAGCTTCAATTCTGGCAAAAGGAGCAAAAACTTCATCATAATCAATTCCTTCTTCTTGAGTGTACCCCTGAGCCACCAATCTGGCTTTATTCTTGATCACTATGCCTCTTTCATCCTTTTTGTTTCTAAAGACCCATTTAGTGCCAATAGGTCTTTTTCCTATGGGAAGATCTATCAATGACCAGACTTCCTGTATTTTGAATTGAAGCAACTCCTCCTGCAGAGCTTCAACCCAGTTTGGATCTTTTAGAGCCTCTACCACTTTCTTAGGCTCTGTTTGTGAAAGAAAAGCTGCAAATAAACATTCACTTATAAAACTTTCACTTTCTGAATCTTGGTGAACAACAGCTTTCCCTCTTGTTTGAATTGCAGACCCTATATCCCCAATAATATTCTCTAGAGGATGATTGAGTTGAACCCTTGCAGATGGTTGAAAAGTTACAGGAATTTCAACTTCCAAATTTGTGAGATTCATGTCTGGACTTCCTGTTTCTTCACTGTCTACTTCATTAAGAGGAAAGATAGCTTCAGAAATCATTTCTTCACCTTCAATATCTTCTGTGGTTTTGATATTACTTCCCTGATCTTCTACAGTATCAGAAGTTTCTGATAATTCTTCTGTTTCTTTATTATCCTGTTGAGATGGTTGAGATATTTCTGGTGGATCAACAGACCAAATAGGAAAGATAATATATTCTGGTTTATTTTCTTTCTTCTCTGCAACTTCTTATTCTGTTATTCCTGCATTTGATGATCCACACATGTATCTAAAAGATTTTGTTAATGCATTAATATCAAACAACCATTCTGGACCCTTTCCTACAGTATTAACAGTTTGCTCATTAAAGGTCACATTTAGGGTCTCTTCAACAATTCTGGTCTTATAATTGAATACTCTGTAGGCTTTACTTTGAGTAGAGTATCCGACAAAGACTCCCTCATTTACTTTGCTCTCAAACTTGCCTAAGTAATCTTTAGTGTTTAGAATAGTGACAGGGCATCCAAATGGTTTGAGAAAGCTGACTAATGGTATTCTATCAAAGAATATCTCATATGGTGTCCTATTGTGAGGTTTGACAACTAACACTCTGTTCTAAACATAGCAAGCAGTACTGACTGCTTCTGCCCAGAAGGTCATAGGTAGCTTAGCATCTGCTAACATAGTTCTAGCAGCCTCAATTAGTGTCCTATTTCTTCTTTCTGCAACTCCATTTTGTTGTGGAGTTCTAGGAGCACTAAATTGTCTTTCTATTCCCTTGAATTTACAGAATTTGTCCATCTTAAGATTTTTAAATTCTGTACCATTGTCACTTCTAATGATTTTAACCTTTTTATTGGTTTGGTTTTCTATCTTAGTAATAAATGATCTAAGTATTTCACCTGTCTCATCTTTAGTTCTAAGAAAGAATACCCAACAAAATCTGCTAAAGTCATCAATGATCACTAGACAATATACTTTATGTCCTATGCTCCTTACATTTGTTGGTCCAAATAAATCCATATGAAGTAGATGTAAGGGAGAACAATTAGAATTCAAAGTTTTGGTCTTAAAAGAAGTTTTGTGTTGCTTGCCCTTTTGACATGCAATACAGTGATTTTCACATGAATATGTCTTCACAGGTAATCCCCTGACAAGTTTTCCCTTAACAAGTTTATTGATTGTTTTGTAATTCATGTGACACATCCTTCTATGCCAAAGATCAGATTCATCAACTGATGCTTTTGATAAAAGACAGTGTATATTTTGTTGAGGATTCAATTTTGTCAAATCACAGCAATAGACATTATCTTTTCTGGGAGTTCTGAGTAAAATTTTACTTTCATCAAGTTTAAAATTTTCAGAAAGAATAAAGCATTCTGTGTTTGTAAAAAGAACTGGGTTCCTTATATCTGTGATTTGGCTGACACTTAACAAATTGTATTTGAGTTCCTCAACAAAGTAAACATCATTAAAGTTCAGTCTTTCACCTTTCACCATACATTTTCCTGTAATTTTTCCTCCTTTTGAATTACCTCCAAATGCTACATGTCCACCATTGATTGATTTGAAATTCTGTAGCTTGGACCTGTCTCCTGTCATGTGTCTAGAGCATCCACTGTCAATATGCCATAAGTTTCTTTTGCTCTGCACATTAAAAGAAAGAAAAATTAATTTCTTTTGGGAACCCAAACCAGAGAGGTTCTGGGCTTCCCAAGTGCATCAATGAAATCAACTCTGTTGAAGGTCATTGATTTAGATGCACTTTTGGTGTTTGAAATTTCTGTTGCCACTGGTTTCCAACACCAACTGATTTTTGAAATGCTTTTCTTTAAGGTAGCAGTAGTATGATTAACTGTATTAAAAGGTTTAGCAGTATTAACATGCCTAGCAGTATTAACTGTTCTCACAGTATTAACTGGTTTAGCAGCATTAATATGCATATTAGTTTTTAATACTGTCTTCTTTGTTTTACTACTGTTAGTTTTCTTTGCTTTCATTTCTTTACCAGTACTAACAGAGTTTCTTTTAAAATTTGTTTGATTGACTCTGTTAGTTGATTTCCATGCTGAATGTACTATCCTTTGAGTATTCTTAGGATTATAAAAACAGTCATGTTGAAGATGGTTAGATCTTCCACATATAAAGCAGTTCTTCCTTTTTATAATTGAAAAGTTTTGTCCCAATTTTTGTGAAACCATTTGGTTCCAGTTTCTTTGATTTCCTCTTGGGCTCAAAAAGTTTTGTGAAGAGAAGCTTGCTTTACATTTGCAATAAACACAGTTATTATTAACAGTTTGCCTTTTATTCATTGCTTTTGTTTCCTTTTTCTCAGATCCTAATCTATTTCTAGATTTTTGATTCATTTTTGCCTTTTCTTCAAACATTTTCTTACCTTCTGCTAGTTTAGTTTTACCAATTTTAGATGCTAGCTTAGTAAGATCAGTATTCTCATTATTTCCAGTTTTCTTAGCCACTTCTTTGTTTTCTCCAACCTTATCATGTTTTTCTAGACTTTTAACAACTTCAGTTTGGACTTCTTGTGTTAAGTCACTTGTATCTATTTTGGTCTTTTGAAAATAATTATTGTTGTAAGGTGGTGGAACACTAGAGTAACCTAATCCTGTTTTAAGCTTATCATGAATTTGAGCATTTAGAAGATTTTGAAGTTTAGAGGAAGCATTATCTAAATCACCTGCTTTTAGCTTAATGCTATCCTTTTCAATTTGAACTTCTAATAACTTTTTATTTACCTCATCTATCTTATCTTGTAAGCAATCCCTTTCCCATCTTGCATATTTAAGATCATAATCATACTGTGTTTCATTTTCTTGATATGATTTGATCTCTTTTTCAAATTTTTCAATGGTGTTGATGTATGCTTTGTTCATGATTTCACTTTTGTCAAATTCCTTAAGTATTTTAGCATTATGATCTCTATAATGTGTAACAGTTTTCTTACAAATAGAAGAATATAATTTGCTTTGTACCTCATAAGGAATTTCAGAAGAAGGTTCTGATTCAGTGATTGCCATAAGAGCTTGATTGTGCAGTTCTTGTTCTGCATGGTCACTCCAGTCAAAACCTAGTCCATCTTGTGAAACTAATGCAGTTGAGTTTTGAATTTGAATACTTCTGTTTTGAGCTCCACTGAAACTTCCAGTTCTTTGATTGTTTCCTTCTGTGTTTCTGCATTCTCTAGCAAAATGACCTAGTTTATGACAGTTAAAACATTCAACTTTGCTTTTATCAAAACCTGCACCATCATCTCTTTTGTATGCAAAGTTGTTTCTACCAGTTCTTTGTATGAATCTTTTTGCTCTTAAGGTTAACATGGCCATTTGCCATTTCAAGTCCATTTCTTCTAAATCATCAGGATTTACTTGTTCTAGATCTCTATTGGTTAGTGAAGAGTTCACATGACTAGCAAAAAAGGCTTCTAAAGCTGAATCATTTGGTTTTTCATTGGAAGATGTTCCATGACCCATAGAGGTAGTTCCATAATGATTTAGATTTTCAGATGTTTGTTTATTTATGGACAAAAGAACAGCATTATTTGAGAAAGTAGAGGTTTGTTTCTTGCCTTCAACCTCTGATTCAAATGATCTTAAATCATTATATAAGTCATCTAAATCTTTCTCATCAAGGTTTTTCCCTTGTCTCAATGATACAGTGTACATGGTCCATTCTTCTCCTAAGGACCTTAAAAACTTTCTGTTTAAATCATCTTTGTCAATATTGACATTATGATTTTCTAAGTCTCCAACTAATTTTGAAAATCTGTCAAAAGTTTGAGTTAGAGCTTCCGTTTTTATACCCATAAAGTTTTCAAATTCTTGTTTTAAAATCGATCTTTGAGTTTTCTTTGTGCTTTCATTGCCACCAAAACGCTTTGCAATTGCTTTCCAAAGGTCTTGGGCATCATCACACTTTTCAAATCGTCTTTGGTACTCATATGGTATGGACATTAACAGAGTACTTAGAGATTTTAATTCTGTGGATCTTATTTTTCTTTCTGCATCATTTGTTAGTGGTGATCTAAGAATTCTAGAGCCATCAGTATTTAATGCATATTTGAGTCCACATTCAATGACTTCCCATAAGGAATAATCAGTAAGAAGTATGTATTGCTTAATCCTGGTTTTCCATTTTTCATACTCATTAGGTTTGAGCATGGGAATTCTTGTGGCCTGAACTCCATCACTAGTTTCAGAAGTCATTTTTATAAAGAATGTTTCAGAATTTAAGAGACTTCAATGGAACAGTGAATTTTAAAACAAATTTAAAGAAAAATAGAGATTTAATCAAAACTTAATGGAACAGTGATTTTTCAACTTCTTTTAAAATTCAATGCTATTGAGACAGCGTTCTGATATCAATTTATAAGTTGATATTAAGTAACAAAGCTCTGATACCAATTGACAGGATCGATTGAACCTTTCGGGTCAATAATTATAACGATTGAATATTTATAGAAATACCGCGGAATAGTAAACTATAATTAAGAAGTAAAATTAGCTCTGATTTAAGCACCAATTAATAATAAGTAAAAGCGAAGGAATTATCAAAAAGCTTCAATATTATTTCCTTGAATAATACGAATACACTTAAGTATCAGGGTTACAATTTAACCTTGAAGCTTACAAATGACAATTATACAGGCTAGATATTGAGATGCTAAGATTCTGAGATATTTTCTATTGAAGGTAAGGAGCTCTATTTATAGAATTATAGAGCTCCAATTACACGCTACAGTAATTAATGCAAAGAACCTTTCTATCTAATCCTCCTATCGTCTTGAGCCATGCTCTGTTTTACTGAGCGCTTTTGCTTTTGCAGAGAAGACTTTTGATTGGCCCACTTGGTGAGAAAGATGCTCTAATCATAAACAGTAGAAACTACTTGGGCAGTATAAACTTCTGAAGAACGGTAGAAACTTCCGAGAACAGTATAAACTCAACCAGTAGTAAGTTATAAACAGTATTAACTTTGTACTGGCAGTAGAAACTTCACCTGGCAGCACTAACTTTGTTCTAACAGTACTAACTCAATCTTTTCTACTAGTAGTAACTGTTTCTACTGGTAGTGTAAAACCCGGTAGCAGTAGTAACTTTTGAACCAACAGTAGAAACTCCTCTTCACCAGTAGTAACTAGCAGTTGTAGTCTAACCAGCAGTGTTAATCTTCGATCAAGTTCTCTAGCCATCTTTAGACCCAACACACTCATAGATTCCAGTCAAAGATTCATAGAATCGAAATTCCATCATTACTAGATCTATATTCAAACTTTGAAAAAAACCGGTTTATTTTGAACCAGATTTCTTGAAAAATCTTATCTGACCGGTCGAACCGGTTCTTAAAACATTGGTTAAAGGTTCACCTTTAATTTTATACTCCATATATAATACCCATTATATATGGAGTATATAAAAGGTAACTTAATTATAATGCATGATAATTAATTATCCATTCTTACAATTAGTCTAGTTGTAAGTAAAAGATAAAGATTATAAAGGCTATATGAGTTTTTGACAAACCTTTTGTGTCTTAAAAATATAATTTTCAAAACATTGTTTTAATAAAGGTAATTCCTTAATATATATATACAGGTATACAACTACTCTACCCGTTCTCCTAACACACAAAACTTTAGTTACAGGCCCTTCAAAAAATTGTCTTTTTTCTTATTTTGCTAACTTAATTATATAATTATATTTGTTCAAAAAAAATCTTAATCTTAATTATTTATATTTATTTTACATGTCAATACTCTTTAATTCTTTGCTTTTTTCATTTTATGGAAAGAAATATTTATTTTATATTCTAAGATATTTTTATATTAATTTGAAACTTATGGATGTCAAATGATTGTTTGATTCTTTTTCTTTTTAAAAGTTAAAAAATGTGTTTTAAAAATGTTTACAACCAGTATTTATGGATGTCAAATTTTGTTTGATTATGTTTTGTTTTGAATTAATCAACTTATTTTATCAATCAAACTTTTAGATACATAATTTATTCATGTACCTGGCATATTGAACTTCAATGTAATTTATATTATGATGACAAAACTATGTAAAGATTAACTTACACAAAAGAGAATATAACCATATAAGTATAAAACTTAAATGAAGTATTCAATTAACTGAAAAGAAGAACGTAATTATTAAACAATATTAAAATATCAAAAATGAATTAAATGAATTTAAATTATTAGAGATACAAAATACGGGTTAAAACGTTTTGGTTACGTATCCAAATAGTTACTTGGAGGGGTTTGAGGTAATCTAAAGAAACTAGAAGGACATAATGGAAAAATAAAATAAAAAGGAAGTATGATTAATGGGAAATATGTTCAAGACTACAATCATTTGGTGAATATGTATTTGAAACACTATGAGTTGGTTAAAAACTTTAAATCTTTAATGTTGCGATGAAACTTGTTACCATTGCTGCTTTAACCCACACTTCTGGATCTACACCGATAGGCATTGCCTTTGGTTTTACACATAACTAAGCCAGCTACCATCGATGGCTGTTATAGTTTATTTCCCAGTCCTGGTTTTTGTCACCTAAACCGCAAGTGAGCTATTTATCACCGCCGTTGATATTGCGGATTCTAAAGATTTTTTTGTCCTTCCTTGGTACATCTAACTTTTGTGTTGAATAATAATAATGGCGTAAAAAACATATTTGATAGAAGATCAAAGAAAAAAAAGATTTTAATTGATTGATAAAGCTAAAAAGAAAAAGAAAAAAAAAAACTAATATCCATCCAAACCTTTGAACATGTGGTGTTGAAGGGTTGAGGGTTTCCACACTAGTCTCGACTAGTTTACAAAAATCCAAATGTCATTTCATTTTGTTTTATTAAGAATGGAGAAATGGAGAATGGAGAATGGAGAATGGAGATGGAGATAAATATAGAGATAAAGATAGACAAGAGAAAAGAAGTGACATTGTTAGAGATGTGTTGCCATCGATAGATACATCCAACTCCTTTCAATAATCACCACAATTCATCAATTTTGATCGATACACCACCAAATATGTTTTATAGTGTTGTATCGTATAACACTGTAAAAAATAAAAAGTGGTATGCGGATAAAAAGTTTTAGTATACGAATCATCACACGAAGAGAAATAGCTGTGAAAACAGTACACGTGAAAAGTGGCAACGGAGAATCAACCATGCTTGAAAATCGTTACTTCAATTCAGATCTCTTGCTTACACGTTTCAATCATATTGTTTTGGCCTGTATATCATTACGTACTCTATTGAAATTTAGTTCATGTTATATGCCATCATCCCGCTGATCGAATCAAGGAGGTTAAACTTTCAGCGGATCAATTATTAGCATAAAGTTATTTGATCTCCAGTTAGCACCATTCATATTCGCCATGTCTCAAACACTATGTTCATATTTCATGCACGGGAACTCATGATACATAAAATGCTTCCTTTTATAAAGCGTACAATCAAAGGTATCAGGGCCGGCCCTGAGCATGGGCACACCGTGCGACCGCCCAGGGCATCAAATCGGTAAGGGGCATCATGTTTTGAGTGGATATTACTTTATAGTAGGTTCATTAGGAGACTCTGTAAGTGTTTGAGACGAAAGAAGATAGGTAAATGAAACTCACAAAAAAAAAAAATTGTAAACAGGGTATAAAGTTTGCAGAGACCCGTTGGAGAACGGCAAGTCGGCTACATGGTGAACGTTGAAGAATGGCAAGGCAGCAATTGATTTACGATACACTAGCCACTAGGTTTATGTTTATATCTTTAAAAACCCAGCCCACATGTCCACAAACATGCCCGGTCCAATTAAATTCCACTAGCCCATTTAAATAAAAATAATACCTAAACAAATGTTAAAGTATATATGCGGCCAGAATAATTCAAATATTAAATTGTTGTTTGCAAGATAATATATCCTAATATTTGTAACAAGAATGCATAGGGACTAGAGAGGCGATTTGGCAAACGGGTCAAACATCAAACAAAGATTAGACTGTAGTCTGTAGTTGAATTGGCAAGGAACAAACGATCAAGGCATCAAACTAATCGATTAATCATTCTTTTGCTCTTTATTCATTTGATCGGGTGATATTTTTTCATACTTATCTTTTTTTACTTGAATATTATTTAATTTAAACTATTAATTATCATGTTTCCACGTAGACAACCGTTAGGGGCCCAAAATAGGAAAAGAAAAAAAAACAAACAAGAAATGGTTGAATCTTTACAAGGATCTTTAAATAGGTAATTTATTAGACAAGAAAATAACGATAATAATAATAACAATAATAATAATGTTGAAGAAAATAATGATAATAATAATAACGATAATAATAATAATGTTGAAGAAAATAATGATAATTATAATGATAATAATAATGTTGAAGAAAATAATAATAATGATAATGATAATAATAATGTTGAAGAAAATAATGATAATGCTAATGATAATGATAATAATGATGATGATGATAATCATAATAATAATAATAATAATAATAATGTTGAAGAAAATAAAGATAATAATAATAACAATAATAATAATAATAATAATAATAATGTTGAAGAAAATAATAATAATAATAATAACGTTAACGTAAATGAGAGTAATAAAGATCATACTGAAAAATATAATGAACATCGTGATAATGCTGCTGAAGCTAATTGCAATATCTTTGATGTGAGAGTTTGGGATGGTTTAGGAACAAACATGAAAGATTTACTTGTAAGCAAAGGGCCCGTTAGAGAAATTAATTTTGATTCTCCAAAAGATGAATCAGGTAGACACTTCTCTTGTGAGTATTATGCACGTAAGCTAAGAAATGGTGATTCTTTTGATAGAAAGTGGTTGGTTTACTCGAAAGAGCTCGATAAAGTATTTTATTTTTGTTGTAAGTTATTTAAAACTGCTAGATCGAGAAGTCAGTTAGCAAGTGAAGGAATATATGATTGGAAACATCTAAGTGAAACTTTAAAAGTACATGAAAATAGTTTTGATCATATGATTAACTTGAGAACTTTGTCAGAGTTGCGTGTGAGATTAAATACGAATCAAGCAATTGACAATGTGCTACAAGAACTTATAAAAAAAATGTTGTTGTTAGATGTCTTGCAGAATATAACTTGCCATTTCGTGAATCAAACGAAAAACTTCTAATGGAAACTTTTTAGGCATACTACAAATGATCGCTGAATTTGATCTTATCATGAAACAACATTTTCATATAATTCAAAACAAAGAAACACATTATCATTATCTAAGTCATAAAATTCAAAATGAATTGATCGAAATGTTAGCATCAGAGGTAAAAAATGCAATAATAAAAAAAAATTAAAGAGGCAAAGTACTATTCAGTAATTCTCAACTGCACTCCTGATGTAAGTCACCAAGACAAAATGACATTAACTATTAGATGTGTTGATGTCTCAAATTCTCCTATACAAGTAGATAAGTATTTCTTAGAGTTTTTAGTCGTAAGGTTTAGGTCTTTTCAAGGAGCTAGAAAATGTTTTAAAATCTCTAGATTTAGATATTAAAAATGTTAGAGGACAAGGGTATGATAATGGATCTAATAAGAAAGGAAAACATGCTGGTGTTCAAGCTAGATTACTTGATATAAACCCGAGAGCTTTTTATATGCCATGTGGTTGTCATTGTCTTAATTTAGTATTGTGTGATATGACAAATTCTTGTCATAAAGCAAAAACTTTTTTCGGTACATGCCAAACAATATATAATGTCTTCTCTAATTCTACAAAACGGTGGGGTGTTTTACTTGAATATATTGACGAATTAACTTTGAAATCATTGTCTGCTACTTGGTGGGAAAGTCATGTAGAAAGTGTTAAAGCAATAAAAACTCAAGTTTTCCAAGTAAAAAAGGCTATAACTCAAGTAAGTGATGTTGCTAAAGTGTGTAGAGATGCTGAATCATTGATAAATGGTGAATTTTCAAGTTTTGAATTTATTTTAATTTTGATTATTTGGTATGAAATTTTATTTAAAATTAATTTGGTTAGTAAAAAGTTACGGTCTAGTGATATGCTTCTTGATATTGCGGTAAAAAATTTGAGGGATTGGTTACTTATATTAAAAATTATAGAGAAACTGGGTTGGACGATGCTATTAATGAAGCTAAAAAAATTACAGAAACCGTTGACATTGAACCTGAGTTTCCTGTTAAACGTGCATCTTCTAGGAAAAAACAATTTGATGAGATTCAAAATACCGAAAGAGAACAACAATCAGAACTGATTACTTTATTGTTTTAGTTAGGGGTGTACACATATGGTTCGGAACCGCCAGAACCGGTAAACCGAACCAGAACTGGACTAGAACCGTACCATACCATCCACGATGGTCCGGTTCTCGGTTTTAATTTTTAGCCTTAATGGTTCGTGGTACGATTCGGTACTAAAACCGTTAAAACCGCTTGGACCATTAGAACCGCAACATTTTTTATTACAAATTTCATTATAAATGAAGTTAGATAGTGAGAGGGGTAAAGTGTAACCTCTTTTGGGTTTCAACAAGACTATAATATGGAAAGAGATCCTAGTTTGCATGTAGAAGTTGATGATGAGAAAATTGAAAAAATGGTTAAGGTAGTAGATGACGCAATGATTGCGGTGTTCGGGCAATATAAGATGATGTATCAAAAGCCGAGAACACGTGAGGATTCTAAAAGAAAAGGAAATGTGAAGTATGAGGCGGATGGTGAGAATGAGTTTTTGGATGCTTTTGTAAAGGCAAGTGGTGGTAACGTTGTTATATTATGATGTTGAACATCTATAGTTTTTTTTAATACACTTTAGATTTTGCTTAAGAAAACTTAAACAAGTGGATTATTTGACGTTTTATTTTGAGTTGTCGCAACGTTTTATTTTTAATTATTCGACGAATATACGTGTTTTTTAAATTTTCTAAGTCTTGTAATTGTTTTGATCATTATCTACTTTTAGATATCTTCTTCTTTATGACCTATATGTGATAATGTGCCTATATTATTTGGTTCGCGGTTTTGAACCAGAACCGCAAGAACCGAACCAGTACCATACCGGATGAGAACCAAATTACATGGTACGGTTCATGGTCCTTGATTTTTCAGTTAATGATTCGCGGTACGGTTCGGTTCTGGTTCGATACGATACGGTTCTTGGACCACGTACACCCCTAGTTTTAGTTGATATGGCTCTTGTGCAGCTAGATAGTAGATTTGAACAAATGAAATATTTTGAATATATTTTTGGTTTCTTGTTTTACGCATCAAAGTTATATTATTTAGATAATGAGAACTTAAAAAAGTGTTGTTTGGATCTTGAATTTGCTTTGACATGTGATAAAGATTATGACATCGATGAAAATGACTTGTTTATGGAGTTACAAATTTTGCAGGACATATTGCCAAATGCAACATATGAGGGAGAAAGACCTTGGACATCTATTCAAATCATGGAGTTCACGAAGAAGATGGATATGTTTCCTAATGTTTTACTTGCATATAAGATTTTATTAACTATACCAGTCACGGTAGCATCTGCAGAAAGAAGTTTTTCAGAGCCCAAGTTATTGAAGTCTTATTTACGGAGTACAATGAGTCAAGAGCGGCTCAATGGGTTAGCAATTTTGAGTATAGAAAGTAAATGATGCGGGCCCAAGTGTGGACGATTGGGCTTTGGTGTATATTGAGGCCCAAGATCGAGGTAGAAAATGGGCTTCACGAAAACAGCCATAACTTGGGCTACAGGGCTCCGTTTCAAGCCCACGAGCTGGCGATCGAAGCTTGAGACGAGGCTCATCTCCTGGTAAGGCGGTTTACCCAACTTCCGGGCCCAAAAATGACTCCTAGAAGAAGTTATGGACTATTTTATGTTTTATTTTTTATTTTGGGCTTTTATGTTTGGCCCGTTTTGTTTTTAGGCCCAATTTGAAATTTTGGTTTGTTATTTAGGGTTCATGTTGAGCCAGGAATATTTAGTTTTTGAATTTTATGAAATCGAATTTTCTCTCAATTTTCGTTCTACGATTAGAGTTGAATAATACCTAACCGCGGCATTCTTTGTGAATCAACGTGTTTAAAAGAAATTATCCTGGTATTCATAGGAATCAACAAGTTTAATCTAGTTATCTTATTTGCAATCTACATCAGTAAAGTTTTAGCAAATGTTGACTATGACAAGATAATTGATATTTTTGCTTCAAAAAACGCACGACGACATCGTTTTAGGTGATCGGTGATGAACATGTAATTCAGAGTTATTCTCCTCGTATTGTAATAGTTATTTTATTAAATAAATATCGGCGTGTGGATGAGCCGCCTATCTTAACTAGATTCCAAACCCCTAAAATATAGTGAGTTTGTTTGGTTGTTTGCTCATAATGAGCATTTTTCGGTCGGCTCGCTCTGGACATTAGAAAACTCAGGACCGGCCCTGAAAGGTATCACAAAGTTTATTCTAATGCGATCTCAGGAAATAGTACGCTATGGACGCATGGTTTTTTCAATTGTTGGCCGGACTATTTTTGACCCGTCTAATGATGATAGTTGTCATATGGGTGCTACTTGTGCAATCACTTTTCGACATGGTTAAAGAGGTATTTACTATTTAGGAGGTATCTATCATGTGGACAAACGTCTAGATGATAATTTCATTGACTACAAAATATAATTAAACTAATATTCGTGGGTTCAATATTGACTTTTTAGGTTTTCCTGTATATTGATGTACTGTACCTTGCCAGTATATTCATCATGATTCCTCTGAGAAGGTAATTTAAATGTTTGATTAATTCGGTGTAAGTGTGTTACGTTTAGATCGAAGCTCATATGAGATTTTAAATTCATATATTTTACCTTGCCATTTCGTTAAAAAAAAAAAAAAAAATGTCTTGGCTTACTTATTAATCGTAACTAGTTACATATATTATTTAAGCTAAAAGTTGGCGTTGGTACTTGGCGTTGGTAGTTGGACCATTTAGTCACAGCGGTAAACTAGTTCTTTTATAAGTGTTAAACAAATTAGATAAAACTTGAGTTGGAGGTGAAAAATATGAAATGACATACAAATATACAAATAAATCCTAAATATAATATATAATACTTCTTCCGTCCCAAAATAAATGTTCATTTTACTATTTATATATGTCACAAAAAGATTGTTCACTTGCAAAAAATAACTACTAAATATCACTGAACTTCCTATTTTACTCTCATTTATTACTCTCTGTCATTTAATTCTTAACAATTTTCGGTCAAAATTGATTAATATAGAAGTGCAAAACTATCATTTGATCAATCTATCATAATTCAAAGAAAACTTGTTTAATGACATTATTTTTGAAACGAATGGAGTAACAAAGAGAAATGTCATTAAACGAACTATCACTAATAAAGTAATTTAAATGTAAAGTACCACATCGATAAGAAAAAAAATTCTTTTTGCATTTCTCTTTGTTATTTATTTATTTATATTATATTATCTACCAAAGTAAAAAGTTTAAAATCATTAAACGTTTTGCATATAATTTGTAGTTTTTTAGAATAACTTATTTAACAATGTGTATTTCAAATGGTCGTGCCTACTAAATCGAATAATGTTTTATAAAGATAATAAGTAATGTCAAACTAAATTAATCATGTTACATGTATTTGATAATAATTCATTTACAAAATTCATCTATTTATTAGTTAATCCATTCGCGTTTACGTACCAATTTTAAAAGTAAACATCATGTTTACTACGACCAAGCAATAATCCGTTTAAATACCATTTAATGAATTTTTTGACGTTTATAATCGTGACAAAATATTGCTACTTTAATATGGATTGTAGTGTTGCCTATGAATAATTACAAGAACATTAAGTAGTCATCTAACTTTTTGTAATTACGAGTATTTTGAAAAATCATCGTATGTATATAATGACATTCTCTCTTTGTTAACTATTAATTATATTTAGGGTTTATTTTAGAGCTAAGTGTTTGAAAATGTAACAAATACCATGATAAAAACTCTATTGTATGTATGAACTTTTCAAAACTTCTATTGTGTATATCCAGTTTTCAATTTATTGCTAATTTTATTTTTATTAACATTAGAAATAACACACTAGCAAGATGCTAGAGGCTAAAAATAACAAGATTATAAATTTCGAGTTTGACCGTATCGAGGATTACAAATTCAGTATATCCAACTAACGTTGAGCTTTCTATTCTTATTAACTATCCAAGTATATGATAGTTGTTTTGCAACATCACTATTGGTATCACTTCTAAGTTGTCTTTGCTTCAAAGTAACTTTGTTTCATTTTTTGCTAGTTGTACGTAATTTTTTAACGTGAGACTTTGTACGAAAGTCAGTACTTTGTATGGATGACATACAAGTCAAATTACATACAATTAGCAATAATAAAAAATTGGATACACACAATAAAAGTTTTGAAATTTCATACACACATTGGAGTTTTTATCATAGTTTGTTATATTTTCATACACTTGATCCTTTATTTTATCTACTTTTTATGTCAATTTATATTTTTCAACTCCAATTCAAATATTTCGAATTTCAGACAGTTGTACAAAAATAAAATCTCCGCCATACAACAATGTATAAGGTCCAGTAATAGGCGCCAACGACCAACTTCAACTTTTAGCTGAAATAATATCCTAACCAAAGTTTGTAATTCGCCAACTACTAATACACAACATTTGATGGTAATAGTTAGTGGTTATTTAATTTCATACGGAAGTTAATTGATTGTGGTATTATTGTGGTGATTATTGAAAGGAGTTAGATGTATCTAGGATGACAATAAATCTATAACTATGTCACTTCTCTTTCTTTCCTTTTCTTTATTCTCGACTAGAAGAATACTCGCGCATTGCAGCGGACATTATAGAGGTGACAATTTCCGACACGACCTGAAACCTAACACAAAACCGACTTGAAAATAAGCAGGTTAGGTCCAGGTTTTTGACTCGCGAACTCGTCAACCCCAAACCCGCCAACATTCTACTTTTTAGGGTCAGGTTTGGGTCACCCGATGAGTTTTTAGGGTCGATCGGACAATACTTTCATTTGACGGTGTGTTGTATCATGCATCGTTTAAGTTTTTTCGATTTACACAAAAAGTTAGTAATATAGTATTTGAAAATCGAAAGTTAGAACATGATGAACGATAAAGATGAAAAATGCAGTTTTATTTCAAGCGTTTGATGTTTCACAACTTCTAGTTCCACATTCATCTTTTTAATTTGTGAGTCAAACGTATTTTTAGGGTTTTTTATATTATGTGTAATATGTTACAAAGTATAAGTGTAATCAACTACACAACTTGTCTCATTTAAATATTTGTCGGTTACATAATTATTTATATCTTTTAGTAATTGACATTTTAATATTCATTAATATTACTAAGTTAGTTACATGAGTTATGAAAAAAGGATAGTGTTAAATTTCTTGTAGCTTTAATGATTTATTTAATTGCATTGAATTCAATTATTTAAAAACTATTTAATATATTAAAAGGGTACATTTGTCATTTGTATTGTCTTTTTTTTAAAGAATTAAGATGGATGGTTCAATTGTTTTATTAAGTAGTATAGATGAAACAAAATGAAAATGACATTTATGTGTAATTGATTGTGTGGCAATTAAACGTTCACCATTCAATTCTTTGTATTCAAAGATTTTGATATGAGTATTCCTATTTTTAGTTTTTTAATTTCATCGATCAATCAAAATTTTAGTTTTCTTCACTCATCTATTAAATATATTGCTTACGCTACAATTATGATTAAAACTATAAATGGTGGGGTCAATGAATAATGCTAAAAAAAATAGAGAATGAGAGAACTATTAGTATTGTTCCGTTTCCTTTAAAACCTAAATTCCACTCGAATTTCTAAAATCGAACATCTCACAAACAGTATGACTAAAAATTATAAAATTACATATTCAGAATTAGCGTCTTTTTCTGTTCGATTAAAGATCCCACAATCTATACTTTCGACAAACTTTTTTTTTTCATTTTTGTCGGGTCTTAGAAAATGCGACTTATATAATCAAATATGATTTTATGTATTATCACATGTGATTTATGAAAAAAATATAACAATAGTACATGATTATTCCTCAATGGTTAATGTTAACTCACACATGATTACAACATAATATTATTCACATAAATAACTATAAATAAGATTTTAAGAATTACATTCGTTTATAGCCAAAATTACATGTGATTAATTATTTATTTGAGGTGTAATCATAAGTGTTTTTCAAATGAAGTATGTGATAATAACTGATGATTCACATGTGATTTTACCTTTTTATTTATTTTACATGTATAATATATAAAATTATTTAAAATTCATAATTATTTACACTTTAATCACATATGATTACTAATTTAATATTTAATCACATGTGATTACAACTGATTTTTTTTTGTAGGTTTATTGAACTATCAAATTAAAAAAAAATCATGTGATTTTAAACTTATATTTTGTAAATTTGATTATTTACATGTGATTATGGCTAGTGATCTTAAATCTTATAATTTAATTGTAAATGTAATCACGTGTGAGTGTTAAATTACATGTGATTAATTTCAAAAACCCATTAAAAAATAAAATAAAATAAGTTTGTCGGAAATATGTCATCTGAGGTCTCTAAGTGAAGATAAAAATACACCGATTCTAAAGTAACGAATTCGAACCCCTGACATGTCGGTCACAAATGTGAAGTCTGAGTGTTTGCGGTGGCGTTACTACTTGAGCTATGCCCAATTGGTAGAAAACAAACAATTAAAACAATAATGATAAAAAGAGTTACTACATTATTTTAAAAATATATTTTTTTTACAAAAATTTGTACCAACATAACTCATTTCAATATATTGTTTTTATGGGGAAGCATGTGAGAATTTTGAATTTTACTCTGGAGTTTTGCCTGTCCTAGACCGTATATTGCCTAGCTCAGCCGTATACGATCTGATGCTTAATATTTTCTCTTTAAAGTCCTACGTGGAATATGATAGAGAGTTAAGTGTAATGACAATCACGTTTGACCAAACAGTACACCCGTTGAACTAGATATGACTTGTGAATTATTTCTGTTATTGACTTGGGAATAAGAATTAATGGTAGCATATAACTTATTTCAATAATTGTGACCCTTCTCATATGTTTTACCCCGCGATTATTAAACGAAATAACGCTATTAGGATCGTTATATAGTCTTTTTTTCTTGTAGTATCTTGAATAAGTAGATACCTCGTTTTTCTTTATTTATAATATAGTTTTTCTTTATTTATTTTTTACTTCTTTGCATGCTTAACGGTTATGCAAAAACAGTTCACGTTTTATAAATGTGTAAAGTTCTAAAGTAGGTTAAGTAAACTAACTGCAAGCGACAGAACAATGAACAAACATGACAACGGTAAAAATGTAAATTGAGAACAGGACACATGGACACTAGTGTTTGCAATTGGATCATCCACATAAATTCCAAGCATAATATAATATTGTAATAACAAAATACATATAAAGTTCACGAGTAAACATTACGGTTTAGAATTGCAAAAACTAAACATGACTCTTAATGGAAGAACTATAACCAGATTGATCATCATAGTATTTAGACCAAAGCATAACACCTCCATACTTGGGAGAACCCTTAATTGCTGGAAGAATTTTTCTAGTAAGATCAGAAACCGGAATGAATCCACTTCCGGCTGCATTAGGAGCTGCTGGAAGCCCTAAAAAGATCTTTTTTACTGGGATATCAGAATTCCATTGTTTCCAAGATTTCTCAATGCTGTTGATGGCTCCAGAATTATATTGGCACGGTGGATTGTTAAAAAATTGTACCCATACATAGTCAAAAACACCAGTTTGTAGTGCCTTCCCAACCCATGCGTCTGGATATGGGCATTGGGGTGCTGCAGTCAAATAAACCTTCTTTCCACGCTTACTATACGCAGATAGGTACTTAGCCAAGTCATCCCAGTGCTGACCATTTCCACTTTCAATGTCAAAGTCAACTCCGTCCAATACCGCATTCCCAAGTGGACGTGTAGACGATTTTCCACCCAAGAAATTGTTCCAGATGTAAGTAGCAACTTGTCTTGCGTCTGCAGCTGAAGCTAGCGAGTAGCTTCCAACTGCGCCACCAATTGAAAGAATGATCTTGATTCCTTTTGCTTGACAAGATTTAATGTCCGAGCTCAACTTGGTGCACCCGTTGCTACTTGGATCACAATGACCCGCAAGATTAATAATCGGAGTCTGACCACCACCAAACGAGGAAAGAAAAGCGATGTTTACATACTCATAATTTCCTGTAGAGCAAGTATCTGCCAATGTTCCTTCGTTCCCGTTCTGACCCCAATAAATGGAAATTCCACCTGCATTAGAGCTTCTCACAAGAAACAGTGTCAAGATGAAGGACAGAAATGCCAGTGAGATATTAGATTGAAATTTCATTTTCAGTAGACTGTATTTGTGTGGTGTTCTGCAAGTGTGTGTTGAAACTTGTGCATTGTTTCTGTTTATATAGGAAAGACCGGTGATAGCGTTTTTGAGAATTTGTTGTATTATTACATTTGTAGTGCAAATGTTAAGGGCATCCTGATAATTTAGTTGTAAACTGAGCAGTCACATAAAGGATTAATAATGTTGTTTGTTTCTTGACCATTATCAAGTTCTGTAGTAATGCCTAAAATATACTCAGCATTGATGTTGTCTACCATTAACAATTATAATTTCACCGGATCTTGATATTGTCTCTTTCATCTCCTCTGCTGAATCAGATCCACATTAAAGAATGAAGACAATCACATTTGTCCAAATAATGCAAGATCTTATTAATGTCTTTTATCATATAGGTTCCGGAGTACGTAGACACCTTAGAAAGAAGGCAAGCACATAATCCAATAGTACAACCCAAATGAACTCTTCAGTAAGGGTTCTTTAATTTCCTTTCGTGCTATGGTGAGTTAAGAGGTATTTGAGCTGTTAAGGCAAAGAAACAAACAAACCCATCAAGACAACACTTCAGATCCTTACTTTGAATGTAATCAATATTTTAAGAATTAAGTTCACAACAACAATTTGGTCATGGTTCGATAGTGATGAAGCTTGAGAGGTATCGATATAGAAAAAAAAAATCCCCTAGACGTCTTGGTGTTGAACCCTTTCTATTCCTCTATATTAGGTCCCACTAAATTTCAAAACTGAGTTCTTACCTTTGTTCTTGAAATCATTCACTTGTTCTTATAAAGGAGAATATAATATCACTGACTAAAATTTAATCTTCTTATATACTTAACTTAGGCAATTGCATAAGTCTTTAAAATTCTCTATTTAAATACTATTCTTCCTTCAAAGAGCAGACTGAAAAATATGCGATAAATAAATTGGGGTTAAACTAGGCTAAAAAGAGATGGATTTTCTATCATTTCTTGGGCTAAGAAAAAACACAAGATTGAAATCATATAAGATAGTGTTGGAAATTAGTTCCATGATGAATGACAATTGAAGAATTAGAACTTGACCCGATTTTAAATGTGGTCCTCTTTTGGGTGTTGAGAGGACGCAAGTAAATGTGACCTCTCATCTATGAAAACCTACGACTACTAATTACATTTGATTGTCATAATTATTTCATCCTTAATTTTCCCTTATTCTCTACAACTTAGACATGAGTTCTACAATTTTGGTAAAGAAAAAAAAAAAAACTTGGCTCCAAAAGAAACACACACATGTTTACATACTAGTTTTGTAAGCTTGAGAGTAGTGTTCCATTCACATTTGGACCTAACGAGTTTGGTCAAATAAGGAACAAACATATGGTTAGCTTACAAACAATTAAGACAACATTTTCACGCATGTGGTTCAAGTTCGGCAATAATGCTGCTTCGGCCGTAGTACCCTGGAATCAGACGATGTGTAGATGGAGAATCCGTTTTAAGGGAACCGTGTTAAACACGGGTTTCGACTCATCATTTGTTGATGAATATCCTTTCTGTTTTTACTAATTCTTATTCCTTTTGTTTAAATTTCGTTTTCGTAATAGCATTGGGTTACTTTTGAATTATACGGTTTGTAATTGTATCGTATGTATTACAATTCGTTGTAATAAAGAAATTGTATTTGGGTACATTATATTTTTCTTAAAATCTTAAAACAAATTATTTATAAAAGTACCAAAATCAATTTTATAAAAGCTTTGATATGTTTATTTGGAATAGCGAATTTTATAATACAAGTTGCACATATTTATAAAAATGAAGTTTTGACATTAGTATGAAACATTTTTGTTGGGGTGTAAACTTTGTGTTACACGTTTTATTCATCTTTGTATAAATTTGTTTTACAAATAACTTTTGGAAAATGTCAACTTGAATAGAATTGGAAAACAATTCTTGATGTAACGTATGACATAGAAATGTTTATAAAACATTTTGTGTATTATAGTTTTGATTTTGACAAAATGTTTGTGTATGTGTTGGTTTGAAAAACGTTTTCTACACATAAAATTTGAATATTATAAAATATTTATTTTCTTTATTTATGCACATTACTTTAGTGTGAAAGTACGTTGAAAATGAAACGGGAATAGAGTTTGTTTTAAACTTACTTTTTGCAATTTGCAGAGAGTATTTTATGTTCTACACATAACGTTATATTTGAGTAACCTTTTATTTTTGTAGAGTTTTGTCTCTACATATAAAGGTTGAATTTTGATAAAAGTGGATTTGTGTAGAACATGAAAAACGTTGTATTTGTGTAGATAAAGTTTTGACCAATAAACTTTTTTGATTTGGAATAGTTTTGGTTGTTGGTTTCTACACATAAGTTTAAATTTTAAGAATGTTTAAAGTTTGAGTGTGCACATAAGATTGAATTTGATAAACAACCTTTTTATAAGTTAATCTTTCGACAAAATGCATGTGCCTAGAGTGAGAGAAACATTTTATTTGTGTTGATATAAAAAAAAAAATGGGCATCTGAGTCACCCATTAGAGCCGTTCCATATTTCAATGGAGCACGACCGAACTCTTCACAAGGTCCATCACATATACCACAACGTCCGAGCCGGAACTCGCGCGGATTAAGCCTTAACATTGTGGGTCATGCGCTTTATTGGTAGTAGGTATCTTTATGATAAATAATACCCATGACAGATTTCAAACCCATAATATCAAGTAAGTCATAGTTGCCCTTACCGCTAGGATATTTAGTCATTGGTTATTAGCGTTGATATATATATATATATATATATATATATATATATATATATATATATATATATATTATGGAAGTATAAATAATTGCTCTACAATTTGCCACGTAGGCAAAGATGCCACATGGCAATGTCTAAGATTTTTTAAATAATTTATTTAATCAAGAAAAGATAATTAGTTATTAATAAAATTTTCTACAAGACTTGATGTAAGTTGAGAAGAAATCAAATTGCTAATTAAATATTAAATTGTCTATAGGGAAAAAACTAATTAAAAAATAACTTACGTATGTTAGTAAAAAATTACTTTTCGTATTCGTATGGTGATGCAATACTAATTAGGAATTTAGGAGTAATCCTACTCTTATACAAACGTCGTTTGGATTGAATTCATCCTGACATATATGAACTTATCTATCACCTTCACCTATATATATTAATTTATATTTATATGGGAAAAGGAATTATTATATAATGCTTCATCATCATACAAATAATTAAAATTGATTTCCAATTAATTAAAAATTATAGCAACCTAAAAGCCACTAGATTGATTGTGTGATTCGAAGGCCAAACATGAATCCCTAGCAAGCTTCAATTTTGATAAGGTAAATATTCATAGACTTTTTCTACTAACAGGTTAAGGTTAATTTGGATGAAAAATAGTTCATGTAAAGCCAATTGTTGTATGAAAGTAAACGAATCAATTCAATTTTTATGATTGAAATATATAATGTAGACATAAATTCAAAGCCTACTTCTTGCTGTAAGTTTTATGCTTTAATTAATTATTATCTTCATGTAAAAAATTTCCCCGTAAACAACTTATATTATGAAAAATATATGTCTTCTTATTGTTCTATATGAATATGGATTGAATACATTATCCAACTTTGTTATTCAAGAAATTGATGAAGTTATGTCACTTTCTTTAATCTTTATTTTACATTTGAAATGAATATTATATAAAGTATCATATTATATCTATTAGAAGATACAAAACTATAAATTAATATCGAGCCAATTATGTCAATTAATTGAAAATTTTTAATAGCTTAAAGTGCATCGCACGGGCTTGAATCTAGTATCTAATATATATATATATATATATATATATATATATATATATATTTATATTTATATTAGGATGAAAAAAGAATAAAAAATTAGGAGAGAAGAGGGAGAAGCATTTTAGAATATATATTTTAATCAATGAAGGGTTTTATAGGGATTTTGGTGAAAGTGAATTTATCATTCAACGTCAATTTTTTCATTCATTCCTAAATTAGTGGTAGTTAGGGTTTTTTAAGTAATTAAAACGTATTAAACAGGTTGTTATCACAAAAATAAAATAATATTTCATTTGAAGTCATCCACTACACATCCACGTTTTAAGAAAAATTTGTTTTGTTTTCGGAACCAAGCAACATTTATACTAAAGAATTAAATATGATTTCGATGGAATTAATATTTTTGAGATTATTTATGTGAATTTGTTTAATTGTTTTCATTATTTTCCTATATTCAATCATGCGAATTGCAAAATTGCACACACTTTTTACTATATACAACGTTGCTCAACATAGTTTATTTTTTTATTTTTAGTTTTGTTTTGGTTCTATCATATGTTTATGACTAAATCTTTTTGTATTTGGTGAATCACTTTGATTAGCCGATAATTCAAAAATTAAGGTATGATTGTGATTTAGTTAATAATAATATATTTTGTTCATTGATTCAGGAAATTATGACTATGATTCAATTGTTAGTAGTTGAGTAATTTTTTCTAGTGTTGGTTTACCATTGAATTAACTATGAGTTATTAGTTTATAAATAAGAATTGGATTTTGAACCATTGTTTATTTAATACGGAGTATAAAGTTGATTCAGGTTTAAATAACATTTGATGTTAAGAAGATACCACTAAATAAGAAAGATTGAAGCGGTTAAACAAAGAATTTGATCTATCGTATGTTTGAAAAATTATTTTCTCTATCAGATTTGATTGTTGAATGTAATTATGTATGTTGCGTACTGTATGAAATTAAAGCTTTAATTGGTGTCTGACGTTTGATCTCTGGGATAACTTTTTAAAAATTTAGTTTCTTTTAGTTTGGATCCATAAATTTGTTTTATTAACATTTGTTGTGGGTAATCTAATTTTCTTAACATCAATTTATTAATTCTGAATCATCTTGTTGTTTCTAGTTGTGAATCGCGATCTAATGTTTGTCAATCACAATCTAATATTTTTGAATCAAAATATGTTTTTTTTCACTTTAGTTTATTATAATTATTGATTATAATTATTGAGGAATGAATAAATATAATAGATAATTTTTGCTTAATCATAACACTAGACAACAATATCTTCTAGAGTTTCTTTATTATAGAAAAGATATACCATTTTGCTATTGATTATAAAAAATCCTTATGATTCAGTTCATATTCTTCTCTTTGATTCATGATACCATAACTATGATTCAGTTTTTAGTAAAGACTACTTTTCTCATAGTTGGTTAATTATATATAGTTGTTCAAGTTTAGATTAAATGTTATTTTAAAAAAAATTGACTTAAGAAGTTACTTCTATAATTAAACTTTCGATTCACAAGTTATTAATAATAAATTTAGAAAATCGGGTATTATATGCCCATGATTCAAAATTAACAAACAATGATTCCCAAAAAAAATTAATAGTGAAAACACAACTAAACTAAAAGTAGTTACAAATAATAAAAATTAAGAAAACCTCAAATCTTTAGGAGATGATCCTATTTTTAGGAAGAAAAAACCCAAGGTGATACCTATCTATACTTAATGATCGACGGTTTATTCAAAAGGTCAACTAGTTTCTCTTTTATAGCAATCAATGACGACATTTAATTGACTCAAAAATAACTTCCGACTAGTTTGCCCCTATCATTCAATCAAAAAGGTTTTATATTTAATTTATATTACATAAATATCAATTTTAATTTTCGTTCGTTGATTAACAATTTGAAAGGTCAAGATCATTTCTCTCATTTCTCCACTCTAAATCCTTCTCTCTAGATCTCACTTATATATATATATATATATATATATATATATATATACTAGTGTTAAACCCCGTCCGATGGACGATTTCCAAAAATATGCATGAATTATTTAAAGAAATATTATATTAATAGTTAGTTGTCTTGCACGTTTATGACATAATTGACCTGAGTATATCAAACTTTCAAAGAAATATTATCACTATTTGCAATTATAATGTGGATAACTTATGATTGATAGTCTAGTATAATAAAGTCAAACATAAATTACGGTGAAAACTGAACGTTAATGAACATTACAAACCTTAAAACTTTGAGGGATTGATGTCCAAGACAAACTTCACTTTTCTACTTTTATCAATGTCGCATTTTCAATATAAAACATATAATTCATCAAGTAATACACCAAGGTTTGAGGATTATTTTTTTGTTCTTTTTCTATTTTTATTTAATCCTTGAGTAACTTTAATTGTGTAAGTGTCATTAGAAAATGTTTGAATACATACATGAAGACTACTTCATTGTCCTTTATTATATTTTTGCACAAATGTTGTTGGCATTGACATTGTTTGTATAATGAAAGCTCAATTATATTATAATTTAAGTTAGTAGGAGCAAATTTTAACATATATCAATACTAATAATATCCTGGATAATGCATAGGAAATGATTTTTGTCTAAGACGTGATCATCCAAATATTTTTAAAATACACAATCAATTAACATCATCATATATCATGTGCACTAAGATAGCGTGCTAGTGCTTGATTTGATGAAAAATATATACCAATGTCTAAGAATGTTTGATTATTCAAATTTATGACGATAATTATAAAATGGCATTACATGATGCAAATATTTTTATATAATATACTCATTAGTAGATGATATATTAATAGGCAAACATACGTAATATATTGTGAAGGCTGAAAATAGAAAATATGAAGGTCGAAATTAGAAGGTAGAAAAATAATCAACTTCTTGATGATCAGTGTAATGTGAATTCGAACCATCTCATTTAATATATTCGATCATAGTCATTACTAAGATCATTCAATTTAGAAGATAGATTGAAGACATAAAGAAGACATTGAACATTTAAATATTGTAATTGAATATTAGGTTGACACATAGGATTTTGATGACTTAGAAGTGTTAGATGGTTGACACATAAGCTAGGGGAAATGCAAATAATATATAGGAAAGATATATATATATATATATATATATATATATATATATATATATAAAAAAGTAGGATAAAGGGAGAAGAATTTTTTATTACTATAATTCAATATTTTTATTCTAAAATTTGTCTATACATAATATTTCTTGCGTATGCTAAACATAATTGGAATATGTTTACAAATGGTGTAACATGATTTGTTTGTTAAAAATGGTATTGTATCACGAAATTAACAAACAAATTTTAGTTTGAGAAAGAGAATTCAAACGTATTATTTTGGAATAAATTTTATTCAAAACGTATGCTTTAGTGATTTATTGTTTTTGGAATATATATATTTTTTCAAGATGTAAGGTTTAGTACCTTATTTAACAATAGTTAACGGTAATTGGAACGACCTACTACTCAATTATGATGTAGTTTTGTTAACTATATAAAGGAAAAACTGTAGAACATATTGTTGATTGTTCAAAGTTATAGTTTCTTAATGAAACATGAATATGAGATTGTGGATGTCGGTATCTCTAACTTGCGAGTACGAGAATGCATTCTACAAGAGGCCGTAATGGGAACTAGATGAATATAATATACATCATAGTGATTAACCTGTGATCACAAGCGAGAAAATATTCTTTAGTTTCACGCTCTTGGAACTATTGCAGAGGATTGTATCAATATCACTCGAAGGGGATATTGATAATTATGTTCAAATGTATCAATATCCTGGATAATTATCAATACACTTTGGATAACTTTGGACCCGTTCAATCCGTTCCTAAGCTGTTTTCGATTTTGAAACGTTTGACCTGTTAGAGATAAAACATAAGGCAGATCAACCCGTTTATTAAAAAGTGGGTCAAATTTGACATATGTAGTACCCTGTCATTGTAATCTAATCTTGGTACTATATACCAACAGATCAAACTTAAAAATATTAAATGCCTTTTTCCAGTAGCTACGTTACAGTTGCCTTGTATAAAATACATGATCTCACAATAGAAGAGTTGACAATGGTAACAAATTCAATTTAAATACAATTAAAAGAGACTAACCTTACTGATTCATGATGGTGAAAAAAGAATGACAAAAGAAGATATTTGATATTTGAAATGGTATACTAAATTAGATTAGAACAAAAAATAAGGAAAAGTCAAAGAGTAGTTAATAGTTACCTCAATTAGGAGAAGGATAAATTAGTCATTTTCACATAGAAAATTAGGAATAAGTATGTCATGATTTTAATCAATGGTTAGATCATCAAAGATGATCTCCATCTAAGAGTCGATGCTCTTTCATTATTTTTCTTATAATATATAGAATAGAAATAGATATATAAAAGATTTAACTCGGTTCTAATTGTACCTTGGACAACACTTAAGCTATTAGTGAGTTTATCCGAGTTTTCAACATCACCAAATTATTTAACAGAAATAATTTATAAAACCGTTTTGCTTTTCAAACAAAATACAAAAAAACAGTGATTATTATTTGTAAATTTTCTTGATGAACAAGAATTGGTCTACTTTTATCCCCAAAAGCCCAACCCATTATAGTTGTTGGCTTGTTGCCGCATGCCGCCCGCCCATAGTTACCTTCATGTAGTTAGTCAACTTAACAAAGGGCAAAATAGTCAAAACACATTCGCCCGCCCATAGTTACCTTCATGTAGTTAGTCAACTCAACAAAGGACAAAATAGTCAAAACACATTCATAATAATCTCTCCCAGTTTATCTGCACTTCTACTTGTATTTTCAGTTTAGGCCTTTTAATCTCTCCCTTCATTCTCTTTCAAATCTTTCTTTTTCCATCTGATATCATTTATAATTCGAACTCTTGTTTTTTCTTTCTTTTATATTATCAATCAATGATACAATATTCTCGTTAATTAATCTGTTGTATGATTAAAACAACATAGTTTTGATTTATAATCGATCCGTGTTATATCGTTAGGGTTTATGAAATTCATCAAAAATGGCATCACCGGTACCTGCAAAATCACAACCGCTACACAACTTCTCATTACCTCATTTAAAATGGAAGAACCACCGCACCGGCCGTAACAAACTCGCCGGAGAACCGTCATCATCCTCTTCATCGCCGCTGCCGTACGTTTCACGCCGACCGTCACCTCTACAAAAACGTGAATCCGAATCCGAATCGGAATCTAAACCTAACTCCGCAGTTGTTCAGATTCAAAAAGCTAAAACAAGTACTGATAAATCAATAAAATCTATTGATAATAAAGGAAAACGATCGAATAAGATCTGTATTCGGTTCCGTAAAAATGACGCCGTACCGGATCAAAACGAATCGGTAACACCGGAGCATGAAGAAGATGAATCATCGCCGAAGATATGGAATCTGAGACCCAGACGACCGCCAGTGAATCATAAGCAATTTAACGGAAGTTTACCGAAGATCGGTTCATCGCCATTGCCTGAGAATAAAACTAGTAATAATAAAGAATCATCAGAACTGAAAATTAATCCGATGACGTCGAAGAAGACGAAATTTTCGATTGCGCTTACGCGCGATGAGATTGAAGAGGATGTATTTTCAATAACTGGTTTAAAACCTTCTCGGAGGCCGAAAAAAAGACCGAAAACTGTTCAGAGACAACTTGATGCAAGTTTTCTATATCTATATTTGAATATCTTATATATCATATCAAGGGAAATGATATATGTTGTTAGGAACATGTATCTAGCATAGTGTTATTGGACTGTGCGCAATCGCGATCTAACGTGTAATATTATCGGCTTTTGGATTATTTTTTCTAACATTTTCTTTTATATATTTTGTGCAGACATTGTTTCCTGGTTTATGGCTTGGTTCTATAACAGTTGATACATATAAAGTGTCTGAAGCTCCTCTAAAGGTATGAATTGATGCACGAATTCAAGTGATTTGAATCGAATTGAATTAAATCAAAACGTTAGTTTGTTAATTTATGCAGGGATAGAGTTAGAGTTAGATACGGCGGATTGTTTTTTGGTAGAAGTTTAAAGGCTCGAGCATTGCGGATTGATACATGTAATAGTTTTTGTTTTTATTTTTTGAAGAATTGAAGAACCCTAACTTGTATAGATGAGAGGGAGAATAATGCATCTTGTTGTTATGGTTCATTTATTTTATGGTTTGATGAGCATAATAATGAATTGACAAAAGAACTTGTTTTGTGCCATTAATGAATGTGCATATGATTGATTTATTTGAAACTTGATTTGACTTCAATCTTTGTTGAGCATAATCCTTTGATTTTTTTCAGGACCCGTATTAGACGGGATTCAAAGTTCCGTTCATAATGTATGCACATTCGGTTACCTTTTTGACAATGAATATGTTGGTCATGTTTACTGAAAGCCAAGTAAAACCAACATTTATCGCTCTAGAAGTGGCCGGTTTCAATCGTAAGTCATGACTTGTGGTGTTTAACGTAGTACGAATCAACCCAACTTAATCATCAGCATATATCATCCGTGAGTGTGGATAGACTGAAAACAGTTAACTAAAAATAAACGCAATTTATTCATTTTCTTAACTCATTATAATTATATAATTTGTTAGCTGGGCTTTTATACTTCTCATTTCTAGTTTACTCCTTGGTTCTGATACTTTATTTGGTTCTGGCCTTAGGGTATTGTTGAAGGGTCAAGGAACAAAAAAAATGGAGTATAAAAACAGTCAAAAAGAAAAACAAATGATGGTGGACAAAAAGTTGGGTTAGATAGTCTTGCCCCTCATGTGGGTTGGGTTGCCCACTTGACATCAAAAGTTTTCGTCCACATAGTAGGTCCTTTGAATTTGGATAGAAGTTTCTGGATACTCAGAAATATAAAAGTAGCAGTTGGATGGAGCTGGAGTTTTATCAATTAAATATTAAATGAACAAAAAATACTACAACATCTAATTTATGGGTGTATTTGATACCGGGATTCTAGGATTGAGATTAATTTTAATAATTTTCAGCCATTACAAATTAAAAGTCTTATTTGGTAATATGAAAAATATGAAGATTGTTAAAAAAGAATCCTTTAAAATCTTTTTTTATAGAAGCTTTTTCAAAAGAGAATCATCAGCCATAACCTTCACCTCCAACTAGTTTGTTATCAAACACACCCTGTATATTGACATATGACTAGGAACTAGTAATATATTTCATTCCCGTTTCCAATAAATCACATATATGACTTTAAATGTCAAGCTACTCGCGAGCTACTTGTTAAAAAATTCAATTTGAGTCTATCGTTGAACATATTTATATTTAAAATAATAATAGTAAATCTTAAATTACACATTAATAATTAATAAACAAGTCTTATAAGTATTATGTAATAAACGAGTTGAATAATAAACGAGTTGAATCTGAACTTGTGTAATATGACTAATATCAAATGAGCTGTGCTTGACCTTTATGTATTAGAATTGGAACGAGCTTCAATTATTTGAATTTAAAACATGATAGGGACTTTAGTGTTCCCTGTTTTTCTAGATTAATCTTCGAACGCTGCTGTATGTTCGAATTTGAGCTTTCCGGATCTATTAAAATCTTTGAAGCGTTAAAATTTGTAGCTTTTAAAACTTAAAATTGCACACTTACCGTTAAATCATAAAAGCCTTTACATCTTGGTTCAGTTCTTTAGTTATCTCTAGTTTCGTAATTCCACAGTGTCTTGCTGGATTCCACGTTCTTTATAAAATTGCATTTTGTAAAATAACCACCGCATCATCTCTCTAATAATTCGCCAACATGCAAACGTTTATTACTAATTCTTTTACTTAATTTTTCAAATAAATTTTTTAGTTATATATGTGAAAAAATAAACTATTTTGTTTTCTTAATAAGAAAAATAAGTATATTGTATTATAATTATTCGAAAAGATCCAAGTAAGCATGCATTTACAAAAAAAAAAATTAATTATAACTATTTAAAAATACGAGACTACAAACTTATGAAAATTTGCCTTTATATGTACTTGGATTCTACATTCTATATTCGTAATAGCCGAGAAGAAGATATGATTTTTACTATTTATGAGTAATATCCAAATTATATACCACGTGATGGATCTCCTGATGTCAATGTATTTAATGAGACAAAACAAATCCGAAATGATATTGCTCTATTAATATGGAATGCACGTTGAAAATGATTTATTACGAGCATATTTTATTTCTGTTTGCCTTTTAATCTATTTATTTTTGTTTGAGTTGTATATGAAAAAATGACTATTATATTATCTAATCGATAAAGTACTTAATTTATATTATGAATACTATTTGTTAAATTTATTGTTTAGTTATGTTTATCATGTAATTATATTGATATCCTTATATGTCCTTTTACCCTTCACAGTTACAATTATAGCTAGTGACCAAACATTTCGGTACAAATAAAGCAATAAAGAGTTACATCTGCAGTCCTTGAAGTTGAAATTATTTTACATGTCTTATTTTACAATAATGAACGTTAGTGTTGTCCGTTAAACATGATCATTTCAATTTATTAAGTGTAGATGTCATTAGTTACACGAACTCACTAAAAACGTCATAATTTTCTCCAACTAATCGCTACCAATAACTGTCACATTTTATTCTCATTTACTGCCGACCATCACAACTATATATTAAGCACCTACTACACACAAAAACATGTACAAACAAAGTTATTTTAACTATGAAGAACCATAAACAAACAACAAACAAACACACAAATGAAACTTTATATTAAAAATGAATCTAATTATCTAACCACACAAGTATAATTCAATACTAAAAATAAACATAAGATATGTAGATTCAAAACCCATGAAAATAAATATGTAGGTTGCTAGTTGTGGCGGTTTTTTGTTCGGTGAAAATAAATATGTAAGTTGATCATTATAATCATCAAACGTAAAGCAACTGTTAAAAAAAATTGAATTGAAAAATTTATTAAAAAATACATTAATTAAATACGGTTAAAAAATAATTGAAAATGAATTAAAAAATTGTACTTATGATTCGTATGGTTACCATACGTTACACTTGTGGTCCTTCAATCGAATGAACTAACCATTTTCCCTCATGTTCAAGTTACGTGATCATATTTAATGAATAATACTAACGATCGTTAATGTAAAGGAGGACATGTAAAATAATGTGCAATCACAAGCACATGTGTTTAAAGTCAGACATTCGAATATTCGATCCGAATTTTCGGATAGTGGATTGTGTTATCTTTAATCGCATCCGAAAATGTGAACTTTAATTGTATTATTGCTGCATTTTCAATGATTTGTCTTCTACAATGTTCAAAGTTCACTATTTAAATAAAAAGAAAAATACAAATACAAATTTTGGATATCCAACTTTTTTAAAAGATTTATATCGAATCGGAATTTGAAAATTCTGATACTCAAAATTCAGATATTTGAATTTTTGGATATTTTCAAATCAGATTTTTGAATATTCTGGTTATGAATTCGGATACGGATATCTTTTAACACCTCTAATCACGACAACCACACATGTAAAAAATTAATTTTAAATGACAACACATGAAATTTCAAGTAAACCATTTCAACAAGGGATTAGTGTCTGAGAATGCATCAAACTTATGCTCGATATCTATTGTGTGTACCCAACTCACGTTTGCTTTTTTTATGCACACAACCCATTAACAATCACATTTAACGCATTTTACTTGCTTCCCTCCTATGTGGATCCGGTTATCACTTTTTGTGAAACAACCCACTTTATCAGAGTGTGTATCTACCATTTAGCCTCGATTCAGCGGAAGCGTCAACACTTTAACCTTCTCCAATATCATCATGCAATTATAGTCTACACTTTTATCTTTCATTACCTAACCTGAGTTGCAAAATTATTAAAAATATTTGGGTCAGCTATAAAGCCTTGTGAGAATCACGATTTTCGCAAAACATTTATAAAGCTTTTCTAATAAAACATTTAAGCAACAATTTTCAAATATCAATTTGTCACATAAGCAATAAAGATCAATCCAACAAGCCATTTTAATTTCAATTTTTACTTTTTTTTTTCTTTTATCCACACTTTGATGGCAAACCGTAGCATTACACATCTACCACTTTTTATCTTTTTCACTTTTTGATGGCAAACCGCAGTTTGTTCTTATACATAACCCACTATTTGTTTCTTCGTCCACTGTTTAGCCACTATTTATTTCTTCGTCCACTGTTTAGCCCACCTTTTATGCGATTTCATTATTATATATATATATATATATATATATATATATATATATATTGAATAATCAATACACTGAGTGACAATTTTTGTTTTCACATTATCAAGACAATTATTAAGCAATAAACGATTTATAAAAACATCATAGCATAAAATATATTGAATAAACGGTTTATAGAATAAGTGCAACACAGTAAAAAGTCACGTGAAACTCACATGAATGTCTCCTACTAGCTCTTCCACTTCTTGCTATACAGACTCCTTTAAATGATACCAAATCTACCCGTGACCCGCAATTGCATCCTAACTAAATAACGCTCCATTTTCTCTCGCATTCTCATTCTCTCTCAAATAGTGCTGTTTTCTAAGTTTCTCTCTTACTCTATTTCTTTTAAGTTATCTCCTAAACAAACGAGGATGTGGGTTTGTATATTGAACGAAGGAATACCGAAAATGCGGTGATGATATCCATGATGTTCGTTTAGTGCGTAACCTCTCAATCACGTTCTCATTCTTTTCAAATTCTCTTCAATATAATTTACATATTAACTCCTCTAATTTTTACCTTTTTCGGATGCAACCCTTCCATGAAATAATAGGGAGTAAAAATATTCTCACCTAGAATCAATATAATATTAATAATATAAAAGTATTTGAAACAATTTTTCGGGTGTTACATTTTGTGCCTAGTCATATGTCACGTCAATACACACATGGTATGCTATGTATGATCTGAATGCCACATAAGATCTTAATGCCGCGTCAATACACGCATGGCAAAAAAAAAACCTACATTAAATAACACACATTATTTTCCGAAAATAATACGTGGATTTTGTTTTCTTAATGTATAATGTCACGTAACCTTCAATTTTGAAAATGTTCAAAGAGGTAATCAGTTACAGGTTTAACATGTAAACAAATGCATTTAAAAGACACCAGGTTTAACATGTAAACAAATCCATTTAAAACACACCGTAAATTAGATACACCCGGTAGATATCACGTATAATTCTTTTAAACATGAACTTTTTATACTAGCAAGTTCAGTGGGTACTGCCCTACACTTTTAGAAATTTATAAAGCAGTCCTTTTAAGTTACATCATTGTCAATTATATCCCTTTCAATCTTCCATATAGTTGGTATATCAAAACATCCAGATCCGGCAGCAATCAAATGGAGAAAGAGACTAATAACAACACCGGCGGTGCTGGTGGCGGTGGGTACTGGTGGTGGGCCGCCGCTAGTGGTGTACAAGTTGTTTATGGAATATACTCAATCCGCAAAGGCTACTCCGGTGACTCACGTCTCATGCCTCTTAAAGCTTTTGGTATAGCTTCTTTATTCGTCGGCGCTACTGCCACTGCCACCGTCGGAACCCTAAGTGCCTCTGGAATCCACTCGGTACCACTTCTCTACCTTAGTTTTAAGATTAATTTTACAAATTCTGAAATTATTTTTTGTATGATGATTGGTAAGTTAAAGGTCATGGTACGCCCAATTTATGTTAATTTTGTTTAATGAATATACAGGTCACTGGAAAGTATGGAACTTGAATTTTTTTCAACTAAATATTGTGAAAATTGTATAATTTTAGGTCAGAGCTTTCATGGTTATTTAATTTAATATAAAGCATATTCTCATCCTAATTTGAAGTTAATTTCTGGCCAATGTACATGTAAATAGGTCTATTTTTGCTTCGGTTGGAGATCCGACAATCATAGTAGGAAAAACTCTTGCTAAAAACTCTGTGAATTGTTATTTGTGGTTATGATAAGCATAGATTGGTCTTATAGCGGTTGAAGTTGTTGATAAATGTATGTAGTGGATATATCATGACCTTATTTTTCCCAATTGTGAATGTTGACCGAATGTTCACTGTTCACTGTTCACCTAGTTTTATCCTATCATATTCGTAGAACTAGAACGACACTGTCATCACTACAAAAGTTGATCATACTAAGACACGTCATTTAAATTCTTATATATATTATTTTTAAAGAGCATTACATTTATTTGGTTGTGAACTACATTTGTTTAGTTTTCATTTCCTTGGTATAAGTATTTACTTGAATGAGGTTAGTGTGACTACCACGTCATTTTGTAGCAAACAACAACCATTCGCACTAAGCTACTTCTGTGTGTTTCTTATCACTCCTGTGACCTCCTACTTGGCATCACTTCTGTCGACCTCAATTTGATTTATGTACAAATTTTGAATTTGTTTAGCCTTCCATTAAATGTTTGACTTTAGTTGCAAGTCATGGTTGATGTACAGGTATTGCATATGTTGTTAAAAAAAACTACTCACTTTGCCATGATCATTGATCTTTGAGTAAAAGTGCCAAGTGTGATGGCTTTGTTTAGCATTTACCGTGCCACAATTTGTTGAGATTGCTCACTCTAATGAAATCAAGTTTTTCTTTAATTTTATTTGTTAATAACAATGGTTTCTTGTAGAGTTTGGCGAATATTGTGGGTGTGATGGGTAGCGTACGGTAATTGGTCAGAACAGGTAGTTATTTGGTACAGATCATAATGGGTCGGGTTTGGCTGGGTCCACAAACACTTTTTCCCTTCATTTGTGAGTTTTTTAAACAGTTAATCTGTCAAATATGATCAAAATCAATCATCTTATTACAATGATAATCTTATTTTTTGTATAAAACAATTATAAGAGGTTTTATGCATACTGAATATACTTTGGGTCACTTTTGACGTGTTTGACCTCTTTGTCCCTTTCTACCCTTTTTCATTTTAGCTAAAAAAATTATGTTACCCATTTGACCCATTAGAAATAACTGTAACTCGAATCTGCCACCTGTTTCTCATAATCGAGTATAAAACAATTAAGTGGTCGTTGATAAACACACACGCACAAATACTATATAATCATACATTACACAGAAGCTCAGATCAGGTTGCAATAACAAATGGGGTTTGATAATGTAGGTGGAGGATGCTGTGGAACTTGGTGCGAGTATAAGGTCTGGGCTTGGAGTGAAAGGGAGGGGATGAATCTAGTTATTACTTGAATCATATTGATCCAAGTAGTGTCATAATGGAAGTTGCAAGATTTTTGTTACAATCAGGTGCATAACAAACAATAATCTTCTAATTGGTCTAAACTGAAGAAGTCCAAAACCAACAACTCTGGATCTTGATTTCACTTAGGACCACGGCTGCAAATTTTGTTTGATTTTACATCTTTTTGCCAGCCTCCTGGTAAGAGATCCACCCAATGGTTTATACAAATTGATAGGTCTTTGTTTGGATGAAACCTTGAGTTGCTTTAAGTGCTAATCGTGAAAGTATGAGGTTATATTTGAATTGTTGTTTGTATCTGTTATGTTCCATTGTTGTCTAATTGGTTCACATGTACTCATATTTTGAAGATGACATTCACCAAAGATGTGGGTACAAGCATCAAAATGATTTACCAACTAAATCTGTTCACAAGATAGATAATTTGGTCAATGTACTTGCACCTTTTCTTCTTCTTTCGGATGAGTGATTGTAGCCCAAAAGTTTTCATGATTTTGTAACATATTGAATTCAGATCTAATACCAGAACTAAGAAAAGAAAGAAAGAAAAATCAGCAGGCAACAAAACATAAGCCTTAAAACTTGATGTTCATTATTTGAAAACCTCATCACTTCTGAAAAGGTATTTGTAAATTTACTTACCCAAGTTCGAAAATAGGAGACAAAAGTCTTTAATCAATTCAAATAGAGGACAATGTATTGACTCCCCAAACAGCAGTTTGGGTACAATATCCTTTATAAGAAAATTTGCAATGAAATTTCACTTTTCACTCAACTTCACCAACTAAAAACAAGTATAGGAATTTCTTTTGAAATATGACCCAAAAGGGTGAATGAGGCAACAATCTTTCTCGTTTAAGCTGTCGGTGGTTCTGGTCCCTTGACGATTTCATCTTCTACTGGTGTATTTGACACGAGGAGAATACCGGTATGCCCTTGATTTAAACGCACCTCAAATTCTCCAGCTGTCAGTGACTCACCTTCTTTGCTAGAGATTGTTCTCTGTAGCAGCGAATATGCACAGTATTCTACATCATACACTGTCAAGTGCTCCGGTGTATATGCAGTGACTGATGTCCCGACACCTTCACCTGCATCATGTAAATTGGAAATGAAAATATTTGAGGACACATGTTTGTTGTAATCTAACACAATACGAAAATCTATTTGGTTGATATTAGAGATGGCAAATGGGTGTCAGGTAACGGGTAGATTTAGGTCATTGGGTGGAAACACTCATGTTCTAAATGTTATATTAATTATTGGCGTGACAAAGATGGTTACAAAATTATATTATTTCCCTAGTGGTCTAATTTATTGTAGTAATTTATGAGGTTTTATGCATTAAAAATACAGCTCAGGTTACTTTCAATTCCTTTGTCCCTAACTTTTTACCCATTTGATAAAACATAACGAAAATCAACCTGTTCAAAAGCTAATGTTCGAAAGTGCCACTTCTAGTTGATAAAGTATGCAGATAGTCCTACTAGGTAGGTAACTTAGATGTTCTGAGTGGCCGTAGCCTATTCACAATTTCACAACTTAGATGTTCTGAGTGAATGCTATTTGGATCTATTTACTTAGGAATTATCAATTTAGGTTGTATTTTATATATGACGAGTTAAATGGGTACAATAAAAAATAGCTAAAAAAGAGAAACAAGTTACAGTAAAAGTTACCAAAGGTGTACCTTTAATGCATGTAACCTCCTTAACACTTCATTCAAAAACGATATAATAATGATTGTAATTATATATTTTTTGTTATGATATCAGCCTAGAAATTATTGGACAATATCTTTTGGGGAGTGATTCGTACACCACCAAAAATTCTCTACTAGTTTTGCTTTATGGTGTTGTACAAGTAAAACACAGTTAGTGGTGTACGGAGATTTTTTTATGGTGTACGAATTATCACCCATATCTTTTAAGATTCAACCAAACCCAACCCACTTCAACTTGTACTAAACACTTCCTTATTGACCCGTTACTCAACCCATCATTTTGCGACCTCTATCTACACTTGCAGTTAAGAGTCAAGAAAACAAGCAGACCACATTTGCCTCCTAATCTATAAGATTTTAGGGGGTTAAAATCTTTATGGCGACTTATTGGTGTATTCCTAGGAATTTAGCCGGGTAACACATGTTTATAGGATTCAAAGCCATTACGCACGATGATATGAATGATAAGTATTTAAAGCCAGTACGCACGATGACATAAATGTCCCAGCCTAACAAACTGACATCACAGTATGATACCTGAATTTTAGGAAAGCAAGAAACAAATGCTTACCATGTGTAACAAGCAACAAGTTTTCAGTAGGGTATTTATCAGCAAGGATCTTGATAATGTCCTTGTACCTGCCTCTAGCAGCCTCTGTTGACTCTTCCCACTTTGGTAACTGATAATGGTTATTATAACATAGATAGTATTAGTTGACCAGACCGTTATACTTTGTCATCTATATAATTATATTTTTTATTGAAAGTAATAACAGATTTGTGGTCTTATAACCTCTTCATAAACCCGTTCTACACTTGAATCTACTGTCCCTTCTGGTAAAACTGCTTCACATTCAGTAATATTAAAAGCAAAGTCTCCATCTTTAGGGGCATTTACAGCCCGTATAGCTCGCTTGTTCAGCATTTCACATAGTCCATACTCAACAGACACCTGCACATGTCAATATGTCAAACCAGGTAGAGGGTGTCATGAAATAAAATCGTTCTCTATCACTAAATTGGGTTGTATTTGAGGCCAAGCCTGAGGTTCATGCTCGTATGTCACTTTCTAGGGATTACATTAGAACTAAAAGTTGGCACCTGAAATAAATGGAACGTTGATATTGTCATTCTTAAGGCAAATTTAGCAAAATAACAGATCATCAAAACTTTAGTTCTAATATGTATTACATATTACATATGCATAATACAACATAACAATCCCTATAGTCTATGCATCAGTCATGTATAGATACAATACAGTTACTTCAAAAACAATCTATATCAATTTATCAATTAACTAAAATAAATAGTGATAATGATCCTAATTAAAAAAAATAAAATAAGAAATAACCTTAATTTTCGAAGGATCGATGACGACACCATCAGCAGAGCTCAACTGAGTCACATTATCATCAACAGCACAAATAGCATGAATAACTTCAGATGCAGTCTGAAGGCACCGAAGAAACGGTGATACAAACACACGATGAATCGGAAACCCTAATTTATTATTACTGAACTTTTTACCAGTACAAAATGCCCTAATTTTGCCATCTAAAACCAAGGGTGGATCCCATGGTCTAGCTGCCTTCTCAGTCCATAACGGTTCGAAGTTGTCAATTCGATCACCGTGACGCATAACGACGACGTTTTGATGGCCGGAATCCATGGTTGATCGGATCAATATTGCTGGTTGACAGAATGTTAGATTTATATTTATATATAGGTGGTGGATGGAGAAAATGGTTGTTTTCACGTGGCTTTCCGTGAAGTTTCCGTTGAAGGTTCGTTTAAAGACTTTGCTCAACGACCGCGTGACAAGCACGTGCGTGTTCTTATTTTCTTCTGTTTTGGATTTTTCTTTTGGGTGAGAATTTGATTAGACAATTGGGCGTAATTAGTACGACTAAACGTGTGTAATAAGTTAATTAGGTGATTTGTATATGTTATTTACTTATTTTCGTATTTAAAACATGTCTTAATAACTAAAATCTTAATAACTTATTTTCGTATTTAAGTCATTTTCAAACTTTGATGTACATTTGACATAAGGTTACTCCCAACGGGACACGTCGGTTGCCATCGGTTCCAACCGACGGAACCGACACCGATGGCACCGGCCCGTTGGTTCGGTCCGTCGGTTTGATCTGTCAGTAATCCGACGTTTGGTCGGTTTTTTTTTATTTTTTTTCGCGTGTGTATATAAATAAAAGTAAATTGGTAAATGTGGGACCCAAAAATTAAAGTGACGGTGCCACTGGTGGCACGGGTCCATCAGTTTCAGTCGGTTTTGGAAAAAACTGACGTGACGCTCACGTGACGCTGACGTGGTCCGTCGGTTCTGTCAGTTACTATCACGGTTGGGAGGAGTCTAATTACTCTTTCAACGTGTGAAGGGTTACATAGGTAATTATTAGTTTTTCACCAATCCCGATTAGGTTGTTTACATCTTAGTCAACAAAAATTACTCTCCGATAACTTGAACAAATAAATCTCAGATGTTTATCAGTTTAATTCAATATGATATTTTACTTTCTTGTCCATGCTTATATATGTTCGAATATTTATAAAAATTTCTGAGTTTTACCTTATTATTTGCTTTGGATACACATTAGCAAAATCCGATCTTTAATAATGTTATTAATGAATTTTTATTTATAACATACATGTTTTTATTGAGGCAGATGTTGTTCAAAGTCAGATGTAGTCTTAGCTAAAAAAATCTCATTTTCTAATAAGATCGTCAGTTTATGGTTTTTTTTAAAAACAAGTATAGTTACATAGTTATATTCTTGGAGACGTGATAACGATAGTTATAAAAGTTGTTTCTAAGATTGGGATACCTTAAAGTGACTTTTACGTTATGCTTACAAATGTTACATGATTGATGGCCACCTTTCAAGGTAGTATCATTAATGCATGTACTGTACTGCATTTTAAAGGAAAACTTTTTTAAAACATTGTCATTGACAAAAAAATAAAAGAAAAATAAAAGATCTCTTGAATTGTAAGATCATACAATATTATGATATGGAAGACTGAAAAACTCCACGTCAGTACTTCTTGAGTTTTTAACTGAACTAACAGCCCATAACATCGAAGAGCTGAGCTTGTGGACCCCACCACTTAATTTAACTTTTTTAATTAACAAAAAATTTAAAAAACTCACATTTATTAGATAAAAGAAATTCATTAATTATTGAAAAAATTACATTAGAAAATAAGAAAAAAAAATATTACATTAGAAAATAAGAAAAAAACATTACATTAATTATTTCGAACACGAAAATGCGACGGGAGGTTCCAAATATCGTCGATACGATTATTACGAATGATATGATGCATTCTTGAATTGCGTAATTCTTTGTCCATAAGAAGCTGCATTGAAACTATCTCCAACCACGAACTTCGCAGAATGTTATTCGGGTTTGCGAGGTAGTCTTCCTCAAGTTCACATTTAAGAAGTTAAATACAGCCGGCTAGCATATAGGCAATTTAGTGTATAACTGTATACATACAGTCTATAGCAGATACTATTCAGCTAACTGATAAGTTATTAATATGACTTGTTGACTCTTATTCAACTTCGAACTTAAATAGTTTTTAGAAAAATTGATATTTTATTTTATTTTAATAAAAGTAAAAACTGATAGTTGAAATATAAATAATGGACCAGGGCCCAAATCTCATATCTGAACTTGGATGCAAAACACTTCCCTGAAACCTAAAAGCCCAAAATAGTATCCTGAGAGAAGACCAAGTCTTGAGTAATTCTAGAAAGGAACACTAAAGGGTAAGAAAAGATCCCAAAATATAGCCCAAACGAACGCTCAATTCTCAAATTATGATTAATTAAAAGGAAATATTTTAAGCATTATAATAATAATAATAAAATTAATATAATAACTAACATAATAAGGAAAATAATATTAACAGTTCTTAGGTTTGTCGTACATCAATATTTGTGCACAAATCATAATAAACGAGGTTTTGTTAACCAGCGCGTTACGGCGGAATTTAAAAAAAATTATAATTTTAAGCTATGGTGCTTATAAATATTTAATTAAAAATATTTATAATCTTTCACAAATTATTATAAAGTTTAATATAAAAAATGTCAATGTTTTAAATTATAAGCAACATCAAGTTATTACAAAAAATTAACTAAATAAAAAAAATACCATTTATTATTTATCAAATATAAAATAACTTTAATGCTTTATCTATAGTTAAAAATAGTAAAAATTCATCTAACTAAAAATTTATCGGTGATGGTGACATCTTTTTATATTTCCTTAAAATAAAAGTTTGACATGGCGTTGTTAAAATATCAAATTCTTCAACTTTTAAAATCCTGTATAATTAAAACGAATAACTTTATTATTATTATTATTTTATTATTATTATTATTATTATTATTATTATTATTATTATTATTATTATTATTATTATTATTATTAGTTAGTATATAGGGTAATGTTCAAATGAGAATAATAATCTGTATGAAAATGTGGGAATGAATCTCAGCCACTCATTTTTATCAAATACCCATTTTCCCCATCATTTTAAAAGCTAAACATCTCACAAACAACAAGTCGAAAAATTATAAAAGTTGCACCATAAATTCAACGTTTTCTCCTCTTCGATTTAAGATCTCACAAGATATACTTTCGAAGAGTTTTTTTTTTTTTTTTTTTTCATTTTTTGGTAGGTTTATAAATTAGTAACACATGTGTAAGTGTTGCGTTTATGGTTTAGGAGTTAGGGTTTAGGGTTTAAAAACCCTAAACCACAAACCCTAAAACCCAACCCCTAAACTCTAAACACTTTACAAAACCCTAAACCCTAAATCATACTAAACCCTAAACCCTGCTAAAATCTAAACCCTAAACCCTAAACCCTAAACCCTAAACCCTAACCCTAACCCTAACCGCAAATCAAATGTACAACTAATCAGTAACACATGTGTTACTAATTTGTAAAATCCACCAAAAAATGAAAAAAAACTCGTCGAAAGTATAGTTTGTGTGATCTTAAATCGAAGAGGAGAAAACGATGAATTTTATGGTACAATTTTCATAATTTTTCGACTTGTCGTTTGTGAAATATTTAATTTTTAAAAAGATGGGAGAAATGAGTATTTGATGAAAATGAGTGGTTGAGATTGATTTCACTATTCTCACACAAAGTTGTTGTACTCATTTGAACCATACTCTTAGTATATAATAAGAAAATAAATAATTAATTATCATATATACCTTCCCCTCAAATCATTTACCACTTAATTTCGTCATTTTTCTCTTAATTGATTCACTATCATCAATTTACGTAATCATGTTTGTTTAACTTCACATTTCTTTTACCTAATCTAACATTTACTCAAAAAAGTATTTCATAACATTTAAGTGTACCATGTTACCATTTGTACATGAACAAAAAGAATTCAAATATAATAATTATTTTTTATTAATATATATATATATATATATATATATATATATATATATGATTGAGATCATGTGAAAACAAGGGGATAAAAAAAACGGTGATAACAGTTGACCTTCACAATTTTATAAAGTGTGAAGTTGATTTTTTTTTTATTTCACACTTCATTTTTAAATATGAAGCTTATTTTTTTGGCTTCACATAAAATTTACGAATTGTGAAGGTTGAAAATTAAAAAAAAAATGTAAGGGTTTCAATAAAAAAAACGTATGTGAAGCGAAAAAAAAAGTTCACAACTAAAAAAAATTGTGAATACAAATTGAGATCGTTTTCACCGTTTTTATTTTATCCTCTTGTTTTCACCAGAACCCAACCCTATATATATATATATATACACACACACTATTCATCAACTATTGAAGGAATAGTTGAATTTAACTTTGCTAAATTTTAATATAGTCAATTTAATAATGTCTCAGTTAAATACTGATTGACCCATTGAATATTAGTTGAAGTATATTATTTTATGTATGTTCGAAGTTATTAATGTCAACCCTAACAAACTCATATGATGAGTATAGTTCTAAAATAAAATATAGTTACAAATTACTTTATCGAAAGGAGTTGGAAAGTTGTAACATATGTTTAGCAAAACTAAATGCAAGCAAAAGTTATATGATGTACTTGTAATTTGTAGCTTTCAATCAAATGTTGTATACTTTAGTTTCTAAATGACTTAAAAATGTTAAATAAACTGCGTGGACTATATGTAATTGAAAATTGTAAAATAATAAAGAGTAAATTACATTCACAGTCTCTTAGTCGTTTTTTTGGGATCCCAGCCCTCCCGGTTTATATTTCACTTTGAAATTTAGAATGACTATGTAAATCATACATTTTCATTTCACTTCACCTTTAAGTTTAATAACTTTGTTTGTAAAGAGCAATTGTCAATTATATATGTTTTTATATATAGATAAGAGAAAAGTTCAATAAAAAATGATAAGAAAATAAAAAATAAAAATTGTGCAATTTTATTAATTATTTTATTCTTTATTTTTTTACCATTATATATAACTTCTTTTTACCATTATATATAACTTCTATGTAGAAATAATCTAACTATTGATGTTATTATCTTAGTTAGATTGATTCACTTTATATATTTTTTATATTGCATAAATTACATGAATATAGCCCACAAACCATAGAAATTTATTTTCTTTTAAATGAGTTGCAATATATGAACTACCTGAATATAGTTCATAAATCATACAAATTTAGAGTGAGATTCAAATGAGTACAACAATTTTCTGTGAGAATGAAAGAACCAATAAGAACGTATCACGTATTACAAAACTCACTTTCTTTCACGTTTCTAAAAATTAAATATCTCCCAAATGGTAAGTCGAAAAATCATAAAAATTGCACCATAAAAATCAGCGTTTTTTTCTCTTCGATTAAAAATCTCACAAGGTATACTTTCGACAAATTTTTTTTTTTCCGTTTTCATTTGGTCTTGTAAACGAGTAGCACATGTGTTACGAGCTGGTAACACATGTGATACTAGCAGGTAACACATGCGTTACCAACGAGTATCACATGTGTTACTAATATTTTACAATCATAAAAAAAGTCGTCGAAAAAATATCATGTGAGATGTCTAATCGAAGAGAAAAAAATGTTGATTCTCATGGTGCAATTTTTATAATTTTTTAATGAGTCATTCTTGAAATATTTAATTTTTAAAAACGTGGAGGGGAGGGGGAATGAGTTTTGTGACACGTGGCACATATTAGTTCCTCCATTTTCATAAAAAATTTCATTCTTATTTGAACCTCACCGTACAAATTTAATTTAATTTATATTTTTTATTTAATAATTATTAGATGAGTGAACTAAGAATCTCTCACTTTAAAATTTGGATTAATTCACTCACGAAGTAATATTCTTCTATATCTATTACTAGCATATAACACCTTTGATGTTTTTTTAAGAGGAAACTTACCAATGTGCTCCTAACATACTAATAATATTTGAAAAAACTAATTGAAATTACTAACATACCCCTGCATATATTAAAATCTCATTAGTGTCATTATTATTAAACCTTAAAGTAATAAACATATGACAATCAATTCTAGTTGATTAAAACTTTTCTATATCTATCTATACTAATATATAATATATTTGTAATATTTTTTTAAGAAGGAATTTACTAATTTACCTCTAACAACATTATTAATACTTAAAAAATATACTTGAAATTATTAACATATCCCTACATATATATACTAAATTCTCATTTATACTACTATCATTAAAATCAAGACTAATAAAATATGATATAACTGTTTAACCGTAACGAGTTACATGACGTGTCAACTGCGGACTGAAAGGTTGGAACGAGCCGAACATGATAGCAAACTGCCATTTGTAGTCAAATTCATCTCTAAAGCCTTCAAAATTAACTTTCCTCTAATCTTACATTTTTTAAGTCCTGTAAAAAATTATAAACAAACTCTTAATATTATTTTTTATAAAATTATAAATTAGTATAGATAGATATAGAAAAGTTTTAATTAATTAAAATTGAATGTCATATGTTTATTACTTTAAGGTTTAATAATAGTGGTATTAATGAGATTTTAATAAATGTAGGGGTATGTTGATAATTTCATATATTTAAAAATTATAAATTACCTGTTTATTTACATTTTAAATTTCGTCTTTATACAGTCAATTTCTATATTTGAGAGTTTCAATTTTTGACCAATTTTACGATTTCAATTTCACATACATAATGCTTAGTATCTAATTTCCAAGTAAAAAAATATATTGATAGTTAAACTTTCGACCCAACCAACGACTTCACATATCGCAACTTGCACATGGCCATAATGAACATGCAATTAGACAGTCACAACTTACAACTCGTAACCCGAGCATCAAGTTCCCAACGACATGTCTTATATATATATTTGGTATATATTTTATTTTTTTGAAAAAGGTAAAAATGTGATTTTTTTTTTAAATTACCATATATCCATTGTCATATAAAATTTTAAATTATCATATGATTTATATACCAAATATTGAATGAAGATGAAGTTTAGATTTTTGTCGTTGTATCACGCAAATATTCTACTAGTATTGTATAAAGTACATGAATATAGTCCATAGAACTTACAAATTAATTTAATTTCATTCAAATGATCAGTTGTTATATATAAAGTACATACAAATTTAATTTTACATATATTTTTTGGAAAAATATTAGGTGCCGTTGAGTGCACCTAATTTTAGGTGATGTTAATATAAAATGAGGGATTAAACATGTACATATAAAAATGTTAGAGGCTGTAAAGTATAAAAACAATCTCACATAATTGGTCAACTGCACATAAAGAGTGCTGTTGACTACACCTTTATGATCCCTATATCTATACCTTTATCAAAAACACATACTATACTAAAATGGAAAGAAGTAATATTTGAAAAAAAGACTTTCCTATTTAAAGTAATGTTAATTTATTAGTGTAAGAGGGGTAAATTAGTAAAAAAGTTTAAGATGTTAAGACTCAACATACGAAGATGATTTATATATTAGTATAGATAAAGATATTTTGATTGTCATGTAAGAATGAAATGTTATCTAACGAAACTTACATCATACATAAAGAAAATAGATTAGTTAGTTATCACCGACGCATCGCGCAGGCAATGTGCTAGTTTTATTAATGAGTGTGCTGGTTTCGGTATTGACACATAAAAAAAACCACATCTAAAACCCCTTGTTCTTTTCCTGGCTATGAACGATGAGAACATTAAACATTTTCTTGTTTTTTAATCGAAAGTTTTAGGGACAAAGGTTGTGTTATTTTTGTTTATGTTTCATTAAATAAATAATCAACGTGATTATATATGATTACTTGATTGAACGAAACTAGCATTCCGTTGGTGATCTTTGAAGTGCTCGAGTGTGGATCAAACTTAGAGGTGTTCTATTTTGAACACTAGTTTCTACGTGTTCTTATACCTTACTCACTAAAGGTATAGTATATCTAACTTCATATTTTAATATTGTTTCGGTTAATCTAGTAGATTCAATTGCATCCGATCTGAAAAATCTTTTGTACAATTACGTTTAATTATTTCCGCTGCATTTTTTATCACGTTATCTATTTTAAATCGTTTTAAAAGTCATTTATTTCCAACAACTAATATGTTACCAAATAATATCGTACATGGACTCAAGTTGTAACTTGGTTTAATGTCATTTAACTTGATTTATTTTAGTTGAACTGTAATGAACCTTGTTAAAACTTCAATTTTTTGGTTTATAATTGTCAAATGATAAATAAATATAAAATGATGTGCATCAATCATAAATAAAATACGACAAGGAAAGAAAGTGAGAAAAAAGTTTAAATTAATGTGATGATGACAAATCGATGTGTGACCTTTTTTATGTACAATTTTATAACTAAAACATTTCTCGAAACGATTTATGTCGTATTATTGTATTTCAAATTTCCAACAAAGTTAATAAAAAATAATTAATAAATTAAAATCCCTTACAAATTAAATTTGCTACTTTGGTGTTAATTTTTGTCGTTTTCTATTAATAAATAGTTAATCTTTAATTTTATAATATTACCCCATATATTACACTACATATATGTACATATAATAATAAATTACCAATTGATATATATTTTTATATACTAGCAGTGTACCCGCGTACAGCAGCGGTGACGAATAGATGCACACTTTTGTAAAAATTTCAATTTGAAAATTTGACAGTATCTATTGAATTATTAATTTTTTATATATTTTGTAAAAGATTTATTAAAATAATATGTTAAAAATTTTAAAAAACGATATGCAAAGTTTAAAATGAGAGCTTATTATAAATATTATAGAATCAATGGTTGATTTGGAAAGATTGAAATCATTAATGAATATGAAGGGCAATATAGTCATTAAATATTGTTTAGTCTAATTTTAAAATAATGATGGATATGCTTTATATGTAATTAAGATAGGTAAGATAAAAGTTTAATAAAAAATGATAAAAAAAAATGAAGAATGAAAAATTATACAATCTTATTGATTCTTTTATTTTACACTTTTTTACCATTATTTATTAAATTAAACTCATCTCGTATAGGTAAATTTACAACTTCTTTGTAGAAATAATCTAACTATTGATGTTATTATCTAATCCTTATTTGATGAGTAAATTAAGAATCTTTCACTTTATAAGTTAGATTGATTCACTTAATATTTCTTTTATATTGCATAAATTACATGAAATCTAATGATAAAATCCTATCATTTACATAAAATTTAATGATAAAATCCTATCATTTTAATAACTTGTACTAATATTTTAGATCTTAAGTTTTGTCGATGTTTTAAAAATCTAATTATTTTTTGAAAAAATATTATATGCACCAAACAACACATAAAGTTTGGTGATGTCAGATTTAAAGGATGGAATGATCTTGTACAAATGGAAAAGTTCGAGGGAAAAATATATAAAATATATAAACCTTGATTGGTCAACAACGTCTAATTATTGTGTTGTCAACAACACCAATATTATGCCTTTATTTCTTCTTCTTTTATTACAAGAAACTAGTATATTCACTCGTGTATACACACATGTTTATTTTATAAATAAATAATTTCAATAATTGCAATATATATTATTAAATATTATTATATTGTGTAAGAATTATGAGATAAAGTATATTATAGACTTAAATTTTGAATATTACAAAATATTATACTAAGATAGATTAAGAGGTACATTAACTCAACAACTACATGGTTTATTTGGAACACTCTCAAATAGATAAATAATAATAATAATAATAATAATAATAATAATAATAATAATAATAATAATAAATAGATGAGATGAATATACACAATATAAAAAAAGACATTCATTGGAGTATGTTTTTAGTTATGAGAATATGGTATTGCATATTCTATTAATCAATTAATTAAAAGTTAATTTGATCTAAATAAGGTCTTCTTGATGTATTCCAATTGTGCGTCATTGTTTTTGTAGTAACTAAGAATTATATTATTTTATTTCTTTTAAAAAATATTTTATCATATAAATTAATTAATTAATTATGGTGATTTTAAAAATTAAGATTTATGATGTCATCATTTCTTTAATTTGATAAAATCAAACAATCTTATTGATCAATTGATTGTTGATGACATATCAATTGTTTTCTATATTATATTAATTAAAAATATTTTAGATGTTAATTTAAAGTTTGTCTCCTTTAATTATAATACTAGATCATAACCTGTGAAATTTGAGGACTACCCCGAGAATCTAATATCTAATACAAAATTTTATAGTATGTTGATGATTAAATTTTATATAATATCATTTTTTGTATATATTTATAGTTGCACATATAATCACTTAATTAGTTACATGATGTTACAGATAAATTTTGAACACATGTTTTTCATACTAATGTAATAATAAATATTAATTTTATCTGTTATTTTTAATTTTAACATTTTTCTTTTCCAGTGCACCTTGCAATTATGTTTTGAATATCCAAAACTAAAATCACATTATTCAATCACCCTAATATTCTATATTTGCACAAAAGCGCCTTGTTAAAGTGCTTAACTTCACGTGTGAATGACCCTTTTTCATTCCTTTAATAAGGCCCCTCATTAACCACCAGATAAGCTCCTGCAGTTTTAGCCTCATTAGCAGCAAAGATAGCCGTCAACTAATAACTTTTTATGTAATTTGCTCTTCCAGCAACCTTGTTGCAAACTTTGTTCGTTCTTCGCACTAATAAGTGTATAGTTTGAATAATATAAAGAAGCATAGTAGTCATGATCGAAAAGCAAATCATATCAGAATATAATAAGCATGTCGATCTTTTACTCATTTCAGATGTGGTATGTGTTAGAATACTTAGAGACATACAAATTTTGCAAATTAGAAGTGTGTAACACGTAAATCACCAGATGTCATATTAATAAATTATCTGTGATACATCTTAATCACTTTCAATTCACCATACACTAATTCATTCAATATAGTGTATTTGAACCTCTTTTATAAAGACGTAGACTTTACAAAATACTTATGCAGTTAGAGGATAAAAAATATATATGTATCAACTTACTTATATGGTGGATGATGGAGGCATATTAAGTACTGGAGATGGATTGATAAATATTAAGGTGATCTCTAAATTTTTTATCATAGTCTTTGCAATATAATACAATATTAGTACAAATAACATATAGAAATTCCACTCATTATATTTACAAATAGCCAAATAGGTCCATTCTTGTTGTGTTTAGGGATGGCAAAAAAATCCATACCCGACGGGGAACTCGATACCCAAACCCGATTTGACCGGGGAATCCCCGAGTTGACCGGGGATGGGGACAGGGGCGGGGAATCCCCGAAAATAAAAACCGGGTAGGGGCCAGGGATGGTAATACCTCTCGGGGCTCCATACCCGTACCCGAACTTGCACCCGACGGGGTTTTACCGGGCCCCGAACCCATACCCGTATATATATATATATATATATATATATATATATATATATATATATATATATATATATATTGTAAAAATTAATTAATATTATAATATGATTAGAAGTTACTAGACTTACTCATCTCAATTCTTCAATTCATTTCCCTAAGCCAACGTTTGGTTTCCCCAACCCAACATTTGATTTCCCCATGCCCCTTTCATCTTCTTGACCTCCTAGATACGATCAATTTACACTATTTATATTCTTGCTTCTTCCTGTACATGATTCATCTTGTTTTCAAAGCTCAAACTTGTGATTCATCAGAAAACTCTCTCCACTCGTTTTTCTCTCTCTCTAATCGATTAGTAAGTATAAAAAAGTCTTGATTCTATTCCAACTATGATGTATATATATATATATATATATATATATATATATATATATGTAATGTTGTCTATTGTATTTGTTTATCTCAAGCTATTTTGATTTAGTTTATTAGTGAGCTTGAATTGTTATTAAACTAGTGAAATTGTTTGGGTTACAACCTGCAACTAGACTCTATTTTTGTATGTAAATAAGTTTATTTACCCGTAAATGTTCTATCTGTAATAGTAAATGAAATCTATTTGGTAATTGTTTAAGGTCTTTTTCTTGTTAGGAATGACTTTGGATGAGAATACGACTAACGCACGGTCAACACCGGTTGGTTCATCAACACTAGTTGGTTCCTCAACACAAGTATGCAAGAAGCGGATGCAAGACCTAAAAATGGTGAAGAAACACCTGAGGTCAATGCTCACGAACCTCCAAAAAAGAGAACAAGAAGTGAGGCATGGGAACATTTTGTGAAGCTTACTGTGAATGGACAAATCAAGGCACAATGTAACCATTGCAAGTCGTTACTTGGAGGCCATCCAAAAAATGGTACCAAGCATTTGCTCGATCATATGAATACTTGTAGAGGGAGGAAGCAACCTGAGCTGGATTTAACCCTTTGTTTAATTTTAAGGACTTGATAATCTATTTTGAAGAACTTTTGAAGAATTGTACTCGTTTAATCGTATTTTGGATTAATGTTATCTTTGTTGCAATTTAGTATTCCGTTTAGCTAACTTTTATCATTGAATATTTACTCATTTGTTGCAATGAGTACTTCGTTGGCTAATTTTGAATTGTACTCATTTGGCTAAAAAAATGATACAACCCTCGATTCCCCGTTGTTGGTGATCCCCGATCCCCTTTCGGGTCGGGGATGGGGCATAAATCATCCTCCCCGGCGTGATGGGGATGGGATGGGGACTTGAGCTAGGAATTCGAGGACGGGGATGGAAATTAAGGTCCTCGGTACCCCCCGGCCCCGTTGCCATCCCTAGTTGTGCTTCATCTACCAATGACTAAATAGCCTAGCTGTAAGGGTAGCTCATGACTTCCTTTAGGTCATGAGTTTGAAACTTGTCATGGGTATTATTTATCATAATGGTACCTACCACCAATGAAGCGCATGACCTACAACGTTAAAGCTTAATCCGCGCGAGTTTCGACTTGGACGTTGTGGTAGATGTGATGGAGGTGATTTGCCCGGTGATGTTGGACCTTGTGAGGGGTTCGGTTGTATTCCAGTGAAATATAGGCTCCAGTAGGTAGCTCAAATACCCATTTTTTTTTTGTTGTGTTTCATCTCTGATGGGCAAATCGAATATAATGAAAAAGTTTAGCTTTAAAGGAAATATGTTGAATTTGTTCTAATGAAAAAGTTTAGCTTTAAAGGAAATATTCCGATTTGCTAACTTATGATTCAATCTAGTGAATAATTCCCATCAACTTCATTATCTTACGCGTTTAAATTTAAATGACTAACTTATTTTAAATCCGCGTTCACAATCAATAAACAATCATTCATAGACAAATAATTGAAATAAATTACTAATATGAAAAAGCTTCCGCTAAATTGATCATTCAATAATTCACTAATAAGCTAGATCAATGAAACAAAACTCAAATACGTAAGGTTTTCGATTAAATAAAAGTTGTTCAACATAAACTCATAAGATTAACACACCTAATCACTAGTTCACATCATCCAAATAAATGAAAGGGAAATTAGCTCATGATTACGTATCAAATCACAAAGTCAATAATTGAAATCAAAGAAAACATTATGTTCGAATGTAAAACATGGTCACGGATAGAAGAAAAATATCATTGATAGAACATAGAGAGAATACCCCAAATGAATTTGACTTTAGTCCGTTGGATGTTTTTATTTGGACATCTTGTTTAGGCTACTGGATTTTGTTTTTAATCTCCTGGCACCGTTTCTTTGTCCTGAACCCCTCTTTGAATTCTTCGATTTTTTTTATTGACTTCCATCCATTTATTCATTCAACTCACAGTCACAGATGAGACAAAAGGACTTCTATAGAATCACCATCGACATTCACATTCTATTAGTAGGGCAAATTAGTTATATCTTTAGCTAGTATATAACTAGTCAATATCTAATATCACATATACATGTCTTTCTTCCGCAATGAAATCCATCTCTTCCTTCACAAATCGGATTTGATAAGAATGCGTCTATTAGTACCGCTTTCAATTTCAAAGAGATCTCGAATGATTACAACGATGTGATGATTAAAGAACGTGACCCCAATGATTAAGTGGATAGATCCGTTGATAGGATCGGTTTGATCTAATCAAGACTTACAACTTTGAATAATTATCAAGAAACTACGGAATAGTACTTGATAACTTAGGAATTAATAATAAATATTAATCACATAATATAAAGAACAATGATAAAATATTAATCACCAAAAGCTTCAATCTTATTAATATGAATTAGACGAATACATGGCTGTATTAGGGTTAAACCTTGAAGCTATCGTTAACCTATTTTAGGTTCTAATGATCTCTATTTATATCGTATAGAGTTCTGTACAAGTTGTCCTACAAATATGGAAGTAAATCTATTCCATATACGACTCTATCTCTTAATCTATTCAATATTACTTTAACAGTAGCAATATTGATGTAACAGTTAACAGTACTAAATTTTATACAAACAACACTAACTATTACATTACTAACAGTAGACGACAGTAGAAAACTCTGTTCTAGTAGTAGAAACCACTTCAATCTTCAAGCAATAGTAACTCTGTAAGCAGCAGTAACATCCAACAGCAGAAATCATGCTAACAGTAGTAACTTCTGTATTGACAGCATTAATTACTTGAAGAATCCAGACCCAACAATCTCCCCCTAAACTTAATATGTTCTCCTAACAGCATTAAGTTTTCTAACCTCATTCAATCAATAAATAAATTCATAATCCATATCTTTTATTTGATGTATCTTTAAATGTTTGTTTGAGTTCTTCAATGTAGCTCTTGATATCTTTAATCAACTCATAAGCCATTTCACAATCCTTAACACTCAATTGTGCTAAATGTTTGTTTGAGTTCTTCAATGTAGCTCTTGATATCTCTAATCAACTCATAAGCCATTTCACAATCCTTAACACTCAATTTGTGCTATATCATACTCATCAACACACTCAAATTTCAATTATACCTTCTTTCTACCAAAAAGATATTTACACTCCCATCCTTTTGCATTATATAGTGTACTCCACAATTTTCAAGTAGAACCCAAAAAGTCATAGGAGAAAATGATTTCCTGAATACCTTCTATATCTTCTCAAACTCATACATCATCAACAGATACTCATAAATGAGCATATTGTGGTCTAACTCTTTTTGATCTCCATACTTCTTTTTCCCAATTTCAAACAAATTGTCTACATCCTTCCTTGTAAATCCTTTGATCAACCTGATCATTGATGAATAAGTATCAACTGAACCTCCAGCCCTCTTGACCTTATTTACATATCCGTTCTGCTCATTTACTTCAAAATACCAGTCAATGATAGGAAACTTAATCTGTAAAGGAGTTACCTTTTCTCCTTCCTCCTCAGCAAACACAATCAATTCCTTCAACTCATCTTTATTAACCTCCTTTGTTGATGGCACACCAGTATGCACATCTTTTTCACTCTTAAAATCCTCTGTCATCCCCTTTTTGTTTCTATCCAACTGATTTCCTTTTGTTATAAGTAGATATTTGATCATCTTCAATAGGTCTATCATGAATTCCTTTGATTTCTCTTTCAGCTCTTATCTTTTTCTCATCATTTTTCTCACCAGATTGTCCACTCTTTAACCCTTCTTGCTTTCTATCATACATTTTATGTATGGATATATATAAAAGGATATATATTGTAGCTGATAATCAGTTTATGTATGGATATATATAAAAGTGTTACATCGTTTGATGAATATAATATAATAATTATATGTTATATGTTATATGTCAAAGGGTTAATAGAAAAATAGGTTACTTTACTTTGTGAAAATGTTCAACTAAGTTACTCGACTATTAATTTGTTCGATTGAATTACTAAACTTAATAAAACATGATATGTAGGTTATTTAACTTATAAATATTAACACTAAGATCATTTTACTTAACTTTTGAATTCAAGTAATTTACTTAACTTATAAATATTATAATGCAAAAAAGTATAATTTAGATATGAAAATAGTTTAGTAATCCAATTGAACAAATTAATAGTACAGTAATCTACTTGAACATTTTGGCAAAATATAGCAACATATTTGTTTATTAACCCTATGTCAAAAGACAAAATCAACTGGATATAGATATCCAATCAATTATATTATTATTATTATTACTAGGTTATTAACCCGTGATTACACGAGTTTTCTAAAAGGCTTTTGTACTTTAAATATAAGTAAGTTAATATGTAGCCATTAGTTACTTAAACATTAATAATGTTAAGTATTAAACTGTATAATTCAATGGTTCTTGGGATGGATATATAAACATACGGTTCTAATAATTAAATTAAAATGTGTATTTCACATAAAACTATCTTTCGTTTATTCGAATGTTAAACCGTGAATACACATGCATTTTTCATAAAACTATATTTCGTTTATTTGAATGGTAAACCTGTGAATACATACTATACGGATACCGAATAAAAGTATTTTTGATAAACCCTAGTGAATACACATTCATTTCACATAAAACTATCTTTCGTTTATTTGAATGTTAAACCTGTGAATATATACGGATATCAAATAAAAGTATTTTTCATAAACCCGTATATACACACAGATTGTTAAATGTGACTTTTAGTTGTATTAGTGTGAATAAATACTTCACACATTAAATTACTTGTCTAATAAGGGATTATTAATATGATGGTATTATGTTAATTAATTAATTAATTTAATAAATTAAAAGTCAGAGTAATTTTAATAGGAATCTTCGAAACTCGCCGTTACCTCCTCTTTGGTAATTCAACTTCTCGAAAAACATATTTATTTATTTATTTTATTGAGATATATATGAAAGAGATAACTCGTTTATTTAAATTATAAATAAACTACTTATTTATTTATTCAAAAAGAAAAATTTTAGGTGAATAAAAGCATTTGATTGGTTAATTGAAAATGTGATGAATCAAAGCATTTGATTGGTCAATAGAGCTTGATTTAAAACAAAATTGAAGAATCCAAAGTTTTCTTTTATTAATATTTAGATTATTATTATTATTATTATTATTATTATTATTTGGGAACAAATCTAAAATGGTTGGAGAATATAGTTTTTTTACTTATTAGAATTTTAATTTTGGAAGAAATTTGAATGGAGAAATTTTAGTGAAATTGAACGATCTGATTAGTATTGAAGTTTTAATGAAATAAAAAATTTTGATTGGTCAACAGGATTGATTTTAAACAAAATTTAAATGTAGCATAGTTTTCTTTTGTTAATATCCATATTAGAAAGATCAGATAATATTAGAAATTTAAAAAAGAAATAGTTTTGGTGTATCTTTATTTAAAAAAAAAATACCCCTTGTAAAATGCCTATTCAAAAGGAATTCAAAATTTTCAAATCATTTTTCTATGTACTAATTAAGTTAGGACATTTTAGACAAGAGCTTCAAATATACATATTAGCTAATTATTAGTCCCAATCTAAATAAGTGACTCTAATTTAATCATCCTAATTCATTTAATGGTGATAATTAATTTAGTAGTGTCTAGATTCATTTTGATTACCTAATTTTGACTCTCTTATAATAATAATGAGATGCGATCAGTAGAGTACAATAAATTTTTAAAGTATGAGAGAATCAATGAGATTGTGTCATTTGTACAAAAATCCATTACCCCCATCTTTTTGATAAACCTAAACCCTAAACCCTAAACCCCAAACCTTAAATCCTAAATCCTAAATGCTTTACAAAACCCTAAATCCTACTAAGCCCTAAACCCCGAACCCTGCTAAAACCTAAAACATAAACCCTAAATGGATTTTTGTAATCAAAGAGGAGAAAACGCTGAATTTTATGATGCAATTTTAATAATTTTTCGATTTGCCGTTTGTGAGATAATTAATTTTTAAGATCTTGGGGGTAAATGGATTTTTGTACACGTATTTTTATTGGTACTCTTATTCTTTAAAAAAATGTTGTACTTTAACTAATTTTTCTCTAATAGTAGTAATAATAATAAAGAGAAAAGAAAGAAGAGAGAAGAGAGATTATATATATTTATTTAATAAAATTTGATGTGAGAATGAGTCATTTTGCTTGACGGAGTTCTAAACTCTAAACTCCTAAATGTAAGTGCATTGTTTATTTACCATATTAGTAGGGGAATTTTTTAATTGCTTTGTTCCGAGCATCAAAAGACTCAGAAATCGCCACTGCAATTTTTGTACTTTTATATCATTTATTTTGTCTATCTTTTAGAGCAAAGAGACCGGTCATTATCACCACTCTAAAAAAGTTAGACCAATAGCACGTTATTTTTATTTTAAAATCATATTGAAATTAACTTTCTTATGTAATTATCAAACTGAAAATTGAATCCACATTTACCTTTATAAATAATTATACACACACAAAATAAAATTAAAAAAAACTATCATTCAATATGGTAGCCACCATATTGAACAATTTTTTTATGAACCATATTGAAGGGGGGAGTGGTCACATTCAAAATGATAGAGAACCATTTTGTCCACCTCACCCCACTCTCTTCACTCTTATATATTAACTTTTGACTTCGTTCTACTTATAATACATGTTATGTTATGCAATAATATTTTTGTACTAAAAATTAGAATGTTCAAATTCCGTCACTGTTTGTTTGTCAGTTTGTTATAGTTACTTCAGCGTATGTAACAGTTAACATAGTATTGAATTGATTTTAGCTTTAACTATATCATTTCGCATTCAATATTTAATGTAATTTGTTATCGATAAAATTATGACAACTTTCGTAAAAATATAGAAATTAATAATAGTTGAGAATTAGTCCAATGGACGGACTTGTTGGCCAACAAGATTGTCAAAATAAGCCACGTGTTCAGATTTATAAGGGACCCACATACATGTGAGCATGTCTGCTGAATCATCCTCTGCAAACTTCAACAGATTCAGTGTACATAATACCCACATCATACTATTGTTTTCTGGGCTCTTCATTTATTTTACGATATAGGCAAAGAATTTTCTTCTATCTATGTCATGCTTTCCCAAAAATACACATAGTATATCCTATCTTATTTTTTAAAGTAATTCGGATCCGGTTCAGATGAGTGGGAAATTACGATAGTAGTTAAATTCGTAAATCACAATATTGTTATTTTGCAGTGTACTTGTAATTTTCTGTCTCTCCTCTCATCTCTAAGTCACCATTCTCTCTAATCTCCACCAAATAATATTTAAAGATTTATTACAATCTAAAATTTGAATAAATTGAAGAATATACGTTCCAAATTGAAGAATAATATATATCAAAAGGAAAGGATATATATATAGCTTCGGTGACATCTCTTTTCCTTTTCTTTTTCTATAAGTCATGTACTCATGTAGGAATATAGATGACAGTATAAGTATTGAATAACTATATTTATTTAACAGAACATTTTCACATAAATATGACCAAAATATAAAGTTTTTATTAAATACCAAACTCATTATATTCACATGGTTTATGTACATATATTCTTTTACATCCATTTCTCTTTTTATATTTATCCCACACACAAAGCAATATATGAAGACGGCAAGACGTAACTACCAATTTGAACCAATGTTTTGAAAACTGATTTTATAGTCAAATCGGAGAGGCCTCCGGTTCCGATCGGGCCGGTCGAACCGGCCGGTTCAAGCGGTTTCGATTTGTATGTGTTTTTTTTATTTTTATTTTTCCAATACCACTAAATGTACATTTAACCTTAACATTTGCTTAAAATACACATAGAAACACATATAAAACAACAATAGAATTCAATAAATGTACAAAACGCATACAATTCATACTAAAACTATACAATTCAATGTGAATACAAGTTTCAAACTTCAAAACGAGCAAACAACATTACAAATCTAAACCTTAAATAGTTCAACATGAATACAAGTCTTAAATCAAAGTTCAAACATATTAGTATCAATCCAAATAATAATAATAATAATAATAAAAAGCCAAAAAAAAAAACAAAAACAAACTAACGTTAGCTTAATTAACTGACTATAAAAGTAGAAGTTTTAGAACAAGTATTTAGCTTAATTAACTGACTTTTAGTGTAACTAACATTACGTTTGATCGGTAAAATTTCATAGAATTCGATGCGATTGAAATCATAGTTCCATTTTATAAGGGTGCAGTGCTTGATTTGAATTGGAACTCATCAATATCAATATTCTCCGCTAAAATATATTCTGAAATTTCAATATTAATTTCTAATATGAATTATATTTAAAATATTTCAGGAGCCAAATGCAGCATAAGTTTGTTATAGTTTGTAATTATGAACTTGAGAAAAATAAGAACTTGAAGTTTTCTAAAATTTCACAAAAGACATGATAAAAAATAAGTATTGGGACAACAAATGAATAGTCAAGTAAGTGTGGGAGGTTGTATCATTTGTCTTCATCCTAAGAAACAAACCATGATAACATGCCATTGACGATCACACCTTCCTTCAATTCTAACACATTACCTATGGAATACTATGGACTACTATTCATAAACATAGAATTTCTTTATTTGATTCAAACACTTTTCATTGTTAGATTTGTATTATTTAATTTAATTGGTAATCTAGACATTGGTCTTCCAAAGATGTTTGAAATTGCTAATTTTGCGTTTACAAAACGGTGCTTTATGTCTCAACCTACTTTTTAAAAAATGTGTCCCGTCTCCGACTAAGCGAAGATAATCACTTATATTGCAAATACATTTTTCCTAATTATCTGCTTTTTATGAACACAGTAATCAAATAATTTTTACAAAACACAATCTCAAACGTTTTAAAATAAAATTCAATAGATTATTGAGAACTTAGACTTGAAGATGAGTAATATTCAGGTCACTAGTACAAAATTCATACACATACTTATAGTAGTCACACATTGTAATACAAATATTTTGTCATTTTTTTCCGTTGCATTCGTGGTGATGTATCGGTAATAGTGTTCATCCGTGACATGCATGTAGAGTCACAGAGAGTTCGAGCTTGACATGAGATGTTACGGTGGTGAGGAATATGTTTAAAGATTATATAATGTTTAAAGATTATGTAAGTGATCAGAGGCGACGGTGATTTAGAGCACGGGGTGTGGTGACACTGTCACCACAGTGTTCTGGACAGTGTTCTGGAGAATGTTGTAATTGAGGATTTTGTGGTGTGGTGACAGTGTTCTGGACAGTATTCTGGACAGTATTCTGGAGTTTTTTATTAGTTGTTTTATTTGTTTTTTTTAATGGTGATAATTGTATAAATTAAATTATAAAAATAAATAAATCAAATAAAACAAGATTTAATTAATTAAAAAAAATTACAAGTCCTAAAATTAAAATACATAATTTAAAAAGTCCTACAAATTTAAAATACAAAAGTAAATAAAATAAGACAAATCAGTTTCCCGATCCCGAACCCGAAGCACCACCTCCCGCTCCCGTTCCGTATGGCCATCCCATTGTCTCGCAAATCTTCCTCTTCTCCATTTCCAAGATGAACCTTGCTTGCTCCGGTAAATGCTCAGACGGCATCGACAAGATTCGAAGTTTGGCCTCGAGATCCTTCGTCTTGTAGTAGCCTTGCTTGTCGGATCGGATGCCTTCGAATGTTGTTGCGAGTGATTCATCAAACGAAGCACGGGAGGAACCGGCCGAACCAGAAGAAGTGGTTTTTTGAGACTTCGGTTTCCTTGACTTTCCAGCCGGCCGTTGATGCGGATCGTCCCCAAATAAACCCTCATTCGGATTTTGCGTTTCTTGCTCCGGTGGTTCGTCAAAGTCCGAGTCCAAATTGACCGTCTCGCGGCGTTTTGGAACATTTCGTCTACCGACGACAAACGGATCGGGATGTAGCCACTTCTGTTTATCCTTCAAAAAGTTCCACGCCAACAAACTTGTGAAAGTTTTTTCGTTTTCCAGCTTGTATTGCGTGTCACAACGGATCAACAAATCATCCCCCCCTTCACCGCTCCGTAGTTGATCCGAAAGCCTTTTCCATATGCCTTGCCACCTGTTGCAGTCCGCGTTGAGTTTGGTCCATTTTGACGACAACGCGTCTTTTCCTCGTTGAAATGGTGGATTCCGTGCGTTGTACGAATCCATAACGAGATACCAAAACGAAGACCCTTCTTGGTCAGTTCCACGTTGTGAATTTTCGTACACCGAAATCCAAATTTCGGCCAAACGAAGCTCGTCCTCCGGTACCCAAACGTTACGGTGTGGAACGACTTTTTTGGTTTTGGCCGGTGAATCTTTTTTGGGTTTTTTGCCCTTGGTTTTTTTAGATGATTCGGGTGTCGGGTTGGTGTCTTCAACGGATTGGACGTTAGGTTGTTGTTGACTTTGACGCCACATTTGAAATTGGGCGTATTCATCGGGTGACAATTGTGGTGGTGGTTGCATCGGTCGGTTGTAAGCGTATTGGGCAAATCCTTGAATTTGTGAGTTGAAAGATGGTTGATTTTGTTGCGGTTGTGAGGTTTGCCATTCGCTCGTGAATGGGTTCCAAGTGGATTGTAAATGGTACGAGTTATTCGGGTTGTTCGACATGATGAAGAAGATGAGATGAAGAAAATAGAATTTTTGAATGAATTTTTGATTGTTTAGATTGTGTGTGTGAAAGAGTGTTTGAGGTAGTGTTTGAATTGTGATTTGAGATTGTATTTGAAGTGTGTTTAAATAGGAAAAAAAAATTATTATTTTTTTTTAAAATTTGGCCGTTGTAACGGCTATTTTTTAAATTTAAAAATTAATTTTTTTTTAAAAAAAATTAACGGTAAAAAAAGAAAAAAAAACAAAAGAAAAACGTTGCCGTTCACAACGTTCGGAAAAGGACGGCGGCCGGAAAACGCGACGAGAACGCCGTCGGGAACGCCGTCCCTGTGCGGCAGAACGCCGTCCGACGGCGTTCTCGTCGGAAAACGGTGACAAAACCCCCCACACCCCGTGCTCTTAGAGATAGACAAAAGAGGCAGACGCTTACCACTTCATTTTTGTGAATTAATGCCAAAAAGCATGGTTTCAACTTCTTAGTCAAGCTAGCCTTTAGCTTTATATATATATATATATATATATATATATATATATATATATATATATATATATATATATATAGATAATGCGACTACTTTATTTGTGTATCTAGTTGTTAACAGTATATGGAACTAAGTAGTAAAGGTAAGAAATACTCCATGTAAAATAATAGTATCACTGACATGCTCAAAATTTTGAGTCGGAAACTTAAGGTCAAAATAAAGAATATTACCAACATGAAAAAAAGTAAATCTTGGTTGATTTTATATATTCTTTCTATATATAGATAAAAATCACGGTATATAAAATTCCGTATAACTTAAAATAGCATATTTGATCAATCTAGTGACATACTCCACTAAAAAGTTTAACAGCGTTATATGTTTTTACTTGTATGATTCAAATTATAAACATCGGGGGTTCAACCGTTTCTCATTTTTAAAAATGTTCTCACGAGATCATTCTTTTACGAGATCATTCTTTTAGTTACTTGTTAGCATGTTAACTTGTTAACTCGTGACCCGACTAGTCACTCATAATCTTGATTTATAACTTTCAACTCGTGACTCGACTCGACTCGACTTATAAGATCGAATCACTATTTTACAGTAAATTAACTATCTTTATATGTATATGTATATATTATTGTTTAAGATTTTTGTTCTTAAAAGATGTAAAACATGGTGAAAGCCGATAGTTAAGTCGTTAACCGACAATCAACACAAAAACTTAATTTAAAATAGATTATAGTCATTTTCTTTTCTATTTTGTCGTTTTATTTTTTATATTACATTTCAATAAAAGTTCGTTGATTTTTCGGACTCATAAGAGTCATACAAGACTCGGAAGAGTCATACATGACTCGGAAAAATCAATAAACGACTTGTAAGAGTCAAAGTTAATTAAGAGTCGGGGTCCTTCTCGCCTCGTTTTTTAATTTTTCACTCAACTTATAAGAGTCGAATCGTGACTCGTAAGAGTATAACAACTAAGCATGTTATAATAACTGGAAATAATAAACTTTAATATAAATATAGAGATGAAAATGAAATATATTAATAAAGCACATAACATATAATTAAAGAAAAAGTGGCCACATGCATAATAACAAATTTTGTGTATTGTTTGGTAGTCTCTTCCTTCTATGTCATGGCCCCCATATTCCCTTTCTTTTTTTAGCCTTTACTTTTATTTATTCTAACCAATAACACTTTTTAATTTAGAAAATAATATAATTTAAAGTTATAATACTATAAATGAATGAAAACCCCCATGATTTTTCTATATATATAACCAAGAGAGTCATACTATTTTTTGTAGGTATCATGGCTAATTACCATAAATGTGCCACTTTGGTCATACAAGTAGAAGAAGTCAACATGGAGATTGCATCTCAAATCAAGCATTTTTCATCAAATTCCTCAACCAACACTATTACCTCTTCATCCACCACCGGCTCATCATCAGTGTCGTCTACCTCCAGCTCCTCTAGATCGACTCCTGAGATCATAACGTGTAGTCAAAGTCAAGGCAAGCCTAAAAAAGAACCGAAAAGTGCTCAAAAGGGAAACAATGGTAATGAACAAAAGAAACAAAATAGAAACATTGATGGTGATAGTGGTTGTAGTGATCCTCCAATGTATCGCGGTGTAAGAAAAAGGAGTTGGGGCAAATGGGTGTCTGAAATCCGTGAGCCACGTAAAAAATCTAGAATATGGCTTGGGACGTTCCCAACAGCTGAGATGGCAGCTCGAGCCCATGATGTAGCGGCTATAGCCATAAAAGGTCACGCCGCTTACCTCAATTTTCCTGAATTAGCACATCTACTTCCAAAACCAACCACCAAATCACCAAAGGACATCCGAGAAGCTGCCATCAAGGCGACCGCCACATGCGGTGGATATGAAGCCGAGCCACCAAGACAGGCCATACTTTCTCATTCCCATTCATCAACCACTTTATCATCAGAAACCACTCAAGAATCAATTATATCAAAATCAATCGAAGACGATACATTTTTCGACCTGCCTGATCTTTCTTTTGAAAATACGGACAGAAACAATATTTTTCAATATTACCCTGCACCATGGCAGTTGGAGAATGGAGTTGATACAGGATTCAGGCTTAACGCTGAAGAGACATTTCATTGGCATACTTGCTAGTGAAAAAAGAAAGATTCTTAAATCAACATTAGCCACTAATTTTATTAAAGTTACCATATATTTACAATTTATACCCCTGTAAATTTTACCACCATAGAAGCACAAAATTTTGGATTTATGTATGTGAAAGAGAGACGATTTGTAGATTTTCAATTTTTATACCACCAAATATGTTACAACTTTGAAGGAAACATGAGTTTTTATCTTTAGATAGAAGTAAATTTTATACTTTGTAATTTACATAAACTGTGCAACTTTAGATTTTGTAAAGTGCTCATGGTAAAATAATATTACTTCTCTAACTTCTACTTTTTGTACTCCAACAAATATTTTTAACCCGCTCGTTGCAGCGGTAATTTTCTAAAAAAATGACTTTAATATGAAATAAAATATTTAAGAGTTACAATATATAATAAATTGTGAATCATAGTTTACCTTAATAGTAACATGTAACATTTCTTCAACAATTTAAAAAATAATTAAATTAAATAGTAAAAAAAATTTCAACTTATACTTTATATTTTAATATGTTTGTTTTTCATTGTCAAGTAATATTTTTTCTTTACGTAAAGTTTATGACATAAACAAAAAATGATATAATATTTAAGGTGGGATTTGATTTCATATTATCAATATCGCACTTAATAACAACACATCTTTAATTTGTAAAACATTGATAAAATAATAACGATACTTATAATCTTAAGAAAAACCTACCGGTATTATGTTTATTATTCTCTTTTACACCAAATGAAGTATTCAAAATGCTAAAACAACACATGTATTATTAAGGTATTTAAAACTTTATATAAGATAAATGTATATGAATTTTCAAGAATATATAATTCTATAACAATAAGTAAAACATATCAACCTACAATCCCTAACTTTGAATATATATTTAATCAATATTGCACTTAATAACAACACACCTTTAATTTATAAAAAAATGATAAAGTAATAACGACACTTATAATCTTGAGAAAACTACCGATATTATTTTTGTGTTTCTCTTTTACAGTGAATGAAGTATTTAAAATTTCAAAACAACACATGTATTAATAAGGTATTTAAAACCTTAAATAAGATAAATGTATATAAATTTTTAAGAATATATAATTCTATAACAATAACTAAATATATCAACCTACAATACCAAACTTTGAATACATATTTAATTGAAATGATCTTTTTAATGTATATGGATTTTATTTATAACTAAATACACTTGAAAAAAGAAAAAAAAAAGGGAAACTCACTATTTATGGCACTATTGCACAAATAGTATTTATTTAGCTTTACTAATTGTAAGAGTCGAGAATATTACACTACTTATGATTGAAATATTTCTATAACAGAATCATATAAGTAAAAATCATTTAGTAAGATAAAAAATTTAAAAATTACTTAACTAATAATTAATCTTAAGAAATGATTACTAAGAAAATTATGTTGAATTTTTAAATGCAAACCAAAATAAAAGGTATAGAAATGAACAAACAGAGTGATATAAAACAATTATATAAATACGTAAGCGATAAAGAATCATATGCATTATAACAAAACCACGATGACGAAAAGACATTTATTGATTTTGTATACAATAAAATATTGTCTCATCAAAGTAATCGCTAATAGAAATCACGTTTCATTTTTTTTTTTTTATTTCTCTAGTAGTTGTATTTATAAATAAACTCATCATATCATTTAGACCTTCGAGCACGTAAATGTAACATTACATTCCATTAACAGCATACATATGAGATAAAATTGACGCCAAATACTAAAAAAAAACCCGCCTTAAGTTATTCTACGAACCGACGTAAATAACCCCTGAATCACGCGTCAAACACACAAAAGTAACCGCTTAACTGTTATTCAACCCCCTAATAGCTCGTTTAACAAGGCGATCTGTTAACCTTTTTAATAATTTTTCTTTAACCAGTGTTCACATAAGATATGATCGCTTCACCGCCATAATTTGTCTTTTTCACCACCCTAACACACCGTTTCTCTACTAGTGCTTTTACTATTTTTCCGATAATGGGTGTTATATGAATTAGTACTTCGTAGTCTGATTAAGACCATGCATGGATGATTACACATGAGGGCACATGTGAAGAGTATCCAAGAAGGAGACATTATCTCATCTACTCACGCAAATATCAAAATGGGCTAATGAAAGCTCAATAAGTAGAAGCAATTAATATTATTATTTGAATACTATTATTATTATTAATATTTATTATTATGCATATTATATAAATTCATATGTCAAACTCTAAATTTATACTATCAAAGTTTTAAATAAAAAGTAACAAGTTATGAAATAATGCAAAGCTACATTAACTTTAAAGTTATGTCAAACTTTATAATTAAAAGCAATGAATCATGAAATAATGACTTTAAAGACTTTGGATTGGTTTCATGTTCTAGTATGTCGCCAACTCTATAACAACACGCCAAGTACATTTTTCTGCCCCTCACTTCTTTATTTAAATTATTATTTTCTCTCTTCTTTTTTAACGTCCTCGATCATGACATCGATCTCATGTGGATTCATTAACAACTAATTTTTCGATTATTAATCATTAAAATTTTGCTAATACTTCCCTTGTCGTCGTTACAATTAACGACACAGTGTATGTAACCTTCTCTCTTGATTGCTAAATTCGTTTGACGATTTGGACTGGTATGTAATTCCATAGCTACTCGTGATTAACTAATTGAGCATAATTCAAGTGGTACTGTTACCGCAAACCGTCAAACTCTACGTGTGTGACATATATTTCATGGGTTTGAATTCGTTCATCAACATATCTGGTTGATTTGTGGACAAGTGATTTACCCGGCGTTGATGCTCCTTGTGGGTGGGGCGGAAGCGTACCATTGAAAGATGGTACGGGGTCAGGGGTACCCTCCAAATTACCCTTTTTTAGCTACCTATGATTAATGTGTATAAGGTCCCTTTGAGATTTGGAAATCGGGTTAACAACAAGTTAACGTATTGGGAAATTTAATTTTGAGTCAAATTAGAGTTACGGTTATGTATTTAGATATATATAGAGGTGCTAGGATTATACAATTCTATTAGAGGAAGTTGGGAAAAAGAGAGAGCATATGAGAGTCTTCCTCCGTTCTTTGTGGTGAGTCTTCAGTGATTCAATAATGTCGAGAGCGTCTCCGTTATTGTAATCTACCATTGAGAGAGGTGTGAGCATATTCAAAAGTGTTGAGAGGAACGTCCAATTTTATAATATCGTTCATATTACAGTGAAATTTAAGCGGTCTAAGGGTTCCATAGTTTTTACTCTCCTTTGATTGAGAGGCTTTCTGATGTAGATTGCAAATAAGATAACTAGATTAAACCTGTTGATTCCAATGAATACCAGGAAAATCTCTTCTAAACACGTTGATTCAAAACGAATACCGCGATTAGGTAAGATTCAAATCAAACGTTCAACACAACTTTGAGAGAACAATTCAACTTTCATAAAAACCAAAACTAACTTCTAGTCTCAACATCAACCTTAAAAAGCAAACCATAAATTCAAATTGGGCCTAAAAACATAACGAGCCGAACATAAAAGCCCAAAACAAAAGCTCAAAATAAAAATAAAAACATAAAATGGTCCATAACTTCTTCTCGGAGTCGTTTTTGGGCCTGAAAGTTGGGTAAACCGCCTACAACAGTTTACCAGGAGATGGGCCTCGATCCAAGCTTCGATTTGGCAATTCGCGGGCCTGAAACGGAGCCCCGTAGCCCAAGTTATGGGTGTTTTTGTGAGGCCCGTTTTTTAACTCGATCTTGGACTTCCATAAACATCAAGGCCCAATCTTCAACACTTGGGCTCGCATCACTTTCCAAGTAAGAGCTTGTGTGTTTACTTACGTTTTTTTTATTTCATTTGTAGATTATTGGCTTATAAATAGTTATATGATTTTTTATCGTGGTAGTGATCGATCTCTAACAACGTATCGATAAATAGTGATACAATTAATGTTTATATATTGTCCTTTTCTATTACGAGTAAATAAATATTAAAAATAACCGATATTAGTACTATCTATGAGACTATGATTCAACAACTGCTATTATAACAATAACAATAGCAATGACGAATTTTAAATTATTTGATGCGTTACCAATTATTCTATATATAATTAACACATGGATCTAATACAGTCAAGTTGTACATGAATCACGTTACTTGATAGTGATAAATGTCATCATGGTGTTCCTCATTTTCATCATTAATGAACATTATATCATATATAATTTATAATTTATAATTTATAATTTATAATTATTAAATTAAATAGGAAGCATAGTGGTCAGAAAGGAGACAAATGGTAATCTATTTGCTTTGCTAGCAAATCTTTCAAACCACACATGTGTCTTTGTGTTAATTATTATTTTATGCCTAAATTATAATTAGTGACATATTACTCTAAGAATAATACAAGTTGAAGTTTTGGGGTCCATGTAGTATAACCAATAATTTAGTCTTTAGACGAGAATATTAAATTAATTACACGATTTTTAATTTGCTTATGTTACTTAATAATAATAATATATTTTGTGGACAAAATTGTGCTGTTCTTGAAGTGGCTAGAATCAAGACTATTAATGGTAATGACTGGTTTCTATTTATATATGTTCAAGTTCTAATACGACCTTGCGAGAGAGAACAAGAAAAGCTAGGCATACATACCAGTATTATCAGTAAATCATACGAGTTATGAATTCGTTTCCATGTCACTCTAGACTTTCAGGAGTGTTTGGGATTGTTTATTTATAAGTGTTTATGTGCTTAAAGAAACTAATAAGTATGTGTCAAGGTTTAAGAAACAAGAAGATAAACAGTTTCTGTAAGGGTGTTTGTATCTGCTTATATGATGTTCACCTAAGCAGATAAGTAGATAAACGTTTAAATAAACAATTCCAAACACTCCTTTAATCTAGATATAAGACCAGATTGATGTAACTGACAGAATTCTCGGATGTAAATAATGACAGAAAAACAATTAACGACGCGACTGGAAAGTGTAATGAAAAAGCTCGTCATGTTTCGGTGTACAGCCTTGTTTGAATCAACTGAAAATGGACAAGTCCATATGTGAAGTAACCAAGGTTCCCGTTTTTAATTTACTTCTTTGGTTTAGCCTAAAACGAATGCATGACAGTGACCAAAAAATACAATCTTCTTCGTTTTCCTTTTTTCTTTTTTTTTTTCCGCAGTTCTCTTTGTTGTAAAGCTAATCATATTCATAGGTGAAATCTTTGGTAAAAGATTACAAGCATAAGCCATATGCTCAGGTAACCTTGAATGTGTTCTCTCTGTTTATAAATCTTAACATATCTGCAAATGAAGAGATCACATTGATTACAGTCACAGTCACAGGAAATGAAAAATTAAGGAGTGTTGTCATAGCTCCATATTCAGGGACATGGCTACTTTGCATACTATAAAGAAACCAACATATAAACTTACTGTACTATAGAATCTTGATACAATACTACTTTCAATGGTATTCATAATGCCAAAATATAAAGAGCGATTTTTCACAAGATATTTTTTTTCCTCAACTGTAGAGTCAAAATCTTTTTTTTTTCTTGTAATTAATTTTAATCATACGTGGCAATTTTACATATTTCCGTGAGCATTTTTATTTTTACATATTTCCACAGTCATCCCTCCCTTTCACATCCATCTCAACATGACTACCAAGTAGGCTCTTCAGTGTGAGTGTGCAATGAATGAGGTTAGTGATGTTACTATCTCTTTGAAGTGTTTGGACAGTTTTCGTCCTTTTATCTAAGTTATATTGATGCTGGGGGCATAAATAACTAAAATCAAGCTGTAATCTGATCATAGATATTTTCAAAGAGCGACTTTCTTTGTAGAAAGGTGAACAAAGCTCGGAACGAGTGGTTAATTAGATGATGTCTGCAACTCTTGTAATGTTATGCTGTATTAATCTTCATTGATGTTATTCGAAAGGAAAAGTTGGTTGTCAAAATGAAGCTTTCTGGTACATACCATCATTCAGTTCTTTTATTTCTGAAAATTACATCCTTCATGTCATACATAAAACACCAGGATCAAGAAACACATTATGCAAAATAATAAACACCTAATTCTTGAGTCCTAGCTCGATTTTCTGGACTGTTGGAACGTCTGTTTTGAAAGACATAGCAAGCACATTATCATCAATACCAGCAGTGAAAACAGATTTTGGCACCGAAAGCAGGCCAGCATTCGCACTTCCAAATGCAGAAACAGCAATTGCTGATTGATTGTGGTTCCTGTTGTACTGAAAATGAACAAGTCCTTTTGGAAACACAAATATATCTCCCTCTAAAAGTGTTTGGTTAAACAACACATTTTTGGTGTCAATAAATCCAACTTCAAGTGTACCCAACATTACAATTAGCAGCTCAGCTGCACGTGGGTGAGTGTGAGGCGGGTTCACACCTGCTGGTGGGAACTGCAGTACTGCATACGAAACACTTTGACCCTCTAGAGCCGGGAATTGGGTCATGGAAGCTTTAAGAACTGTGAAGTTTTTTGGGTCTGGGTTATAGAACCCACTGAGTCCACTGAAGGTGAAGAAACTAGCATCAACAGCGCTCGTGTTTGGGGTGATAAAGTCGGTTAAGATATCAGGGTCATTAGCTTGTGTTGTTTTCGAAATGGCTAAAAGCAAGGCTAGTGTCAGTAGAAATATAGGACTTGTAGATGATTCTATACCCATGACTTTAATTGAGAGCAAACTAAAAAATTTATGTTGTACGATGATTTAGTGCCTCTGTTTGAGTTTATATATAGGTTGCAAACAACTTAAATAATAGTGTTGTTTATGTTTAAGCTCTAACATGATCTCCCAGAGAACAAGAAAATGGATATACGCGTATATAGTAGGAGTTATGAGTTGTTCACGTCGTCTCAACTTTATTTTAGATATCTGACCAAGGTTTAGTTCAGATGACAGCACACACGTTTGAGATTTCGATGTTAAGAACATAAAACCCATCACACAAATGAAAAGTATAATGGGATAAAGAAGTCCTTGTCTTTGGCTGTTTCCACCTTGTTGTTATCTACAAGATATGTGAAGAAACCAAGGATTCATTCTAGGTTTCTTCCTTTAGCTCATCTTAAACCATAAACTATAATGACGAGAAAAAAAAGCATTTTATTACTCCAATTAATACAAAAAATCATTGGTAAAAATTTCACAAGCAGACAACATATTCGTTAGGTTACCTTGAATAATTTCTATCTCTATATATACATTGAGATAGCTGAATTTAGTACCAATAAATTGATTATTTTCTAGATTCAAAGATGGCATCAAAGCTTCAACTTTTCTTGCTACTTTCAGTATTTTCATGTGCCACTCTGCAGATATCAATGGCTGGTGATCCAGACATTCTCTCAGATTTCATTACTCCACCAGTTTTTTCGGGCCCGATAGATGGAAACTTCTTTACGTTCACTGGAATGAGAGCACTTGTTAATGCACCATTCCCAACAACATTCAAGGTCACGAAAGCAGCCATGGCTGAATTTCCAGCTCTTAACGGTCAGAGTGTTTCTTATGCAGTACTACAGTTCCCTAATGGGACAGTTAACCCACCACACACTCATCCACGAGCTTCAGAGCTATTGTTTGTTCTCATGGGTTCCTTACAAGTTGGTTTTGTGGACACTACTAATAAGCTTTTTACTCAAACATTGCAACAAGGTGACATCTTTGTGTTCCCTAAAGGACTTGTTCACTTTCAGTATAATTCTGATACCAAGAATCCTGCTTTGGCTCTCTCGGCTTTTGGAAGTGCGAATGCAGGGACTGCATCTGTTCCAAATTCGGTTTTTAATACGACTATTGATGATCAGATATTGGCCTTGTCCTTTAAAACCGATGTTGCTACCATTCAGAAGATCAAATCTGGGCTATCAGGCTAATTAGCTTTTAAGTACACAACAGATTGTATGTGAATTAAATCTTATTTGTGGGTTTCAAACACCAATAAATGTGTTATATGGACTAGTGAATAAAGATGCATTTGTAATTTAATCTTGGTTACCATTCTAACTTCAATACGATTGCATTTAAAGTAACGAATAAATCTAAAAATATTTTCAAGTACAACACTTCGACTTTATGGTCATTGAACTTTATATTTGGAAACAAGCTCATTGTACTTTCGAAAAGTTTTATTACATCATTCACTTAATTACCCTTTACAACCAATGACTTATAGCTGATTTTTAGAGTGACTCAACTGTGTTTCTTTTTATTTCAGTTATCATTTTTGAAGTTTTTAAGAGTACAGCAAGCTTGTTTTCCAAAAATAAAGTTCAGCGACCCAGTTGGATTATTGTAAAGAGTACAATGACACTATGACCCTCCAGTTCATTAACCCAATGGTTTCATGTGGTGGAATAATTCAAAATCTAGTCTTATATGTTATATATAATGTGAAAGAAAACGATATCCTGGTTGGAATTGAATTTCATCACCACGTTTGTGTTTTAGAGCACATATTGAAGATGGTCTTGTTAATATGCAATTGATACGTATATCATTGTTGTAATTTTATAAAAGTTTATATATAAATGCATCATATACTTGTAGGACCCACGCTTTTAAAACCAGACCGGCTGGCTGGTCTGTCTAGGAACCGGGGATGACACGAGCTTATAATCCTTGGACAAACGACTCAACTGCGAACAAATTAATCTTGTTGTATGTATCATTTGTATTGAATTTAATTAAAGAAATATATAGTTCAAACAATAGGAGACAGAACTTTATTCATCATTTAAGAACATAACATTATTGGTGTTTGAAATCCGTTAACAAGAAACACATATAAAGTGTCAAATACGTGATCTTAATTAGCCTGATAGCCCGGATTTGATCTTCTGAATAGTAGCAACATCGGTTTTGAAAGACAAGGCCAATATCTGATCATCTATAGTTGTGTTGAAAACCGAAGTTGGAACAGAAACAGTCCCTGCATTCGCACTTCCAAAGGCCGAGAGAGCCAAAGCTGGAGTATTGGTAGCACAATTATACTGAAAGTGAACAAGTCCTTTAGGGAACACAAAGATGTCTCCATGTTGCAACGTTTGAGTAAAAAGCTTGTTAGTAGTGTCCACAAAGCCAACTTGTAAAGAACCCATGAGAACGAACAACAGTTCTGAAGCTCGTGGATGAGTGTGTGGTGGGTTAACCGTCCCATTAGGGAACTGGAGTACTGCATAAGAAACACTCTGACCGTTAAGAGCTGGAAATTCAGCCATGGCTGCTTTCGTGACCTTAAACGTTTTTGGGAATGTTGCATTGACAAGTGCCCTCATTCCAGTGAACGTGAAGAAGCTTCCGTCTATCGGGCCAATTGAAACTGGTGGAGTAATGAAATCTGAAAGAATATCTGGATCACCAGCCATTGATATCTGCAGAGTGGCACATGAAAGTACTGAAAATAGCACGAAAACATGAAGCTTTGATGCCATCTTTGATGCTACCTAGAAAGTGAACTGTTTGATGTCTTGCCCGAGTTAGTGATGTAAGTTCGTATGTTCATACATTTGTATATATATTTATATATAACGGGATTTGTTGTAAACAAAGAATATGCAAGCCTTATGCTCGTAATATTCTACCAAAGATGTCATTTAAATTAGTTGTATGAGCTGAACAAAGCGAGGAGTTAGAAAATTTTGGATTTCTTTTGTCATTTTTGTCTAAGGTTGTAAATCACTAAATTGAGCCAAATGATATAAAACAAGAAGCCTTGGATACTTACATCTATCTCGATGAAACAATGGTGAACAGCCAATATGATATGAGCTTTTTCACTGTATTTTAGATTTGTTTGGTTGTTCTTAACCTTTTATGTCCCTTTTTAATTGCATTTCTGGTATGTTCTAATCATTGAAAGCTCAAAACTGTGTGTGTATATATATATATATATATATATATATATATATATATATATATATATATATATATATATATATATCCGGTTTTGTGTTCTCTATCAAGACGGTATTAGAATTTCGAGTCTTGGAGAATAGGACTTATTCATTGTCTGTAAAACCGGAACCACAATCAATCTGCAATCATGACTGCTGAAGTACTGAGTTTGCAAGTGCGACTGCTGTCCTGCTTTCTGTGTCAAAGTATGTGTTCACTACTGGTATTGATCTAAATGTTCATGCTAACACGTCAACACAGATAATCATACTTGTCAAAACTGACGCTGTCAGCTTTTGTCAAATCAGCGCCACGTCAGCACTTTACAAAACTGACACAAGACTGCCAACAGTAATATCACTTCAGTTTTTTTGGACCCCACACATTATTTACTTTAATTATTTAAACTACAAAATTAAATAAAAAACATTAGATTATAATAAAAAAGATTACATTAATTAAAAATAAAACATTACAATAAATAAATAAAAACGTACATTTATTAAAAAAAATACAACTAATTAAGTCTTTGACGGAAATTTGGTGGGAGGGTCGCGATGTGTTGGATAAGAGCGTCGCGAAGTTGATGATGTATCTCACGGTCGCGTAATTCCTTGTCCATACGAAGTTGTGTTGCAACCCTTTCTTGCCACGAGCGTTGGGGCATATTTTACGGGTTCGCCGTATACTCTTTCTCAAGTCAACACATGTTTCGTCCATTGTTCTTGGTTATCATGTTGTGTAAAATCACACAACAATACATGATTTGACATATTTTGTTGACGCTATATTATCTAGCAGGGGTTTTGATGATTGCCCAACGGCCTTGAAGCACTCCGAAAGCTCGTTCCACATCTTTTCCGGCAGATTCTTGGTATCTCTTGAACCTCATCTCGCTTTCTGTTATCGGATGCTTAAATGTCTTCACAAGAGTCACCCCAACTGGATAAATTCCGTCAGCGAGATAATATCCTTTATTAAATTGAATCCCTGAAATATTGTACACTACTTCTGAAGCTCTATCTTGTAGTAAGTATTTGAATAAATCGGATTCATTAAGGACGTTGAGGTCGTTGCTCGATCCCGCAGGGCCAAAGTAAGCGTGCCAAATCCATAAGTTGTGAGAGGCAACCGCTTCGAGCATGATTGTTGGATGGCCATGATCACCTCGGGTGTATTGACCTTGCCATGCAACCGGACAATTTTTCCAAGGCCAGTGTGTAAAATCCACCCTAAGGGCCTAGTAATCCGGGTAAATTTCTAACTTTAAATTTATTATTTAATGTGTTAAGAATATTTGATATGTTATGTTTATTTGATAATATTAGTCAAGAGATTAATTGAGTTATTGTGACTAATAAATAATTTATTGTTTTAAATCGATATAGTTATCGGTACAATAAAATAGTTGGTTTTCGCGAATGGTTTTAGGTTCCAGACAATAGATTAAGAAGGGAACTAAAATTGTAATGGTATTGGGTTAGACTAATATATATATATATATATATATATATATATATATATATATATATATATATATATACACATATACGTTCTAAAAACTTCTAAAACCTTCTAACCTCCTTTCATTCCATATACTTATGGCGAATTGAAAACCAAAAATTGAAGAAACTCTCTGTGAAGAATTATAATCACCAGTAGCATCACCATCTTGTGTTAAAATCGAATTCCATCATCATCATCATCATCTTGTTTCCTGTGAGTAATTAGTGTTTATAATTTGTTTTTATGAAAATTAGCCAATTCATAAATTGTTGTGAAATGGAAGCTTGAAATATGTTATATGATGATATTTGATGTATTTAAGTCGTTAGAAAGCTTGTTAGCATGTTAGGAAGTCGAATTTATGAGTTTTGGAAGATGAAAGTTCGGATTTCCTGGTATCAGCAGGTTCGGTTCGCGAGTTTGCAGAAGATGAACTCAGTTCGCAGTGCTTGACTGCGAAGCGAACTGAGTTGACCTGCGAACTGAGTAGTTCTGCGAACCGAGAATTCCTGCGAACCGAGATTGGGTCTTGCGAACCGAGATTTTTGCGAACTGAGTTTGCTGCGAAGCGAACCGAGGTCCCTGCGAACCGAGATTTTTAAATTTTGTTTTGCAAATTTTGAAATTGCGTAAGTGTTTTCAGGGTCGCGACTGAGTGACAAATTTCACTAACTCGGATTGGGCCGAAATTCGCATGGTCACTCGAAAACGACCCAATAATCAAGGCTCTTTTAAGAGCCTAGGCAGTTTTTGGCCTTTCGGGGTCCTCTTGGGGTCGAAAATGGCATTTTTCAGTTTTAAACATCGTTTCGGGACTTTCTGATGTCGCTTCGGATTGAACGTTTGTTTTCTTAGACTTCAGGAATTTACCTGCTTGTTTAAATATGTTATACGAATTATGAAATGAGTTACTAACTCATTATTTGTTGTATTCTCAGATAAGCAGAAGACTCAGTAATATTAGACTTCTGAGTTGATTGACTGAGACCGACAGGTGAGTGGATCTGTGATCCTCAGTGTGATTTAGTTGTAACATGTTTGGTTACAACGGGTGATGTAATACTACTGTTGATAGACTGTTTAGTCTGAGTTGTTTATATTATCCATGATGATTATGGATTATGTGACGTTTGGCCATTGGGCATATGTGATATGTATATTTAGAGGTCAACACTGGTTGGGCTTAGTTACTATTGTTTGGCCAAACAGGGGTTCCTTATACACATAGTTGATAGGAACTGTTGTTGGTGAAGATAGTAACAAGCTATCGGTTAATCACTGTATTGGCCTGCAGTTGATTTTAAGTGTTCCTTGGAGGATACCTCAGGAACCACCGGTCCTCTTTGACGTTGTGTGTTTACGATTATTCGCTGTAAACAGATTTGTTATTTCTGAGTTAGACTGTTGGTTACAGTTCTTCTCACTTAGCCGTGCGCTAATCCCACCACCCTACTTCTTGCAGGTTAATGTTTGATTAGGGGATGAGCAAGAAGCTTTTGGTTTAATGGGATGTTTGACGACCAGCTACTCTGATTTTGTTTTGATACATTATGATGGAATTTGTACTGTATAACACCCAAACTGATGTATGTTTTATGTTTTTTTAAAACGATATAACTTTAGCATATATTATAAAAGTATGTTTTGACCAGACGCTTCCGATATTTCGAATATAAAATGATATTTAGAGAGTGGGGTGTTTCACAGTGCATACAATCGATACTTTCGAACATGCCCGGAAAACCATGCAACTCCGCATGACGTTGATGTAACCGTTGCACATCTTGGAGTGTTGGTCTTCTTAAGTACTCGGTCGAAAATAGATGATAAATACACTTACAAAAGTTGTCCAAACAATCGTACGATGTTTGTTGACCCATATGTAAATATTAATCAAACGCGTCCGCTGCACAACCGTATGCCATTTGGCGTACGACGGAAGTGACGTTTTGGTAAACATTAAAACCAAATCTTCCGGTCGCGTTTTGACTTTGATGAAAGTAAGCAAAGTAGTCTGGTAATGGAAGATTAGAGTATCACAATATACGTTGACATATACGGATAACAACGGTCGACTCATCCAAAAACGTCGCCAAAAGTAATCTAGAGGGAATGTTGGCCGCTCGGCAAAGTAGTCTTGAAACAAACGTTGAGCCGCACCTTCTCGATCTCTAGGTAAATATCTTCTTGGTGCACGAGGTATACGGTTTGATGATTCGGCATCATCGTCCGAATCCGTGTCTTTCGCGTCTAGCTTATTGAGCCTAGCGATCGGATCGAAAATTTGAGTGACGGCATAAAAATCTTTCTTTTCAGAGTCGGACGACATTTGAATGTAGTAGTATAAATTGTTGAAAATATGAAGGTTGTAGAAATAAAATGAAAGTTGTGTGTTTATCTGAGTGAAAGTGTATATGTATTTATAGTGTGTTTGGGTTAAGTAAATATTAAAAAAAAAAAATTCAAATGGTTATATGACCGTTTTTTTAAATTTATTATTATTTTTTTTAATTTGTAACGGTAAAAAGGGGAAAAAATAAAATAAAAAAACCTACGTCCGTGCTCGTCGAAAAACTGACGCGAGAAACCGACGGCGACGACCGACTGAACCGTGCCAACGGCGTCGGTTACGTCGGCCACAGTCGACGGCCGTTGGCAGTCGTTTTAGGGCTCAAGAATTTAGGTGATCATCATGTTACAAGTGTTTATTGTCGGAAAAAAACTAAAAAATAGGCGAAATTGAAGTATATTGATATGGATCTTAAAATTGAAGTATATTGATATGAACAACTACAGAACTTAAATTTCTTTGTAATTACTGGTGTATATTTCTAACTTCTCACCAGCTTTTTTCATATTATATAATGAGAAACGTATTTGTGATGCTAACAGCACCTCATATAATTTTTCATTGTTATTCAGAAAGAAAAAAAAAGGAGGGAATTCAACCTATAATAAAAGTGCAAAGTGCAAAGACTAAACCCTAAACCCTAAACTCTAAATTCATTCACAAGTCAAACAAAAAGATCAATAAAAGTGCAAAGACTACCGGGAACTTAAACAAATCATGTTACAATTGTAGTGGTCATGGTACTCAAAAGATCATTCATAAGGGGCTTTTACAATTGACAACAAATCTTTAACATGAAGATGAACTTCTAATATTCCTGTTATTTCATTTATATACATTATGTGTCTCCCTATTAATTAGTACCTGACATTGAAGTACTAAACCATGGTTCGTGATCCAATCATCGAACCTAAAACGAAATTTTTCCAACTCTAAAATCAATTGGTAAATGACCGGGCGATCATCAGAATCATTGATGATCATGATTTCGGTCCACATGCATTTTAAGAAGGGATTAATACACTACAGGGTCACTGTACTTTTTAAATAAATTCATTTGGGTCATTGTGTTATTTTTGCGTTTATTCGGATGATTGTATCAAAAACTTTATACATTCAAGTTACTATACTATATAAATTATTCATTTATTTCATTAAACTTTTGAAAAAAAAATAGTATAGTGAAATAAATGTATAATTTTTTTAGTAGAATGATCTCGATGGACACAAAAATTATACAAACACTCAAATGAACATTTTTAAAAAGTGGTGCATTAACCATTTTAAGAACCTTCAAAAATAACACTCGGTTACAAGTGTAACTCCCACTTGTCAGAACCTTTGATAGCTCAACTCTCCAAAGATCCAAAATATAAGTTCAATCGATTAGTTATACTAGCCAGTATGCTTGAACACTTGCTTTGATTTCTTTAATTTTCCATTCGAGACTTGGGTTTCTACTCATGTAGTTTTCGGTGTCCCCGGTCAAAAACTGATTGATTGTCAAAATAATGTCATATCTAGCTATAAGATATTTTTTTCCAATCAATTTTAAAACAACTAGAACATATTCTTTTTTTTTTTTTTTTTTCAACTAACAATCAAATTATATGTATATCACAAATACACACATTTTAAAGCCTCTATAATCTGGAGACCTTGAGCGGTTGCGGTTAACCACCTCGCACACTCTCATAGACGACCAACACGTATAGATGTTTGTTGTTTCATAAGCTTACTTAAGAAATTGTAAACATTCATGAAATCAGTACAACTTGACAATTATTAGATGTTTTTTTAATGTGTGATATTGAATATTGATATACAACCGATGTTGATTTCCTTTTAATTTATTTAATCAATTACTGAAAAGAAATATATAAATATACGTAAAGGTCGTATCAAATTACGGAATTTGATTATTGTATATTAGAATATAAATTGAAACATTTTAGAAGAACAAAAAAGCAGTTCTTTATATATATATGTGTGTGTATAGTCTTATATTTCTTGAAAATATATATTACTCCATTTACTCGTGGTATATGCTTGTAAAAAATATAAGAAGTTTATATATTTAAATCAAAAGAAAAGGTCAATATATATATATACTCCATTTCAATACAAGTTTCAAGGGGCAATTTATGCTAAATTAGTATATATAGATCATACTCCCTGCATCTTAATTTTATTATCTACCTTATTATTTTTGTTTGTCTCAAATATTATCTACTTGCTAAAAATAACTATAATAAATTATTAAGGTCTCTAATTTACTTTTATTTATTACTCTTATTCATTTATTTCAGATAAATTTTCATTCAATAAAATATGAGTTTCAAGGGGCAAATGTTTAGAAATTGAATTAAACTACTTGTTGTTGACAAAATTTTAATTTGTCATTCTATATTAATCAAATTAGAGCATGAAGGTCTTGGCATGGACTGACTTTGTGACGTGCAACATTTATTATGTATATATTTTTTATTTTATTTTATTGGACTTACTTGAATGCAACAAACTTGTATTATTCCTAAATTAATATTATATTTGTAGTTGACTAGTTTGTTAGTATCGATAGATTGTATACTATATACTATAAAATAGATATTACTTTTTGTCAACTTATGTGTCACACCTCATTTTCTGGCTGCAACTATTGTCCATATACTACCCACATACCATTACATGACATAACATGAATTTTATACAATGAAAGGCTAAATGTATCAAAATGCAGTGCATTATGCATTAATTTTTAACGTATATAGCCAACTAAAATAACTTCTATCGTATAATTTTTATTATATGTATTTGATGACTTTTTCATCAGATATCTTGCGTGACTACTGGATATGTTGCTAGGTCATCCGACAGGTTATTGTCGCATCATCAAATCGGTGTCATATCATCAGTTTACAAGTCATAGGAGATTAGAAGCATAGCAATAATTGAAAGTATTTTACGCACAATAGTATTCATTTTCGTTTGTTAAATACAATATAAGTCAACGCACACTTTAAAATATTTATATTTTGGTGCACCTAATCCAAGTTAAAATGCAAATTGTATAAAAATTAGTGACAAACTTCCATCAGGTTTTTATTTTTTTTTGATTTTGAATAGTCAGTCCGTCATATGGATATTAATTTTTCTTAAAGTACTTGTAATTTTCACTCTCTCTTCTTTTAATAACAGAAATTTTATCAAACTAACTAGCAAGGCGCTAGCATGAAAAGCATGCCAAATGCGGCTTTAATGACAACCACACATAACAAACATTCAAGATAGAAAGTTAAACAAGTGATGAATTATCACACCCCACAATATGATTTAATGTGGCTGTATTCTTGTTCGAACATCGAGTCTTTGTCATAGAAGTCAAGATACCCAAAATGATCGAATGATTTAAACTTTCTCACATGATCTTCATCAACTAGCTCTTCTGGTATATTTATGATCCCTTTATGGTATGTGAATAACCCTAATGAATATCTATATGTATCCCCTTCAACAACTACTCTATGATAAGGTGAGTGCACTCGGTCATTGCTCCATGCCTATATCACACATATATAAAACTTGATATAAGTAACATATATCAATGTAGTTTATGGTTTGTGTATGGCCCAATCTGATTGTATATATGGGCTATAAGGATTTTGGTTTGTATCATTAATGTAATACAAAATGAATATTAAGGACTATATGTACGTTTATATCGGGTAATATGTTTGATCAAGGAGTAAATGAATATTAATCTTACCTTGAATGCATCGCCTGCCATAACCAAGAAAGACGAAGGAGGGTACTCCACAGGGATCCAATTATTATCCCTGGTTTTAATCTCTAATCCCTTCACTTGATTTTGGCTCAGTATGGATATGAAGGTCTTATCTGTGTGAGATATTGAACCTATTTTAGTCTCATTTGCGCTTGGCGGTCTGTATTTCATTACTCTAAGAAGATATGTCACAGATTCATTATAGGATTCATGGTACTTCTTCACTCCGTAGCTTTCAAACACCAACTTCCGCATGGTTTCTTCAATTTCCGAAACTATTTTTGCATAGGACTGAATCATTTTACTATTATAAGAGAAGAAACCATGTAAACAAAGGATTAGAATACAACCAAAATTTTGAACTTAAAGGTCGTCAATTGATTGGTTCTTTAATATGCATGCTTTTGTTATTAATATATTTCTCCGAAAATATGTAGAGAACTTAAGAATGCTTCTAACACATTGATCCATTTTAGATATGCTTGTTTACAAAAAAAAAATAAAAAAAAAATCTTTTATTTGTAAATGATTTGACAATTAATTACCGGAAATCGTCATTTCCCGATGGCCACATGACATTTGTGAAGCTATTAACTCCATGAACACTTGTAGCATTCTCAATTCCCAAGCTTTCTAGGAGTGGAAGAAAAGGGATTTGCCCTACATACCCATGGTAAGCCTTATCTGAAGTGTTTTTTACTTTTGTTTCAATGGGAAGATCAAATAGGGTTTCTAAAGCATCAAACACTTTACTATTAACCTCTTCAGTAATATCATCAGAAACAACCAAAAAGCAACCATACTCTTCAAGTGCATGCCTCACTTCCTTGCATGCAGAAGCCTTAAAACCTATGTTTTGCTTCATATCTACCATGTTAATCACAGGAATCTTAGGTTGTGCAACAAACCCCATAATTTGTGTGTGTGTGTGTGTGTGTGTGAGAGAGAGAGAGAGAGAGAGAGAGAGAGAGAGAGAGAGAGAGAGGATCTAATGGGAGGATTAATTTCAGGTAATATTTGTTCTTTTGTGAAGCTGTTATATTGTGATACTATAGAGTAATGTATTTATAAAGATAGAGGTGGTTGACAAGGGAGGTTTATATTCTTCTAACTTCCTAGTTTTTGAATTAAATTTGTTATCAGTAAATTTATTCAAAAGTTGTTGATTATTGGATGCAATGTTTCTTGATGTGTCACTCTTTTGCTGACCTAATGACAATAGCTCCATTTCAACCACCATTTCCTCCTAGCACCAAAATACATTTGGACTTTGAGCAACCAAAAAGACAAAATGTGGAACTTGTCAAATCGATCTAAAACATATATATATACATGAAAACTAACATTTTTTGGCCTTTAATTAATCAATATGTTATTGATAATAAGTACATCACTTGCATGTTAATATTCGAATATTATATAATATGCATTGGATTATGTTTAATAAATTTTAGAACTACAAAAGATTTGAGAGGAATGGTTAGCTGGGTACGGACGAAGTTCATGATTATACCCAAAAACTATAAAACATATAAACTTGAACTTGTATTTCCAGATCTTTTTTTTTCCTAAAAGACAAAAATAAAAAAGGAAATATCGTCCCAAATGATGAAACAAACGACGTACCCATTTGGGTCGATTTGTGTGGTTCAATATAGATCATTAATTTGGCTGGTTTAACTAAGAAAAATGTCAAAATTAAAACCAAGTTTACTAGTTTGATTAAGATTTTTAAATTCGAACCGGACAAAACAAATTGTAAAATATATCCCTTATATTCTTTCTTGCGACCTAGTTTTTAAGTTTTGTTAATTGTAGATGAAAATAGTGATAATGTATAGTAGGTGATCACATATAGAAAAACAAGTTATATATGCAGTTTATAGTTCTGGATGAAGCAAAGTCATAATTTTATATCATTGATAAGTACTAGCAAGCATAATGGTTTGACTTTCACCCAAAATTTTATATAATACCCATCGAAGTAGTAGTAGTAGTAGTAATAATAATAATAATAATAATAATAATAATAATAACAATAATAATAATAATAACAATAACAATAATAATAATAATAATAATAATAACAATAATAATAATAATAACAATAATAATAATAATAATAATAATAATAACAATAATAATACAATAACAATAATAATAACAATAACAATAATAATAACAATAACAATAATAATAACAATAATAATAATAACAAGAATAATAATAATAATAACAAGAATAATAATAATAACAATAATAATAATAATAATAAAGAAGTTACAAAACTTGCATTGCTCATATACATCTATCACTAATATTTAAGTGATTTGATAACGGTAACACTGATAGGTCGGAATTGAGATCTCTCAAATTAAACTCACTATTAGAGATCAGTTACCTCACAAACAAATTCTAACGGCTCCCACTATAAGTGTCAAAATGGGTCTCGAGTCAAGTTGACCTCTCGGGTTTTCATAAAAAAAATTTTATTTGAGTGAAAAATGAAATGAGAAGTTCAAAAACAAATTTTACTCGCTAGACCCACCTAAATCCGTTGATTAATTGTTATACAATTTGAGGTTATATCACATACCCATTTACACCTATCTAAAAAAGTAGAGGTAGATCCAACAAAATTCATCACCTCATAAATATTATCCAACTCGACTCATATATAACTCATTGTGTCTAAAATTGCTACGTCTAGCTCTCACATTATAATATAAAGTTGAATTCTGTAACATATCTAAGTTTATCATGTGAAATAATAGTATCTTTCATATTCGAGTTTAACATGAGTGGGTCTTAAATCGACTTATAGAGGCACCTAATGGCTAATGCTTCCTTTCGTTACATGCCACTATGCTGTTTTGCTAATGGTTGTTGACTATTTGATTCGAGTTAGTATTATTATTAAAATTTGAAAGCTTTTTGACTATTTGATTCATTTTTTTATTAGTATTATTACTATTACTATTTCAAAGTTCCGTTGTTGTTAGATTGAATTTGCATAGTATTGTTATAATAAATTTCAAAGGTTGTTGACTATTAGATTCAATCTTTCTTTAATGCCACGTTTTTGTTCAACTCCTATTATATATAACCGATTTAACGGCCACTTATTAGAACTTTAAAGCTAGGAATACGGGGGTACATTTGACTTTTAGAAGTTTAGGTTAAATACCTAAACTTGTGAATTGTTTTCCATCATGAATTGATCAATTTTTCTAAATTTTGTGTTATATATATTCGGGATCAGATGAATTTATTTATTTATTTATAAATATGATGAGATGAAAAGTCAAACTTGGAACACTTGCACATTAAAAGAAAATGGTAGGCCATATAAATGAAAAATAATACAAGAGGAGAACGTATTTAGATATACTTCATCTGTCTAGAAATAAAGAGTCCACTAAATAAAAAAATATAGTTGTAAACATGTGAAATTATTTCATTTGATACTACCGTGTATATTTTGGTATTACTTGTATGAATACATTTTTTGTGAATTTATGTAAGCGGGTAATATAAAATACCCGTTTAGTTTTCAAAAGGAAGCATCCATATTAAAACAAATTCAAATAGAAATATATGAACTTTGAGATGGGACGGAGTAAGAGCACGGAGTGTGGGGGGTTTTTGTCACCATTTTCCAACGAGAACGCCGTCGGACGGCGTTCTGCCGCACCGGGACGGCGTTCCCGACGGCGTTCTCGTCGCGTTTTCCGGCCGCCGTCCTTTTCCGAACGTTGTGAACGGCAACGTTTTTTTTTTTTTTTTCTTTTTTTACCGTTAGTTTTTTTAAAAAAAAAATTTTAATTTTTAAATTTAAAAAATAGCCGTTACAACGGCCAAATTTTTTAAAAAAATAATAATTTTTTCTTCCTATTTAAACACACCTCAAACACAATCTCAAATCACAATTCAAACACACTATCTCAAAAACTCTTTCACATACACAATTAAAACAATCAAAAACTCATCCAAAAATGTCATCCGATGACGAAACCACGTATAAACTTATGATGCTTGCTCGTAAGTATCGTAATGAGCAACAAGATGCCGAAAGTTCCACGGCTCGTTCACGTCGTTTCATACCTCGTGACCGAGTCACGGCGGAGCAGACGTTACTAAACGATTACTTTGTCGAAAATGCGAAATATCCGCATGAATATTTCAAACGTCGATTTCGAATGAGTCGCCGTTTATTCCAAAGAATTTGTGAGGATATTAGCTCTTACTCCGTCGAACCACTTCCCGACTATTTTTTGTGGTTTCGTCAACGACCCGATGCACGTGGCGTACCGGGCTTTACTTGTCTTCAAAAAGTCACTTCTGCGATTCGTCAATTGGCATACGGTACAACTCCGGATGCCTTTGATGAATACTTGCAAATGTCAGCAAGAGTTTCTCGTGAAACTTTACAAAATTTCACAAGGTGCGTTATCGATTTATATTCAAATGTGTACATGAGAGAACCAACGAATGAAGACATACATCGTTTGTATGATAAGCATCACGAGCTTCATGGTTTTCCCGGCATGCTTGGTAGCATAGATTGTATGCATTGGGCTTGGACACAATGTCCAAATGCATGGAAGGGTCAATACACCCGAGGCGATCATGGGTATCCGACGATTATGCTTGAAGCCGTCGCTTCGTACGACTTGTGGATATGGCATGCATACTTTAGAGTTGCGGGATCCAACAATGACTTAAATGTTCTTAATACGTCTTCTTTGTTTAGGAATTTGCTAAATGACTCCGCTCTCCAAGTTCCATATACAGTGGCTGATTTGGATTACGATAGAGGGTACTATCTTGCCGATGGGATATACCCGTCATGGGCAGCGTTCGTGAAGGGATTTTCAAGCGAGATTGATCAAAAGAGGGCTTATTTCAGTAGGAAACAATCGGCCGCACGAAAGGATATTGAGCGCGCTTTTGGTGTTTTACAAGGAAGGTGGCATATACTACAACAACTGGCAAGAGCTTATAGTGTAAACGCTATAAGAAGAATCATGTATGCTTGTATCATATTGCATAACATAATAATTGAAGACAACGGTTTCAACATTGCTGAGAATGAAAATTATTATGTACCTGTTGGAAACATACAAGGTTCTTGGATCGAGAGATGTAACACATACGAGAGGAAAACAAAGGAACTACGTGATCGGGAGACACACGAAGGACTTCGAGCCGACCTTGTGGAACATCTTTGGAGGTATCGTGAACAGAGGTGGAATAAATCGCAAGCTTCGGGATCGGGAACGGGAGCGGGAGATGATTGATTTGTTTATTTATCTATTTTAATTTTAGGACTTGTAATCTTTTATGTATTTTAAATTATGTATTTTAATTTTAGGACTTGTAATTTTTTTTATGTCTTTTTAATAAATTAAATCTTATTTTATTTGATTTATTTATTTTTATATATTAATTTATACAATTATTATCATTAAAAAAACAAATAAAACAAATAATAAAAAAACTCCAGAACACTGTCCAGAACACTGTCACCACACCACAAAATCCTCAATTACAACATTCTCCAGAACACTGTCCAGAACACTGTGGTGACAGTGTCACCACACCCCGTGCTCTAATATCTTTTCGATAGTATCATTTCCTTGAAAGAAAACGTCCCACGAACCTCAATCGAATAGTGTAATCAACCGTATTCCTGCTGGACACTTTCACTTTTTCGGGTCAACCAATCAAATACTCGTATCCCCACATTATCATATATGAGTCAAAGTAAGTCAATTCTTAGTTGCTTACAATAATACCTCCTCCGTTCCATAATAATTGTTCACAATCAGATTACACAAAGTTTAAGAAACAACATAATCATTGTATAAAAAAATGATAGTCTTACCCTTACTTTTTGCACTTTATTAATCAGTTTTGTGAAAAACTAAATTAAAGGTAAATCGGTGAAGTTAGTATATTACTTTGGGAAGTGGACATCTATTTTGTGACAACTTAAATTGAAAAGATTGACACTTACATTGAGACAGGAGGAGTATGAGTTTGATCACTATGTTAAAAATATTTAATAATTTATAAATATAAAGATATTTTATAACTATTGTAAAATGTTTATAAAACTTCAAACGTTATAAAATATTCTTTTATAAGCTAGTACTTGACTGGGAGGAATCTTCTCTTTAAAGAAAAATATCAAACATAATCTTTTCAAGAAAACACAATATTACTACAAACTCGGTAAATGTATTTATCTTTTTTTTAAAATTCTATTGTATGTATTCTACTTTCAAAAGTCTCATTGTGTATACTCAACTTACTACGTATTGTGTATTGTCATTAACCTGAGACATGGGTTACCGGTCAAAATTAGCTTAAGTCGCTGATGTAACGTAAAAAGTTATGTTTTTACATACATTATTTCTCACTATTTGAGCTAATATTTGGTGAAAACATCTCAAAATAATGTTTATTTACTAAAATTCACCATAATTGTTCAAATATAGACGTTACAACAAAAATCACTAAAAACGTCCAAATAACACGCAAAACGAATCAAATAAACCTCACATGATTCTTCCACTCTTATCTACCTTATGAAATACACCTTTTAACTATCATCATTTGATTCCATAGGTAATTACGAGATCGGAAAATCAAGAAATCATGCGAAACGGATAAGGAACGAAGAAGATACGACATCTAGAGGTTAACCAATCACATTCCGGATACGTATGAGCTAGAGACATCCAAAATACCTCAAATTGGTATCATTAGAAGAGTAACGGAATTAAGAGATCGTGGGCGAAAGAATCAAGTCGAACGAACAAGTCACGAAGAAGATACGACTGAAACAAGTAACGAACAAATAAACGGAGACCGGTAAAAACCAAACGGCACCCTAGGTGCCGTATACTACCCTTAGGATACTGTATACGGTACCTGAGAAGCCATATACGGTGATATAGGTGCCGTATACGGCACCTAGATGCTTCTTTGGTGCCGTTTTTCAGATAACATGCCTTTTGGTGCTGATTTGCGCTTATATCTTGTGCTTTGGGGCTTGTACATGGGCTTTGAGACTTTTCCTATAAATAGGGGACATCTCCCAACATTTCAACACACCTCAATTCATTCACACATCGCACTCTTCATATTTCACACACTTTTCATTTTGTTTCTCTCTCTAGAAAACTAGAGAGAATTAAGTAGCCGGTTAGAGTTCTAGAGGAAGATTTAGCTTGGTAATCACGTTGTAACGAGTTTTCAAGTTCAGACTATTTGTAATCCTTAGTACTACGCTGCTTAATTCCCAGTGATATCTATTTCTTTACTTATTGTTATAATGATTGTTATGCATGTTATTTCAGTACGTGTTTTGATTATTGCCATGCATGATTATTACGTAACTTAATAATGTTATTGTTGAAATATAAATATTAGGAGTATGGATGATGTTAAATTAATACTTCATATATATATAATTGGAAATTGTTATGCCATGTATCTGGTTAAGCTTATCCTGAATATAGACTTAATTACCCATTCACCCTTTTCCAGTTTTTCACGTGAGTATTTCTTTAGTATAGGATCTGATCAACCCTAGATACGAATATATAATTATCTCTATTACATTATGAAGCTATGAGATCTCCGTAAAACGGCTATGTACTTAGTATATCATTGAAAATACCTCGGGTAAAGTACAAATACGTGAAGCTAAGGAAATGTCGTAGGTCTATCTCCTCGTGGATTACCTAGAAGTCACCCTTCTAGAACGTGGCCTAGGAACCATAAAGTTGTGAAAATGCTTATCGCATTGTACACCGTGAGTAGACTGAGGGATGAACGAATGATGGCAAAGGAGAGTCTAATTCATGACGAAAGTATATGTGCTTACAGTAATTGGATATGGGGTTCATAAAAAAAGGCAAAGACTCGGTTGTAGTCTAAGATGCTTAAACAACTTAACTCTACCTAACCGATAGCTTAACATACATAGGATGCAATTAGTAGTTACCTTGATAAAATCAAATAGACATAGGTATTAAAAAAGATCGGAAGATAAATTACGATCTGTTGCCTCATTCCTGCACCCCGGATACAATTATCTATAGAGGGTCACTTGGTCTCTTAAAAGACGGGGGGGGGGGGGGGGGGGGGGGGGGGGGGGGGGGGGGGGGTTAAAGCATCCTGATCTGATCAGAATCATGATAACTTAGGATTCAGTGACATACGCTAAAACGTAAGGTCCTAGTGTTTACACCGAACACCTGTTTAATGTTTATCAAGGAGGATCTCCAATTAACTTTATAATGAATATCATCCCGAAACCCCTAATTATTGAAGTTTTAGCAATCACTCTCTACCTATCTGCTTATTACCTATCTTATTTTCTGTCATTTATTTTATGTACTTAGATAATTTAGAAACCAAACTTACCTACTTTTAAAACCCATCCAATTAGTGAACTTATCTTAGGTAATCAAATTCAATTCAATTCGTTCCGATTTAAGAACGACACTCGAGTTATACATACTGCTTACTCACAAAGTATGTAGTACCTATAGGTTGAGCCCCAGCTTATAAATAATAAAACTCTTCCTGACGCGCCGTTCGACGAACACGGTTCCCTGACCACAAGAACCGTAATAAAAAACGTCGTCGGGCTGCACGTCAGTCGCTTGAGTAGTTAATGTGGCATTGCCAAGTCAAAGCAATGCCAAGTTGATACATTGTTTCTATGTCATCATCATCATCAACTTCACCATCGTTAATTTTTCAGTGACCATCTTTTTCACCGATGCCATTATTATCCGGCGACACCATTTTATTTCCCGGTGACACCACTACAACCAATTTACACCTCCCTAACCACCAACCCCTATCATCTCCACCTCACCACTAACCTCTTTCATCTCCACCTCAACACCATCTCGGAAGTCACCACCACCTCCACCATTTTTTTTCGGTGACACTACTTTTTTGACGACACCTGATGTGTCACCGGACAGTTGGTTTGATTCTGTCGTGGGGAACCGCGACGGTTCGAGCGATACACCAGTGAAAGAATATATTTGTATTGCCGGGAATGCTAAGTTTTATTACTACTTACAACTCTAATAGGGTTATTAAGGTAGTAAGCGGTATGTATGAGTCATTCATTAAACTACAACGGGCATATGATCTTAGGAGAATTATTTACCTCTGGTAATTTAGCTGGAATTTTTAAACTTTGGAAGGGGTTTTGTTTTGTTTTGTAACTAACTAAATGCAAGAATAAAGTAAAGGAAAGGGATACAGGTGCAAAGAGAACTATGGATTACGTGAGTGTTTGCTATAATTTTGATATATGCTATTGTTGGGTAGTTATGGTGAGTAAGGAGTCTAGTTATGATGATAAATCCTAGTATAGGCTGATAATTCAGAACTTTAAATGATATTCCACAAAGTAGTGTACCTACGACCTTTTCATGGCTTCCACGCTTTTGTACTACACCCGAAGATGTTTCCAGCGCTATACCAAGTACTCAGCCATTTTACGGTATTTCCATTACTTCGTTCAAAGATTCCTTATTATCCTACTAGATTATTTTTGTATATTTCCTAATAAGTCACAACTTCTATCATATTATTTATCTAAGTTAGAGTTGTCTGTAATCAAATAAACAACATGTTACATGGATAACAGATATGGAATGTTAACTAAACCGGAAGTTCTACCGAATGTAGTTACTAATTTAATCGACAACTATCCTCAAATTCTATTCCCCAATCTCTGACATCACATATATCTGTATCGTGGCATGAATTGTTTAATGAACAATAACATTAACGTTAGTTACCTTGCGGAGTAAGTTGGGATAGTCTGTCTATTCGGTCGGTTAAATTGTTCATCATTATTTCATTAAATCATCATAACTATTCTAGCATGTTAAACTGATATATGAAATAATTCCATGCTTGAAAACCTAATCATGTATCCAAGAACAACAATTAGATAAAGTGATAGTAGCATGCAAACTCTAAAGCAACAATCAAACAAGAACATGCAGCGAAGTAGCATAAATAGTAATCAGTTAGTATCTAGATAAATGGTTAAATGGTCAAGTCACAAATACTCCAAAAGTTCTCTTTAAAGCATTTGTTTAAAGCATTTGTTATATGAGAATAAATCTAATATATCACTAATCCTACACTCCATGTCTCCCTCCGATATATTTCAATCAGGAGAACAACGGTCATATCGAGCTCATTGATCATCAGATATAGAATGATTGAGGGACCTTTTTTAGCAATTGGCCAAATTCTATCAACAGGTTTCAAAACACTGCATAAGTTGGATAGATAAACATTGGAGATTTATTTCATAAATTTAAACATAATATAATTCTGTACAAGCACGGAAACAACATGATTTGTAGCATAACTACCATAGCATAACGTTTATCATAGCAAACACTAATTTGTTTAGCCTAGCATAAAAAATCTAGCATTTATTTCTAAATAATCATGACAATAGCCCAACATATTTAAAAATAACAAAAAAAGATTATATAATAGAACCTGACACTAAGAGGCGTACAAATAAATCTTGCGTAATCGTAGTAACAGAGCAACTCCGTACAAAAGATTAAAAGCTTATTACACCACTAACTAACTAACTAAATATATAAGAAATGGAATTAAAATTTCCTAGAGAGAGAAACTAAAGAGAGAAATTTAAGAGAGAATATGTAGTGTATGTAAATGTAAGGTGTAGAGGTGTGTGTAAAAATGGTGAAATGAAGGCTCTTTTTGTAAGCAAACAAACTTGGAAGCACCCAAATCAACTAGACACTAAAAAAAATTTGAAATTGCACTAAAACCCGAGCTACAAATACGACATCGTGTACCGCAATACGGCACCTAGGTGCCATATACGACACTTAAATGGGTCGTTTACGGGTCAAAGAGCCATATACGGCTTCATTGGGTGCCATATATCGGCCTAGGTGCCGTATACGGTTCCTTGTGGTGTAGTATGCGATTGTTGATCTTCTTGTGTGCGAGATCGTAAGTCTTGGTTTCTTGGCCGTAACTATTGTGATCTTCATTTTGCCCTGAGTTCTTCGTTGCTTGTCTGTTTTTAACAATTCTCATGCCTCATGTTCGTATTTTCCTGACGAATCATGTGACAATAATTAAGTACAATTTTCTCATTTTTTATGTCAAAACACGAGTGACCCGTTTTATCTCTATTTTAAACGTTTATTCGAGCCTTTTGGTTGATTTTTGAATTGTATTATAAGTTTTATCCCTTTTTGTAATTTAAATGTAAAAATATTGATTTATCCAAGTTTCTTCAAAGATTGTGGCTAAAATGGGTGTAATAGTGTGTGTAAACACATGACTTTTTGCGTTACATTAACACCATACAACCAAATTATACCTTTTTAACCACCAACCCCTATTATCTCCACCTTACCACTATCTCCAAAATATCACCATCTCCGGTGTCACTATCGTCTCCACAATTTTTCCCGCGACACCATTTTTTTGGACGATGCAACCACAATCAATTTTAATCACCTTAATTACCAAACCTATCATCTCCACCTCACAAACTTCTCCAAAAATCAAAAAAAAAAAAAAAATACCATCTCGAACATCCCCGTCATCTCCAGTGTCTCCACCATCTCAGTGAGTCAGTATGATCAATTGTTGATAGAGGCTCTCGAAGAAGATGAATGCATGGTGGTGACAATGGGTGTGAAAGTTACAGGTTTTAAGAAAGAAATGCTAAAAATAAAAGTTCGATGCATTTATTAAGTTTGATACATTTCTCTGGTCTTATGCGGGTGGTGACATGGGTAAAAAGTGATTAACTGGGTACACATAAGCAAGGAATATGTTTCAGATTAATGATTATACACAATGTGAGAGATTAGTATATTGAGTATACATAATAGAACTTTTGAATATGTGATGCATACAATAGGATTTTCGAGAAAATTAAATACATTTACTGAAAAAAAGTTCCCTACTACAAATAAATAAATAAATAAAAAAAAAAAAAGCTTTCCTTAATAAAATAACTTTCCATTTATGTTGAATTCTTAATTATAACATAAGTATGGTTGTTGTAATGTTCTAAAAACTAGATTTGTTTATAGGAAAAATGTGTTTTACTAATATTTAAAATGGATATAATGTTTTTCATGATTTGATCAAACCAATCACGGTCCATCCACGACTCAGCCGTGGATCTACCGTGTTTCTGCTGAACTTTTTGTTCCTTGACTATGAATATCAAACTCATTTCAACTCAAAAAGTTATCCTTGTAAGCTTATTTTTTTCAGATTCCTCTCAAACTAAAAGTGATCTTGTATTCATATTATTTCCTTTAAGACTGTCGAGAAGAGTTGATTATTGAAAAGAGGTTATTTTGTTGAAAACATTTGTGTTACTACATTGTGTCGTAATTTGTTGCAAGTGTTCTTCAAGAGTGTGTGAGGAAGAACTTGTTGAACAAAACCACCATTGATTAATAAAGTTCGCGACATTCATACAACTTGCTGAACAAAACCAATGTAGCTTTAGTCGGAAGTCCTCGTAAAGTACGTCAGAGTCTGAAACATGTCAGAGTCTGATGTTTCAGACTCAGTCACGAAATTTCCTTTCAAACTAAAATTCACTTAACTAATTTTTTCTAGACTTAGATATTTTGATTCATCAGATTCATAAGACAAGTTTGATACATTGTTTTTCATAACAACATCAACTGTCAAAGTTGAATTTAGCTGAACAAGCTTGAAGAAATGTTTGTTGTTGATGGAGATGTGGTGGCGGTTGAACCGGTTATAACATCAACAGTCAAATTTGAAGCAAGGCTTGAAGAATCGTTGGTTGGTGGTGGATGCGGAACCTGGGTCTAGCGAGAGAGATGTAAATATCTTAGTCTAGCCAAGATGGAATATATAGATCTGGAAGAAGACAAGCTAGAGTAGAGTAGCTACCTCCACCCGATGCAGTTTAAGACCTCAATGAGTCGGAGGCATGAAGATATCAAGCTAGATGGTAGAAAACATACTTTGAAAACCTCAAAGATTCCGAAATGACGACCGATTGTTGTTGGGTCAGTGGTCGACATGAGCAACAAAAAACGATCATCGGAAGTGGTGAAGAGGAGAAACGGGAATAAGAAAGACGTCATAAAAGCAATTTCCGACGAGAAGAGAAGTGTATTAAATAGGCCAATCCAACTTGGATCAAAAAGTGGAAGAGATTTCACATTTAGATAAGGTACAGTTCATTATCAATATTACTTTCAAGTCGTAGAAAAACCCACCCGAATCTAGTAAACAGTAGGATGCACATCATCACTAAGATAATGTAAACTACAATAGGATCAACACAAGAACATGCAAAGTAACAAAAAAAAAAAGCACAACTAAAATCCCCAAAGAGTAGTTATGGTTCAAACTTCAAACACAAGATAACAGTATAACGGTCAAAGAAAGTCACCAATCTTAAACATCAGAAATCCAACTCAACCAAACTAGCATATGCGCTTCTAATAAGGGTGGAAACTTCTATCAGTAAGCACGACCAATAGTTTAAGAAATGATGCCATCGATCAACGACAAGGCAGCAAGTTGATCAGCAGGGCTGCCACGTTGTTGCTAGTTGATCAGCCGGCCTGCCAGGCTGTTGCTGCTAAGAGACGTTCATGAGGACCTCCATAGCCCTTGCAACCTTCGCCTTAAGAGCATCTGGGGACTCGAGAAAGTGAAGAACCTCGGTCTGATCCATCTCCAGAAGCATCCCAGTAACCTTAACCTTAGTTGCTGCTTCATATTCCAGCTGCTCCCTTAGAGGGAGTAGATTTTCACCCAGCATCTACAAACATCAATCCAAAACTAGATTTTTCAAAAAAGAAAACCATCTCTAAGACACATAAGAGGATACATAAAAGGACACAAGCATTGAACATTTTCCATCTATTGTGACTTGATCAATACTTAGAATTACAATCTGTGTTTTGACAAGAATACCTCATTACTACGGAACTAAATGAAAACTGAAAAAGGATAGAAAGTCGTAAATTACTGTATATTTATTCTACGTTATTAAAACATCAGATAGTCATTGTGATTTATCCACGGCCTCCTTCATGGTTTAATCAAACCGTTGTTTCAAATCCATTTCATAATTCATGGTTTGCTCAAACCGCAGTTTCAACTCCTGCTACATTTCGTACTTGTTCCGAGCTTTTCCAACATACCCACTCTTTCTCATCAAACTTGTGCCCGTTAAGACCATCAATTTACAGATTTTGTATTGTACAAGGAAACAAAAACAATATCAATCAAAACCATAGGAAGAACCAAAAATGTGTAGCAAAAGATGAAAACGAGAATCTACATCATTTTTCTTTGGTATCTCTGAATGAGGGTAAAATGTGTAGCAAAAGAATGAGGATAAAATGGTAAAATGAAATTATTACCCTTACTTTTTACACAGACTCTAATGTATCAGTTTTGAGAAAAAATATATCGATGGTATAATGGTAAAGTTAATATGTTATTTTTGAAAGTAGACATTTATTTTGAGACAAACTAAAATGAAAAGGTGAACATTTATTTTGGGACGGATGTAGTACATCACAACAAAGATACGAGTCAAATGGAAGAGAAATAGTGAAAATGTGGACAACTTGTTCACAGCTGATCCACGGGCCGTGGATCAACTGTATTCCTGCTTGACCACTTTCACTTTTTCGGGTCAACCAATCGAATACTCGTATCCCCACATCATCATATATGAGTTAAAGTAAGTCAATTCTTAGTTTTTTATAATAATACCCCCTCCAATCCATAATAATTATTCACGATCAGATTACACAAAGTTTAAGAAACAACATAATCACTACGTGTAAGAAAAAAATGATAGTTTTACCCTTACTTTTTGCACTTTATATATCAATTTTGTGAAAAAGTAAATTAAAGTTAAAGCGGTGAAGTTGGTATTTTTGGGAAGTGGACACCTATTTTGTGACAGCCTAAAATTGAAAGATTGACACTTACTTGATACAGGGGAAGTATGAGTTTAATCACTATGTTAAAAATATTTAATATTTTATAAATATAAAGATATTTTATAACTATTGTAAAATGTTTATAAAAATTCAAACGTTATAAAATATTTTTTATAAGCAAATACTTGACTGGAAGGAATCTTCTCTTTAAGGAAAAACATCAAACATAATCTTTTCAAGAAAACACAATATTACTACAAAGTCGGTAAATGTATTTAACTTTTTCAAAAATCCTATTGTATATATTCTACTTTCAAAAGTCTTATTGTGTGTATTCAACTTACTAATCTCTCCTACTGTGTGTTGTTATTAACTTGAGACATGGATTACGGTCAAAACTAGCTTAGGTCGTTGATGTAACATAAAAAATCATGTTTTTACATATATTATTCCTCACTTTTTGAGCTAATATTTGGTGAAAACTTCTCAAAACAATATTTATTTACTAAAATTCACCAAAATTGTTCAAATTTAAAATTACAACAAAAATCACTAAAAACGTCCAAATAACACGTAAAACGAAGCAAATAAACCTCACCTGATTCTTTCACTCTTATCTACCTTATGAAATACACCTCCTAACTATCATCATATGATTCCATAGGTAATTACGAGATCAAAAAATGAAGAATCATGTGAAACGGGTAAGCAACGAAGAAGATACGGCATTTAGAGGTCAACCGATCACATTCCGGATACGTATGAGCTAGAGACATCCAAAATACCTCAAATTGGTATCATTAGAAGCGTAACGGAATTACGAGATCGTGGGCGAAAGAAAGTCGAACGGACAAGTAACGAAGAAGATACGACCGAAATAAGCAAACGAATGAAGAATCGGACAACGGGGAAAAACCAAACGGCACCCTAGTATTTCATAATTCATGGTCAATGGCTTTTACAGATTTTGTATTGTATAAGGAAACAAAAACAATATCAATCAAAACCATAGCAAGAACCAAAAATGTGTAGCAAAAGATGAAAACTAGAATCTGCATTATTTTTCTTTGGTATCTCTGAAATAGAAACTGAAACTGTAGAAATTACATGCCGATGATTTAGACACCGAAGCAACCCTTCTTAGGTCTATACTCTACCGAAGCACCATGGCTCGAAAAGCTGGAAATTGTTGGCTGTTGCATAGAAAATCCAGGTTGCCACCCGCACCAGCACCCGTAAGAGCATTCGAACCCATGTCATGACGACCTTATTATTACAAATTCAGAGAGAGAGAGAGAGAGACATATTTGTCATTCAAAATGTTCGAATTAAAAAAACCATATATAGATAGCCAGCTAACCCTTATAGCTTTATAGCTGGGGAAAAATATTCAATGGATTAGCAACGAAACTCTTAGTTGTTGCTACATTTCAGATTGATGGCATCTTGTTGTTAATCAGAAAAACGGCAACGAAACATACATTGTTACGAATATTTGCAACAATTTTTTTGTTGTTAAACTAGCATTCAACAACAAGGAATCAGCAACAACTTGAGTCGTTGTAAAAATGTTTTTATACCAATTATTTCCGTATAAACCTGTATAAAAAATAAAATAAGAATTACAAAAGAATAAAATAGAACAATTTATGTAATGAATGCATCTAAATACGGTACGATTCATCGACAACTTGTTCTAAACCTTATCAAATACTAGTAGCTATGGTTTACGAATTACAAACGGGCGTATTTTAGAAGAGATACCTTATATGCAGCAACAAGATAGTTGTTGCTTCTTGAACAATTAGCCTCTAATTTCAGACCATTATAAAACGGCATTGTTAATAACAATAGCGGAGCTAGAGGGGGACTAGGGGCCTAGGGGGTGTTGGGCCTCCCCCAACTAGCATAACATTATGTTACATTGCAAGCCCACGACCCAAACATCATAAATAATTTATTCCTCATGCCCCCCTCATCTTACATCTTGTATCAATTCTAACCCCTTAATTTTTCCGCAACTGTTAACTTCCGGATTCTTTCCTTTTTACTTACATATTTCGTTTTCTTTTTGTATAAGATCTAATAAGATATTTTTGAGATTTGACTTGCTATCTAAAACAACTTGAGTTGACTTAACAGATACTAGATAATCACATTTAAGATCACTATTTTTCTACAAAACACCATTAGCATTATATATATCACTATAACTATAATACATTTTTGTTTATAACCCAAGTACGCAATGTAGGTTTCGTACAACTATAAAAAATAAAAATTAAAATTGACAGTAAAGTGGATGTATATGAAACAAATTATTAGTTAAAATACTTATTATTATGTGTGTATAAATGAATTCTTCACCATCAGTAATCACTATGATAAAAAAGTATTTAATGATAAAAAAGTATTTATCGTTATCATTTTTATAATGAAATTCGAGCCCCCCTCAATCTAAAATTCTAGCTCCGCTCCTGGTTAGTAAAATCACTCTTGTTTAATCAATGTAACATTATTTACATAATATGGCAATGATATTAAATCTAATACAGTTGGCTGGAAAGAAGAAAAAAAAAAGAGCACCTCAGTATTTAGACGCAGGCACTTCGCAAGCAGTCCAATTCATTTGAAAGCAAAAGCTATTGATCTCCTTTTCATCTGTATCAAGGATTATAAGCTCTCATATGTTCGACAAGAACATGTGAAAAACATTTAGAGATAATATATGGTTTTAAGAGAAGTATATGACCTGCATATAACAATCAGAGGACTTAAGAACACTGGTAATCCCAGTTTGTTTTCCTAAACTCCACAAGACATTATCGTGTTAGAAGGAGGTCAAAATCTTCAACTAAAAATGAAAATTAAATTATATGATGACATGCTTGAATCACATTTACCTAAATATGACCTTCATCACCAATGCTGATCTTGATCATAATACACTGCAAACAAATGAAAGAATGAGGGTACAAACATCAAAGTGCAGAATTTTTCCCGGGTTAGTGTACTTGTTACTTACTTGAAAATGAAGAATCATGTTCAAATGCACCATTAAGTTAGTATACATTTTAACACCTATATCCATGGCTATATTAAAACCAAAAAATCATGAATTCCTACACATTGAAAAAAAAAAAAAAAAAAAAACATATCATTTCATAATTCATTCACAATTACTAACAAATGCAAGGGAGTATGAATAACTCTCATTTTGATATATAAATAAAATAAATTTATATTGATGGCCTTCTAAATCTGTCGGGATGAAAGACTATGATGGTGGTTGGTGATAAAAGAAACATAAAGAGAGATAGTGTCCGGTTCAAATACGCAGCGTCTTTTGCGTACATAGCATAGGCAGCCAAACAAAATCGACACGTGTCTATATTCTCCGTTCTATTCCTCCGTTCACCTTCTTCCTCCGCTCCGCCAAACCGAGGGTAACTTGGTAATTGACCTCCAATTCACTCAATTAGTCCCGTTAACTATTCATTTAGTCTTGTTAACTGTTATCTATGTAATGAATTCATTCAATTCGTCAACTTCATATTTTTGCCGTAATATTTCAATTCTATCTATCAATTTTTAATCAAGATGTCTACTTTCGTTCTAGAATCTACAATTCCAGTCAATGATGAGGATTTCGAAACTGAAAGTACGCATTTTTTTACGCCGATTACAAATTTTATTACCGATCAATTAGGTCAAAATTTTATATTTTTTGTAGATTTTTGTTAAATAGAATGTTCGTTGATTAATTATGTGATAATTTTCGATTAAATTTTGGTTCTTTATTCTTTATTTTGTATGTATTTGATAATTTTTTATTCAATTTCAATTAAGTGATACATGTTGCTGTATTAGGTTAATTTGTGTGTGATCCATGTTTAATTACTGTTTTTTAATTAAATGTATTATAACTTAATGATGATGTTTTTGATCTTGTTTGTGTATTTGCTAATTATAGTTGTTTAACCAGAGATAATTCATCTTTACTTTAATTCTGTTTATTGTGTATCAGGCATAGAAGATCATATTGTTATTGTACAGAAGTTTGGAATTCAAGTGCTGAAACCCCAGATGGTTTGGAATTTAAGCGTTTATTGTTGCGGTAACAAAACTGGGATGGTTTCTAGTGGTTTGACTTTTATGTGTCAAGCAAATCCTAAGTTATTGTTCGACTGCATCAATTATGATAATTGTCTAGAAAACATTTGGTTTGAAAATGTTAATTGTGATTATATGAATTAGGTTTTGAAAGTTGAGAATCGGATACCGTGTAATTTAACATATATAGATATACAAGTTTGGGCCACTTTGAGTTCTATGTTTTAGGCTAATCAAACTTGCATTTGAAAAGAGTGAGTGTACAAAGTCAAAGATCTCAGTTGTATATCGCAGATCAGAAGAGATTACTTGATGATTTTGGGAGTATGCAAATGATCAGGGGAATGGAGAATTTTTCGTGGAAGAGTGGCCAAAATGGGTCATGGAGTATAGTTTGACTTTTGAAAGTAAACAAATATATAAAGTACAGTAGGAAGTCAATTATGAATTTCATGACTCATAAGTGGTGAATAATTCTATAAATAGTCAACAGTGGGATACATGTCTTGGGAAAGTTAAAATTGCGATCAATGCTACTTGTGATGAGGATCAGCTCAGCATTTTCTACGGATATAAAAAATTGGGTATAGCTAGGATAAAGCGTATTGAAGCACATAAGCTTGTCAAATTGGTTTTGGATACAAGTTTGACTTCACAGAGTCAAAGTTCAATTTTGGATGCTACGTAGATCATTTTGATAGAATAGCTGATATGTAGAGTTATAGTATAGTTATGTTATGGTTTATTTTTGAGATGATAGTAGATGTTTTATTATTTGAAATTTGTATCAAAATTTGGATGGTGCACTAAAACCATCCCTAAAGGTATGTTGGATATAGTGTCCAAGTTTATAACTAATTACTTTAGGGTTTAGTTTCCTTCATACTTTAGATGAATTGTTATTTTCGCATTGTATGTTAATCTAGTAAAGGAACAGAAAACCCATCAGTGGTATCAGAGCTTTAGCTTAATAATATAGCACTTAACATGGAGTTACTGCTTAGTTAATGGTTAATTGTAAATAGTAATCCATAAATAAATTCGTATGATCATTAAATGTTAATATAGATCTAGAGTAAATACTAATATTTAATTTGTTTAAATGATACCTCTAAATTTTAAATGTTTAAAATAGAACCCTAAACTTTAAAAGTTTAAAAGTTTAAAGAGACCTGTATATATTATGATCAATATATATGTATCATTTAAAGTCTAAATACGTTGTCAGTCAATTGATAAATCAGCTCATACATAGTGAACAAACTATAAGAGAGGTATAAGGCGGGACACTTTACTTCACTAAAAAAGTGGGTTTTTAATATGCTTCGCGCTGACCTACTTCTCCGCTTCTTTGTGCGTTCAATGGAGCTACCGAGGACTTTTGATAGGATGATGTCAAGATCAAAAGTATTGACTTAAAGTACTAAAACAAAATCTCGTTTTATGTATAACAAATGTGAATTGTATGCTAGCCCATGAAAACTGCAGATCTCTCATATGGACTATTAATGGAGCATGTGTGGTTTACCGGCACATTAATAAGAGGACATAAGTGAGAGGTTATATGAGACTCGCAATTCTCGAGCGTACTCGGGCCGGGGACCACGCGGGTTTTGCATGGTTAAGTTCACTATCTTATTCATGATCCCCGGCATCCCAGTCATGAATGGTAGATAAGCATATCCGAAATTAACATACCATTGATTGAATCAATGAATCTCAAAAGAACTAGGAATTTCATAGAGAAAGAAATTGACAAAAGCATTGTCTACCTAAAATAAATTCGTGATATGATTACGGCAAACCTCTTTATAAAACGAATCGAAAATATGGATCCTAGCCTTAATTTAGAATTGGGTAATTAAACAATTAAGGAATATTCGTACTAACTAAAACTAATTTATATTATAGATGTCTACTGAAAATGGTACTAATCCACCCGTTTCCAGTTTCGCAAATAACTCGAACTTCTCACTACTCTCAGTTCTAGGGAGGGAAAGACTCACCGGTGCAAACTATATGGACTGGATGTGAAACCTTAGGTACGAGATCAAGAAGTATGTTCTCGATGAGTAGATTCCGACTATTGATGATGATTCAACCCAAGAGGAGATTGAAGCTCACCGAAAATATTATGATGATGCAAACAAAGTGTCTTGTATCATGGCATCTTCCATGAGCCCTGAATTGCAAAAGACTTTTGAGAATACTTGGGCTTATGAAATGAACCAACAGCTAAAGGAAATGTTTCAGGCAAAAGCAAGCAAAGAATGCCTTGATGTGGTTAAATATCTCATGGCTTGTAAACCCAAACCTGGAGCTTCTATTTGTGCTTTCGTCTTAGAGATGAAAGGGTACTTTGATAGGTTGGAATCTTTGAACATGATGTTTGATACTGAGCTCTCAATAAACATAATTCTATCTCACCTACCAGTTGTCTACAATCAGTTTATAATCTCATATCAAATGAATTTGAATGAGAAAGAAACCTCAATAATGAAACTCCATAACTTGCTGCAAACCATTGAGCAAGGGATCAAGAAGGCTGATGGGCCCTCTACCTCAGCAACTCATGTGTTAGCTATTGGTCACAATGCAAAGAAAAGAAAGACTTGGAAAGGAAAGACTGGAAAGTCTAGTCGTGGTTCCAAGAGAAAGTCTGAATCTGAGATTGCACCTACAAATGATCCAAAGGAAGCAGTGTGCTTTTACTACAACACAAAGGGGCACTGTAAGCGTAGCTGCTCAAAATATCTGAATGACCTTAAAGAGGGAAAGGTCGAAAAGAGTAGTCACTCGGGTATGTTTATGATCGAACTCCACAATACTACAACTTCTAATTCGTGGGTCCTGGATACAGGGTGTGGTACTCACATTTGCACTGTATTACAAGGACTAAAGGAAAGTAGAAGGTTGAAGCATGGAGAGCTCAACTTAATCATGGGAAACAGGAAAATCACGCTCGTGACCGAGATTGGAAAATTCGAGCTCATGCTGAATTCTGGAGTTAGGATAGATTTAAATAATTGCTGTTATTCATCAGAAATGACAAGAAATATAATTTCATTTTATGCATTGTTCAAGGATGGTTATCGATTTTCATTTGATAATGAGAATGGGGATATTTCGATTTATTTAAATGGTAGTTTTAATTTTAAAGTTTCTCCTTACAAAGGCATATATGAAAATGTTGAATGTGTTAGCAATGTGATTTTAAATGTTGATTCGTGTAATGAGCTTGATAAATCCAAATTGTGGTAAGTATATCATTAAAAGTGTCCAAATTCATAACTAATTAGTAAGTATATCATCAAAGGTAGAGTCCTTTTTGGGTCTGTAGGATCGCAACAAAGACTGATCTTAAACAATGAATCAATAAACAATAACTAATGCGCGGAATTCAATAGCTATCGATTGTACGTTTAACAACAAAATCACAAACACATATATTGAATTAATCATATAAAGCAATGTGAATTACAATGACTGGAACACTGAGAATGACAAAAGCTGCCAAAGAAAATTCGTATGTGCCAAAATGCAAAGTGTCAAGCTATACTAACTGAAACCCTAAACGAGTATTTATATGTAACTAATCTGGACTAAAGGGCGACATTGGTGATATCGTCTGTCCGATATTAGTGATAGCGCCTAAGCGATATTAACAATATCGCCTAATACAAAATTAATCTAATTAATTACAACTCAATTGTTTGACCAAATGACTGACACACATGATGCACCAACAAACTCCCCCATGTCAGCAGCTTGGTCAAATAATCTTCAATTAGTCTTCACCAACAAACTCCCCCATTGAGATAGCTTGGTCTTCAAAAGTCTTGATGTTCAGTCTCATATGACTGATATTCAATTAGATCTTCAACTTCAGTGACCATCATCTCTTTCATCAATAGCTTCCCCAATAGTATTTATCTTCAAAGTCTTTGGAGAACTCTCATCAATTCTTGTCTTTTGAATATGAGCATGATATGTAACTTGAATAAAATAACTCAGAAATAAAATATTTTTGTAATTTTCTTTATAAGACATAATTAAAATACTGAAAGCAATAAATAAACAATCTTTTTGGGGACGGAATTGTTTTGGTCTGGTTAGGGATCATATCAGGATAACATGCAATTATTAGGAAATAGTAAGTGTTATTTCGATTATCAGTATATTTGTCCACTTTAAATTTACTTAGCATATTTAAATCACCTGTTATAAAGATTATTTCAAGACGATTATTGATATTTTTATCCATTTAAACACTTGTACTTAAGTGTATGATGTCAACTCATAATAAGATGAATCACTTGTGTTATTATTAGCATGCATATTAGAGTATATAAAACACATTAAAATATACATTTGAACTCAAAACATGTTAGTATTTTCTATATATAGAGGGTGAAGGTATGGACTTATCTTTAGAACCAAGCTAGCGGTGACAGGTCTGTACTTTCGTACAACAGAGTCACATAAACAGTAGTTCTGGTTGAACCAACACCAGTCTGAACACTTTAAACTAGAGGGTACAGGTCTGTACTTTCGTACAACAGAGTACCATAGTTTAACACAAACCAGTACGAGGCAATCTTTTTATGACGTTTCTGTACATTTGTACATTTTATTTGGGAATTGTAAGAATGCCACGGGTACGTAATAGTTGTCTATTGCTTAACATAGACTACGTACCTAAGTGCTTTTCAAGAATATATTTGATGAAACCAGGTCTGTATTTTCATACAACAGAGGAGACAACTAATATATTCCCCCAGATAACTCCATACAGAGACCCTATATTTTAGATCATAACATGTTTATCATCCAAATATTAAGACTAGGTGTCAAAATATTTTGGACAATTATGCCCTTATTTCAACTTAATGTCATACATATTAATATGTCTTTATATAAAATAATATGCATATTTGAAAGTTAAGCTTCTTAGTAACTTTAGAACAAATGCCTACCAATACATCATTTGATGAAGCTAATATTTATAAAAGGTATTTCAATTATGCTAGATTAATCTACTGACACATCAAACATAAATCTTAAAATTCCATTTTATGCATGTTTCCTGATGTACTATCATATCCCCAATTGTTTGCAGACACAATTCAACGTCTATTTTTAGAAGTGTAGCAACTTTTGCATTTCTTTAATACTAACGAGTATAAAGAATGGCAGTTGCATTTATCAAGAATTTGCCTGTTCATATTTTTCTGACTTTTTAAATTAGAAATTTTAAAATTTCTCCCCCTGAACAGCAAATTCTTTACACAAAAACAACAACTAAATAATCATTTAAACAAAACAGAAGGGTTTCAAGTCACATATCAAGTCAAATTCAAATTCTTTTAGCACTTTTTAACCACCTTGTTTCACTTCAATCCATTCGCTCAAACATCATCACCACACATGATCACATCCTTGCAGTCACTAAAGGTATTAGCTATAAAAAACCGGACTGCATCACCACAAACGAACATTAGTACTTATGAGACACCCAAGCCTTGATAGACTTGGGTTGTCCACTATCGTCCATAACCATCACATCAATGAGTTTATGATATTTTAAAAACTCAGATGATTTCATTGATGTGTTGTTTGTGGATTTAGGTTTCCAAACCCGTTTAGGTTCAGATGATTTGTTTTCAACAATGTTGGGCTTTTGAACAGCAGGTCTACTAGGCCCAACTTTGTTTACTCTAGCCATAGGTTTTGGAGAGTTGGATGCACAACTAGATATAGGCGAAAATGAACCACGCCTTGAAAAAGATTTTTGAAAAGAATTTCTAAACAATGAAGTTCTTGGCATCCCTCTACCAAACCTATCTTGTCGCAAACTTGAGAGACGCTTATCAAGTTGTGTTTCAGCTCCTCGACAAAGTTGACGTTTTCAAAGCTCACTTGACCATTTGTGAGTGTTCCAAGTCTAGTTATTGTACCTCCAGTATCACCAGCAAAGGCAACATGTCCCCCATTATATGGTTTAACATCTGAGAGCAGGGAGATATTGCCTGTCATGTGTCGCGAACAGCCACTGTCAACATACCACTTGCTATTCTGCACCTTTGACTGTCACAACACAAAGAAAAAGAATGTTAGTTTGAAATGGAGACCCAAGCCTTGACAGACTTGGGTACTCCTGAGACTTCATCTATTATTATCACATCAGTTAAAACCTTGTTTTTTAGTACATCATTATCTTTTATTGATGTGATAACTTCAGATGACATAACATTTTTTGTACTTTTCTTTATCCAAACTTTCTGAGATAAAGTCGGTTGCTTATTAATAACATTAACCTTTCGATCAATTGATTGAGTAGGTGTAATGTTGTTAACTTTAGAAATTGGAACATGTCGAGATAATCCAGGTTGTTTTGACTTTTGAAAATTTCTTCTTTTATTATAACTTGTACTATATTGTGATGCCCATTTTCTAGCAAGCACAGGACATTGATTAATGAGATGACCCTGCTTCTGACAGTAGAAGCATGATCGTCTTTCTCGGAAAGTTTGGTCAGAACTTGATAGTGGTTTAGGCGAAAGAGGAACTCTACGAGGTTTAATTTCAGGTACGTTTACTGCACATGAACACTTATGTGAACATGATGGAGTAAACGTATTCACAGTTGAGGTAATCTTTGGAGAAGGATTTTTAATTGAAACTTTATTATTTTTAAACTTCTCCTGGATGACTTGTTTCTTTTCAGGTTTGAGGTTATTCTTTTTAACTTTCTGTGTAACCTCGTGAGTTACATCCTCCACTTCTACCACTTCTTCAACATTTGTTGAAAGGACAAACTTGATTGGTTCAACTTTAGGCTTAATAAGCTCAGCCTTCCTTTTATTTGAACTCAAAACTTTAAGCAACTCAGGTTGCTTGTTATCAGCAGTCTTAACAAGCTTAGGCTGTTTAACATCATCACCCTTGACAGTTTCAGGCTGATTGGGAATTTTAACACTAACTGGTTCTGCCACAGGATTTGTATCCTTCTTAAGAACAGATTGTACAAAATCTTTAATTTCTTCCTGCGAAAGAATAGGCTGATTCAAGTTTGAGGGAGGAGGTTGGTTGTGATAACCAATTCCTGCCTTACTCTTTGTATCAGTCCGTTGATTTTGCAGAATATCAGAAAAGACCATAGTAGATGTGGAAATATTTGCAAGTCTTCGTTTTAAATCAACATTATCCGATTGAGTTTCAGCAAGTTCCCTTTTAAGATGAGAAATGAGTTTTAAATAACTGTCAATCGCATCTTGTTTGTTAAAAATCATTGCTTTTAACTCTTTCTTTTCTTCCATAATAGTTTTCTGATTTATAACATAGACTTTTTCATTTTCTTTTAAAATTTTGTTTGCTTCAATAAGATTGGTCAGATCTGTATTTAAGCGATCATTATCTACCATGTACCTGTTGATTTTACCAGTTAGTGTGATACAGGTTTGGCAATTAAAAGAATCACATTCTACCTCATTTTGAACATCTGCCATAAGGGCAACATTTTCTTGATCATCCATAGCCGAAAAATCATATGCTTCTTCTTCTTCTAACAGAATGGCTGCCTTGGCTACTTCATTATCCTTTTTGTAGATAGAAGGTTTTGTAAAACCCGTAGATCGTTGTCTACCCTTCTCACATTCTCGTGCAAAGTGACCCAGATTTTGACATTTGTAGCATCTGATCTTGGATTTGTCAAATCCCGTGTTGGTTTTATCAGTGACGTCTTCAAGAGATCTTTTTCCAGTTCTCCTTAAATACGTCTTAGTCCTTCTTGTCAGCATGGCCATGTTCCAACGAAGATCCACTCTCTCTAACTCATCAGGATCAACTTGCGCAAAATCTTCGTCGGTAAGATCTACCGAGTTAATCCTCTTTGAAAGAAAATCATCGTATGATGATAGAAAGGCATTAAAGATTACTGCATGCTCATTGTGAGATGCAGTAGCAGAAGAGGATGATTGAGATGGAAAAGAAGAGAATGTCCCAACTGAGTTATTTCCCGAAGAGTAATTGGGTTTAGATGAAGATGTAGACGGCCCAGATAGAAGTGTTGTACTTCCATATCCAAAATTGCTATTATCAGGAAGCAAAGAGCTAGATCTTGTGCTTTTCTTCTGAATGTCCAAGGCACATGTTTCAAGCTTCCCAATAAGTTGATCCAGAGACATAGCTAGTATGTCTGGATCATTCTCCATCATCAGCACTCTAGTTTCCCAGTGAGGAGGCAGAGCATTCAGTAGCTTCTTGTTGACTTCAATAGAGCTAAATTTGTAGCCTCCTTCAGTCAGCTCATTTACAAGATGCGAATATCTGCAGAATAAATCTTTCACCATCTCGTTCTTCTGGATGTCAAACAGATCATACTGTTTCTTCACTAACTCCAGTTTACTTTGCTTGTACTCAGTAGTACCTCCACATCGTTCAGCTATGCCATTCCACAGATCATAAGCGATGTCGTGTTGTTTAAACATTTTCATGGCATCTGCAGGTAAAGACATGGTTATAGCAGAGTGAGCCTTCCTCTCACATTCCCATGCTTTGCGTTCTTCAACAGACATGGAACGAATAGGCTTTGGTGGAGGAATACCAACATGCTCTCCACTTGAAACAGGTCTAACGTATCGTTCCAGTAAAGGTATCTCCATTTCAGGGTCGGTAACGCGACAAACGATAAAAATCTACCTCTCCATTCAAAATACTCCATTCCTGGAGCAAAGAATGGAGGTTTGTTTGCACTACCCACTTCAGCATTGTGTTTTAACATTGCATTAACAGCTTGTAAAGTAGACATTTTAATTTATATTAATTAAAATTAACTTTTGAAAAAGGTTTAAAATCTGTCCAACACCCTATAGCGATATTGCTAATATCGCTAACAATCTGATGATTGAGCGATATTGGTGATATCACTATCAATATCGCTAATTAAAGCGCAAATCAAAATCAGACAAAATAGGCGATATCACAGACGATATTTCGAGTAATATCGCTAAACTTAATCAGGCGATATTGAATCAATATCGCAAAAATTAACTAGGCGATACCAGGTTATATCTCTAGTAATATCGCTAGAGATATCGCTCAGATTAATGAGCATAGAACACGTAATATCGCTGTAACCCTAAAGGCGATATTATGATAATATCGCTAAAACGGCTGTAAACCCTAAAATTTCAAAGACAACGAAATTTTTCAAAGTTTAGAGTAGCAAACAACGAACATGAATCCAGAAAACACTAAAAATACTGATTAAATAGCTTTTTAAGAATAAAAAACAATTTGTTTATACGAAAAAACTAGTTAATACGACTTTTAAACGTACGAATAATGATTCAATAACCACTAATCCAATGATTAAATGGCTCTGATACCAATTGTAGGATCGCAACAAAGACTGATCTTAAACAATGAATCAATAAACAATAACTAATGCGCGTAATTCAATAGCTATCGATTGTACGTTTAACAACAAAATCACAAACACATATATTGAATTAATCATATAAAGCAATGTGAATTACAATGACTGGAACACTGAGAATGACAAAAGCTGCCAAAGAAAATTCGTATGTGCCAAAATGCAAAGTGTCAAGCTATACTAACTGAAACCCTAAACGAATATTTATATGTAACTAATCTGGACTAAAGGGCGACATTGGTGATATCGCCTGTCCGATATTAGTGATATCGCCTAAGCGATATTAACAATATCGCCTAATACAAAATTAATCTAATTAATTACAACTCAATTGTTTGACCAAATGACTGACACACATGATGCACCAACAGGGTCGCCCTCAACGAATAGTTAAGAGAAATAAATGAGAGATAATATTAATTGGAATTAATATTATGATTAATTATTTGGTTTATTAATTATCATAGTTGATGAATTAATTAGAAACTAAAAGAAATGAAAGGAAAATTCTAGAAGCCAAATTCAAACGCCGGTTGGAAAATTCAACCGGCGGCTGGAGTCCAAAATGTAAGGCGGTGGAGCACGCGGGTCGTGGCTCGAGTACTTGGGCAGAAAGCAAGCCCAACCGCCTGCTGGATATTCCAACTGGCGGTTGAAGGGGCGAATCAGGCTGTCCCACATCGCTTAAGGGAAGAAACTCTAGCCTCCCTCTCCCTATATAAATAGAGGGCATGTCATGGCTTCAATGTACACAATTCTCTCTTTCTCATTCCTACTCCTTATAAGAGTTTATTCAATTAGATTCGGGACTTTAGGAGTTGGAATTTTCTTTTTGGTTCGTGGGTGTGAGCCATTAGAGGTGCTCTGGTTTGAGTACTCGCCTCCAACTCAAGAAGGTCTGCTAAGGCGATCTGCGTGTGAGAAATCTGATTTTCTCAAAGGTTAGTATTTTTCTTATTTGTCTATTTATTTAGTTTTGTTGCTTATTATTATTAAGTTAAGATCCTTTATGGTTTAGTTTCCTTCATACCCTAGATTAATTGTTATTTTCGCATTGTATGTTAATCTAGTAAGGGAATAGAAAACCCATCAAGGTATACCTCTAGCAAATTTGTACATATATTATATTATTTGATACTTAATAAACATATGTAAATTAAAATTAGTTGGCTGTTGAAATAAGGTCCACTTGTCGAGGACTCGAACGATCAAAGTAGAATATTGAGCCTATTAGTGAAACAATGAAGTTCTAGTTTATAAAAAATTTGTGTCTAGGGTTCATTTATTAGGATTTTCTATTTTATTTAAAGTTTCATTCAAAAGAAATTTAATCACAAAATATTATAATTGATACACAATGCACATATATAAAAATTTAATAGCAATTTTATAAAATTATAATTTGATACACAATGTATACATATTTAATCATATAATAGATACATAATGCACATGTATATATATATATATATATATATATATATATATATATAATTATATATATATACTTTATGTTTTTCCCTTTTATATATTTGTTAGTTTATTCATATTTTACATGATTGACAAATCAGATTGAATTGATACACAATAAACATAAGTAAAAACTATGTCTAGGGTTTATTAACTAGGTTTAAAAACATTCAAAATAATTGTTATAATGATTATAATTACACCACTTATACTTGATACTCTAGAATATTTCCTGTCTTATGGTTCATTGATTAGGGTATATATATTTTCCATTCCAGTAGTAAAACTAAATTGATACATACTAAACAAATGTAAATTAAAATTAGACGGATGTTAAAATAAGGTCCGATTGTCTAGAACTCAAAGATCAAAGTCGGATCGTGAGCCTATTAGTGAAGCAAATTCAATGAAGCAATGAAGTTCTAGTTTATAGAAAGCTTGTGTCTAGGGTTCATTTATTACGATTTTTTATTTTTATTTTATTTAAGCTTTTATCCAAAAGAAATTTAATCACAAAATACTATAATTGATACACAATACACATATATAATAATTTAATCATATTTTTATAAAATTATAATTTGTTACAGATTGCACATATATAGATATTTAATTATAATCTGAAAAAATTATACTTGATACATAGTGCACATGTATATTTTTTTTTTGTGTTTTCTTCTTTCATCTATTTGTTAGTTTATTCATTTTACATGATTAACAAATCAGATTGGATTGATACACAATAAACATTAGTAAAAACTATGTCTAGAGTTTATTAATTAGGTTTAAAAAAATTCAAAACAACCATAATAATGATTATAATTACACCTTTTTCAGTTGATACTTGTGTCTAGTGTTCATTGATTCGGAGATTAATAATTTATATTCTGGTAATAATATTAAATCGATACATAATGAACATATGTAATTTAAAGTTAGTCATTGAGGTTCTACTTTAAGAAAAGTTTGTATCTAGATTTAATTTATTAGGCTTTAAAAAAAATTTCAATCAAATTATCATTCGATAGAAATTTAATCACAACTTAATAATATTATAATTGATACACAACGCGCAAATATAATAATTTAATCACAATTTTATAATATTATAATTTGATACACAATGCACATGTATATATATTTAATCATAATTTGAGAAAATTATAATTGATACATAATGCATGTATTTTTCTTTTTTTTTGTGTTTTTCTCTTTCATCTATTTGTTAGTTTATTTATTTTTTACATGATTGACAAATCAGATTGGATTAATACACAATAAACATAAGTAAAAACTATGTCTAGGGTTTAATAATTAACTAGGTTTAAAAACATTCAAAACAACTATAATAATGATTATAAAAACATTCAAATTTATTGTCATTATATGTATTTTGGCGACGTGTCATCTATGTAACATGTCAGGTGGCATTTTTACAACTTGACATTTCAATAAAACACATACAATGACAACATATACATAGTTTCGTCCACACAATGGTGGTCAATTTTGTTATATATGCAGTATGAAGGTCCAACGCTTAGTTAAATACATTTACTTGCACGTAACCTAAATAAATATGGTATTTAACAAAACTATCTAATTTTGTAAATTCGAATGACTACATATGATACGTGATACACAATGCACATCTATATGTTTTATAATAGAAGTGCTTAATATTATGAACTTTTACTCTAAATTCATGTGTCTAGGGTTTATAGATTAGGGTTTAGAAATCAAATATGATATTGAACAAAATTATTTAATTATCTAAATACGAATGACTATATTTAATAGGTGATACACAATGCACATCTATATTTTTTATAATAGACATGCTTGAAAATATGATATTTAACAAAAGTACTTAATTGTGTAAATATGAATGACTATATTAAATAGGTGATACACAATGCATATATATATATATATATATATATATATATATATATATATATTATAATAAGTGTTACACAATGCACAATGTACATCAACAATTGTATCCCACGATCTCTCTAATGCAATCTGCAGCAACAATTGCACACATAAAAGTTGTAAAGCATACCAGAATAAAGAAAATACACCAGATTAAACTAAAGGCCCATCTTTTGAAGAAAAAAAATAACAAATACCTAACAAATAACAAAGATAAGAAATATTTCATATCACGGAGTTTACTAGTACAAAATGAAAAGCAATACTCAATTATAACCCATAATATTTCTTTGTATACGTAATACATGATCCACTATAGCTAACTCAATGTATTAAAATTATTCGGGAGAAGGAAACATTTTTTCTAAGTGAGTTAAATACTCCGAATACATGACTTTCTCAGCATTTCCTTAAAGATAATGCAACTTTCTTTTTGGGTGTAATTGCCGCTTTCTTTTTTGTTACAACTTTCATCACCTTTTTTGACTTGCTTTCATCACCGATTGCTGTTTTTCTACCTACAATGTATACAATGCTCAGCATCTCATTAATTGTTTTTGATACACAATAAACACATATTTTTCAGAAAATACTATAAATACATTTGTATCAAGTTCAACATCTCTTTAAATACTTTTGATACACAATAAACATATATATTTTCAAAAAATACTGCAAATGGATTTATATCATGCTCAATATCTCATTATATAATATTGATACACAATAAACACATATATTTTCATAAAATACTGCAAATGCATTTGTATCTTGTTCAACATCTCATTAAATACTTTTGATACACAATAAACACATATATTTTCACAAAATACTACAAATGAATTTATATCGCTCAACATCACATTAAATGTTTTTAATACACAATAAACACATACAAATATATGATTGCAAGTATAAGTTTTAATAAGTAAAGGTTCATGTGTTGTGTACAAAATATGCTCAGAATCAAATGAACGAACACACAATTGATTGATGAAATACACAATTGATTGATGAAATACACAATTGATTGATGGGATACACGGAAATTGAAACGAATCAATTGAACGAATACACAGTTGATTGAGGAATACTCAGAAATTGTAACCGCAACTAGTTAGAGTTTTAGGGATTTTTCATTATCAGTATTGAAAGAAATTATTTAACGGAGACTTAATGCCGTTAGTGTACCTGAATGGTTTTACATTTTACCTTTACTTTTCTGCCTTTTTACCAAAATGCCATCACCCTTATTTAATTGGATATGATGAAATGGACGGTGATGATAGCTGCGTACACTATTTACAATAGTACCTCCGTGTTCAAGAACCCCCCCTCAAGAGAGAGATAAAGGGTCAACAGCAAATGATACTTCTACCCCTCATGTGCATTGCATTTAACTGACCCTATTAACGGCCATTTAAGGTAGGGACCGCTGATGTGCAAATTCTTAGATCCAGGGACGACCGATGTAATTTTTAAAATTAAAGGATAATCGGTATAATATTCTGCAAATCACAAGGATGATTTGTGTAATTTACTCATAAAGTTATAAAGATATTCACATGAAACTTTTTAATTATTTACTCAATTTACAACTCTATAGACGACATAGTTGCTATTTCATAGTAGATATTTCAAGAGGCACATTTATGGTCTATCTCTTCATTGCTAGAAGAGTCTTTGGATTTTCTAGTAATTAAGGTTATGTTCAAATTTGTTGCTGGTTAGCTAGTCCTTGTTTGGCTTTGTCGTTTGTGGCAAATTGCTTATGTTTGTAACTTTGGTTCCTTGTTTCAATCGTTGTTCAACTGTTGTTGTTGAAAAGGCATTTATATAATTTTAAAGTTTTTCGACAAAAAAAAAATGCGACATGGTTACCACTGTTTGATGTGGTTGAATTATTAAATAAAGGGAAAAGTGCGATAAAATGCATTCAACTTGACCTGAATGTCTATTGTGTGTATCTTATTTACGGGTAGTGTTTTTAATGCATGAAACCTGTAAATTAGCTCTATTGTATGTATTTTACCTATGTGGCACCGGTTGCAATATTTCGATGACACGTCAGATGCCAAATCATCACTCCACCTCATCAGGGAAAAGTGCCTTGGAATGCATTCAACTTGACCTCAATGTCTATTGTGTGTATCTTACTTACGGGTAGTGTTCATATCAGGTAAAGTAAGATACACACAATAGACATTTAGGTCAAGTTGAATGCAATTCAAGACACTTTTCCCCTGATAATTTATGACGTGTCAAGCCACATATACATTTAAAAAGAATCAACTAGTAACCGGTTAAGGGCTCGGCATGTCAAAAAGTACATACAATAGAGCTAATTTACAGGTTTCATGCATTAAAAACACTACCCGTAAGTAAGATACACACAATAGACATTCAAGTCAAGTTGAATGCATTCCATCGCACTTTTCCCTTAAATAAAGTCAAATCATTTCCTTGATTATAAATAGTCAAATTAATATCTATACTTTTTAATAATAGATTTGAGCAAAAGTCTTAAAAATACTTAAAAGAGAGAGTTAGTCAATTACTATTATACCCCTTTAAATATATTATTCAACCATCAAACATTTAAGGTCAAATACAGTTATATAATGATGGATATTAAAATGTCGGTTAAGAGTGATTTGATACAAATATCGGTGAAAATAACGGGTTTCACCATTAACCTGAACCTTAACCTAACCCGACCCGAAAAGTTAAATGCGTTGGTGGTTCCGGCTTAGCAGGGTTGATGGGTTACAAATACAACCCTAACCCATTTATTCCCATGTTGATATCGTATCTGGTTACATATCGCATCGAGTTGCGTATAATAAGAAAATGATATATTACATAGTACTATGTTCTCACCTATACGAAGACATACTAAATAAACATATTAACGCACATAGATTTTTTGTCGTGCTACATCGCGAGTGCAGTAGCCTAGTATATAATAATGATTTTTCAAAATTGTTGGTAAGATTTTATGAAACCTTTAAGACACAGTGATGACAATCTAAAAATATAAGTTTATATGATGTGACACATAAATTAAGCAAATGAATGAAATGACGATATGTATGATATTACTTAGGTGTCGAAAGAATATTCATGACACATGGACAATAATAGTACTCTATTAGTTATATAGAGAGATATTGTACGAGTTATGAATTGTTGTATATGTCACACTTGACTTTAGTCTAGATATCAGACCCAATAATTGAGTTAGTTGACAGTATAATAACGACATGAATGGAAAGTGTAATGAAAAACTTCGTCATGTTTTTGTACTCCTTTGGTTCAGCCTAAAACCATAAACGACAATGACCACAAAATCTGAAGTTGTTTTCGCAGTCCGCATTGTTGTAAAGCTAATCACATTCATAGGTACTGAAATCTTTGAGAAAAGATTATAAGCATAATTAAGGCATATTCGCGTGTAACCTTGAATGAGTTCTCTCTGTTTATACACGTTAACATATCTGCAAATGACGAGTAAGACATTGATAGCTTTGTTTCATAAATGACATCAAAGCTTCAGCACCAGTTTGCAGCTACCAATGGTTGTATAGGTTTTGAATAACAACATAGTTTCCTGTGATGTATGTCCGAAGGATTTTGGATGATCACTTTTTTTTTTTGGATTCTGATGGTGAGAATTATAATTGGTGCAAACTAAATTCCTATCAAAATAAAATATTGTTTATCGTAGGTTCTTGATGGACAGAATTTGTACTCATTCCAAATTATTGAAGACTCGATGGTGTCACTTGTGCAGTCACACTCTTCAAGAGTCTAAGCATATTTTTTATTATTGTCGTGTGGCTGCTGAGTTGCAGAAGGATCTCGAATGATAGTGGTGCATTCCCTATCCCAGTCACTTTTCGTTGGATCTGATCTAGCCGGAAATATGCCATACTGAGTGGCTATTTAGTATCTAGCCGGAAACACATTACTCAGAATAATAAACACCTAATTCTTGAGTCCTAGCTCGATTTTTGGAATGTTGGAACATCGGTTATGAAAGACACACAGCGCGCGCGCGCGCACACACACACACACACACACACATATATATATATATATATATATATATATATATATATATATATATACACAAAGGTTCAAACGAGAACCATAAAAGGTACAGAACGCGAGAACTTTTAAATTATTGGAATTTTCATATGTTTAATGATTCAATCACATGATTATTGATGTAGATTAATGTTAAAAGCAAAATAGTTTAAAAAACCTTAAAATAACCTTTAAAATCAAATTTATATTTTTCGTTCACATGTGCATATTTGACATGTACACATGTGAAAATAATGAGATAACATAAAGACGGTAAAAATATATCTCAATCATTGGATCAAAATATCTATACTACTATATAAAACATTTGAGACAAAGTCTTGAAAGGGAAAATAGTAATTTACTATTTTACCCTCCACTTCATTAAAATGTCGACAATGTACAATTAAATACTTAATCAATGTTATTAATTATAAACTTTAATATATTATAATTAATCTCAATTCAAAATATGTAACTTAAAATTGTAACATTTTAATGTATATTAAAATGTATGTTTTGATAGAAAGATTGCTACACATATGTAATTTTTTTAAAAAATATAAGCATCTTTATATCTTTATACTAATATATAAGAAGTTGAAAACTTTATTATACTTTTAATACAGAGATACTATAACTTTTTTTACTATCCTTTTCATTATTTTATTTAATATTTAAATATTTTTAGCTAGTTACATTTAAACAAGGGCAAATTACCTAAAATGAAAACAAATTATTGACATATTTAAAATCCTAGAAATTAACTATTAGAATTATAAAGAAACGAAATCGATCATCATTTTCGTCATATTTTTAGCAATATTTTACCTCGAAATTGGGGAAAATGATAATATGTCATGTACCGTACTACTAGAATTGTGATTAAATTATTTGCATTTCAAGTAATCATAAAAGTTTATCTATTAACGCTAAAAAATAGTTGGGCCGTTTGGTAGTCATAAAAATATATAAGTTACTATTATACCGTATTAATTAGTACAACATCTAATGCAAAAAATACTAACATTTGAAACGATGATTTTTTTTTTTCCTTTTTGAAAAGATAATTGATTTAATTATCAAAGTTAATAGTCAAATTAAAAGTTCGTAATTTAATTTTTAAGTTTTAAATTATTATAATTTGGGGTTACATTACGAGTCAATTCAAGTTAACGGATTTAAAATTTGATGTACAAAGTTCAAAACCTAAACTCGACCTGATTTTATAAAGGGGTTGACAAGTCAAAAGTTTTCAACTCAAAAATGATTTGCGTAACTATTTAGGTAAACGGGGTAAACAAGTTGATGTGTTAGATCATTATGTTTTTTTTTTAATATTTTTCTGGTTGATCAATCGACCCGTTGACACAAACCTTAACTCGAATCCAACCCAAAAAAATATAAATGTTTGATGGGTTTTAAGTAGTAGACTGATGGACTGAAAATCCAACTCTAACCTATAATAATGTATACAATAAAATAATAAAATGATATATCCTTATGTTTTTTTAATTTTTACCAAATGACGACATATAATTGAAAAAAAAATATACCCCAAATAAAAAATTTTAATACCGCTGCATAGTGCGGGTACAATATACTAGTATATATATATAAAGGGTGGAGATAAAATAAAAACTGTAAAAACAGTTAACCTTCGTAATTTTATGAAGTGCGAAGTTGAATTTATTTTTGCTTCACTTAAATTTTAAATGTAAATCTTATTTTGTTTAGCTTCACATAAAAATTTTGAATTGTGATGGCTGAAAATTAAACTTCACACATTCATAAGTTTATGTGAAGTCAAAAAAACTAAACTTCACAGTTAAAAAATATCTAAATTTATGTGAAGTAAAAAAAACAAAGGTTCACTTTGAGAAAACAAAAAAAAAAATATAAGGGTTCAATAAAAAAAATGTATGTGAAGCGAAAAGAATATAAGTTCACAACTAAAAACAATTGTGAATACAAATTAACATCGTTTTTACCGTTTTTATTTTAACTTCTTATTTTCACCAGAACTCAACCATATATATATATATATAGGGGAAGGATCAAGGTGATAAAATATGAAAAAATTTGATTTTTCATATTTCTAGTTTTTGATATTTCTAATATAAATAAATAAAATTAAAATATAATTAAGTTCTAAATTTGAGAGAAAGAGAGAAGCAAACCTCAACCACACATTTTCTTGTATCTTCTCCAACTCATATACAATACTTATTTCATTAAATTTTGTTTGAAATTCAAAATTAAAGCATGTAAATCAATCAAAACATTATAAATTTCGAATTCATCAAAGGCATTCATACATATCTTCAATTCGTCATAATTCATATTTATCAAATATTAAGAATTTTTGGTATTACTTTTGAGTTTTTGTGAAAAAATTGATTCACCAATGAATACAATAATATTAAACGAATTTCAACATACAAAACTTATAAACAAGTAATTATATTAATTATAATCGTTATTAACCATCGAATTTCACAAAAAAAAAAAAAAATTAGAACATTAACATTCATTTGGAATGAATGTTTATCAAAATTTCAATTAATATTCATAAACAATAATTTATGATGAATATTAACTTATATATGTTTTCATACATTGTTGAACGGGATAACTTAACATTCATCGGTGTATAATAATGTATATGAGTTAACATTCATCGTAAAAGAATGTTTAAAAATATTAAGTTATAATTTTGATTAACATTCTTTCCAAATGAATATTCATCGTAAAAGATTGTTTAAAAATATTAAGTTATAATTTTGATTAACATTCTTTCCAAATGAATATTAATTTTCTGAAATTCTTTTGAGTTATTTACAGTTTTGTCACCGCGTTGACTTTTGAGTTGACCAGAATGTATGATTAGGAATAGCTTCCCTCCTTATTCGGATTATTCGGATATATCCAAACATTTTAGTTTTGATCATTTATCATATCCCTGTAATCCATTTAAGTAATCCATAATTTGTTTAAGCAATCCGTAATCCAAATAATCATGTCCATTTAACCTAAATCGGATTTGAATCGGATGGATTATGAAGATTCGGATAAAAGTGACACCCCTATTTGAGCGGTCTTTAAAATCAAGCCATATTTATTTCCATCGCTTCTTGATTTCCATCATTCCAAGCCTCTTTGCAGCATTTATTTTCTCTTTAGCTTTCTATTAATTTTCATGCAACTGAATAAATGGGAAAATATTTCGTGTAACAAAACTATACGAACTCAAATGTGCAATTAGCTATAACACATGAACTCATTGTGTACATTTAAGAAACCATATGGGTTAAATATATAAAATATAAATGTTTGCCTTATTTACTATTTGTCAACAATACAAAAGTTTAAATTTAGTGATATTCACAGCACCAATGCTTTGCCCATAAATAATTTTTTGTTTTTTAAAGTATCACTACCTGTCCACAGACCTATCGTACACAGTTACACCTATCTTTCAAATGTTCATTTAGTTCTATTTGCAGCTGGCAACTAAAAAAAGGGCAACTTTTGTCAAAAATAATTCCCTCTTAAAAATAATAAACTTATATATCTTATCAAACAATATAAATATAAATTTATTAGTATTTGCTATCAGTCGAAGCATGTAAATTATTAATGAGTTAATTTAATATATTAAATATTAATTAATTAATTATTATCCAGTCGAAGCATGTAAATAAGTACGTATTAATGAGTTAATTTAATATATTAAATATTAATTAATTAATTATTATCGTTATTATCATTAGAACTCTATGAAACAAAAGAAAAAATTTATTTACAATCCATTATTTACAATGAACGAAATGCACATTTTACAATAATCGTATAAATACATGATTTAAAGCTCTATATTAAAAATAAAAATAATAAATTAAAAAAAAAAAACCATGCTTAAGTTTCATTTTATATTAACTGTTTCATGTGTATATACAGATCTAAAACTCTATATATTAATCACAATGAACGGATGAAGTATTCAATTAACAGTTTCCGTATGCATACACATGTTTAAAGTTTAAACATTAAATTAATAAAAGAAAATTTATGCTTTGTTTCATTTTACGTTAACATGTATACACGGGTTTAAAACTTTATATTGATTAAAGAAAAACTACACTCAGTACAATTAATATTTACAATGGACGAAATATGCATTTTACAATAATCATGTGCATACATGGGTTTAAAACTCTATTGATAATAATTAAAAAAACTATGCTTAAGTTTCATGTTACATTAATTGTGTCATGTGTATACACGAGTTTAATACTCTATATATTAATCACAATGAACGGATGAAGTATTCATTTAACAGTTTTCGTATGCATATACGGGTTTAAAGTTTAAACATTATATTAATAAAAGAAAATTAATGCTTAGTTTCATTTTACGTTAACTGTATGTATATACGGGTTTAAAACTCTAAACTGATCAAAGAAAAATTACGGTTAGTACAATCAAAAACTGAAATATGTATTCATTTTTACATTAACCCGTGTTTACACACGGGTCTAAAAACTAAAAACTAGTAGTATAATATACAAAAAAAGTCGATTGCCTACTCAAGTTACGTGTGTATAAGCTCACTTACCTCCAATATCAAATGCATAGCTTGCTGTCTAATCTCAAGAGGATTGTCTAAAATAATACCTGCAGATTGCAAGCAAAAATCTTGTAAATCGTGACAGTGTCTACTTGCCATTCATGTTTCTATATAAACTCTTTCCTAATTTTTTACAATGAATATTTTGCAGAATATGAAGTGTAGAGATCAAAAGTGATTTTGCAGCAAGGATTATACGTGATTATCAGTTCAGGGATCAAAAGTGCAGCATAAGAATCCAAAGACAACGTTATTCTATATACAGAAAATAATATTGAGATGGAAACTGAAGAATTCATACGAAGATATTTACGGAAATGCTACTCCCCAATTTCAAAATCCAAAATATGTTACTGGTTTCCCAGCATCAAAATGTAATACTTGGTTACGATCTAGCATATTAATCAAACTGTCCCAAACCAGAACAGTGCTACATAGCTTTGAAGTCTAAATTGGACCCATTTGAAACTCAAAAGTCAGATGTAGATTCTATTTATTTTAATAACGGAAGCAACTTGCTTGCAACAAGAGCGAGGAAAGATGCCAAAAGAATTTTTCATACGAAACTCCAAGTGGTTATGAGGAACTTACACATATATCTTTATGCCGTATAAAGCAGCATATTTCCGAAGAAGACGCTCAACCGAGTACCATTCTGACCGGTCGGACCCATCTTGATAACCAATTCGAGGCATGTGGATCGAAGCTATAGCAATTCCAGGAAATACAAATATGAACTTATATAAGATGACAATAAGAATGAACGATCCTAACTTATGAAGCAGTCAGTATTAAGCTGGTACAAGCATAACTAATGCAGCAGTCAGTAGTTTTACTGAAAAAATTTATTTTGTATCCAGATTTGACTATTAACTGTTAATAAAAAATTAAAAAGATCTGGACAGAAGGTGTTTTTAGTCAACCCGAACCGATGCATACACAGAACTACCCGTTCTGACCCAAATCTGTTTTCACATATTACCCAACCAGACCATTTTTGCCACTTCTAAATAAAGTAACACCTAAACTCTAGGTTCTATCAACCAGAACCCCACATGGCAAAATAATTTCAGAGAGAAAGACAATGAAATCAGCATTAAGAAAAAGAAAAGAAAGTGTGACGAAACATACCAGAATTTTGAGCAGCGGAAAATGAAGCTTTTGACAAGCACTGTTCTAGATCTGGAATAGACATACTGCTACGAGGCACTTTACGCCTGGGGTTGTACGATTGCACCACAGCTAAGGCTACCCACAGACGAGCATTAGCAATTTTATTCTCCTCATCATCACCTTCTACATGATTAATTTAATATTTTAGAACCTCTAAAGAACTATAAAGCTCAATTCACATCATGAATAGTATAAGAAAGACATACACAGATAATTCACATAACTACTCCAGCACATAAAATACACTGCGTCTGTCAGACTCAAGATGCACCATTAGGCACATGGTTTTGTGAAATCGTCCAATATCATGTCTCAAACAGGAGAATCTTGTCCCAAAGCATCAATAAGCAGGAATGATGACAATGGGCAACTATGTAATCCTAACTTCAAAGTTTTCCAACAAAGGGTGTCACAAATTTCATAGACGACAGTACATCACAAGATGGAACTTGTAGTGGTTTTCATGACAGAAAGAATGTCGCAGTGTTTGCGGTGCAAATAATGGTACATTAGTACTAATATTAAATGTCAAAATAAAAGGTTAAGATGTTGACCAGTGAGTTCTATAAGATGAAGATCGCCGAGATGAAGGTCCCCAAATTCAGAAGCCCGACCATATGCAGTTGGAATCTGCGATGAAAGTTTAGCTAGTGCATCAAACATACCACCACGACCCCAGTTTCCCGAATCATCAACGCAACTGTAAGAGAACATGCACAATGAGCAACCTGATAGCAAGATAAATACGGAAACAAAAGGCAAGATACAACTATAAAATATGATACAAGTAGAAGTAACAACCTCAAAGAAAGAGATTGTTGTGCCAAAGTCAGTGGAATAAAGTAACGAAATTCGATAAATATTTTAGTAGGAAACAGGTACGGTGACTACCTGAAGATTATGGAAGGCTCTGAAGGACAAATTTTAGATGGCTGTGTGCAGTCTCCATAAACAAGATTTACCGAACCAGAATCTGACAAGATATTGTCATCTGTAGGGCGCACAATGTCCTTTACTGACAGTGACTCATATCCCTGAGCTTCCCATTTTGCTAATTTCTTCTCCTCGGCTTTCCTCCTAACAAATTCAGCTTTCAGATGTTTCTCCTCAAGTTTTGATCTCCTGTTCGTCTCCTCCAAAGATGAGTTGCCACATGTCCCGGATGTCTCTTTAAGCTTCTCGACCCAAGAATTGTATGAAACCTCATCAAGAAGGGGATTAAATTCCACATATGACCTTCCACCTAATACATCCTTTGACTTGATCTCAAACGTCTGATCCTCTGCTTCTGGTCGTCCTCCATGGCGGAATGCTATGACCTTTTCGACAATATCATTGACTTTCGACATTTCTAGTTGACCCTCACTCTCTTTGCTATCAGTAGTAGGATCAAACATGTGTAAACCAAGTACAACAGATCGCAGATCGCCAGCTGCAAACATATTTTTGCCTTCCTGGTCTATCGCGTCATCACCTATGACATCATGGCTTAGTTGCAACTTTCTCTCTGCTCTATACATGATAACCTGCAATGGATGAATGGATACTAGAATAATAAAAAAGACAAGCGTATCTTACTTTATTATAAAGATTCTGCCATGTGTCATGAGTTATGACTCACCTCCTCCACAGTCCGCTCAGTAACTAAATTTATAGACATCACATGATTCATTTGACCAATTCTATGTGCCCGCTGTAAAGCCTGCTTATCCACCTGTGGATTCCAATCCTGCTCATAGAATATAACCTGCATTTTGAAACTTCCTCCGTAAGTAAGTAAATAATACTGATAACTAACAATACAATTACTAGAGTCACAACGACAGGAAATACTTAAATTGTCCTCAGAATAAGCAATTAAGTAAACTCTTCACTAAAATAAGTTCTAATCTAAAGTGCATGGGAATTTAGAATCAATATGGTCCTGAATTTATAGCATACTGATTTTAGACTTATAACTTAAACTCAATAATAAATTTTACAGGAATGAGATAGGAGTTTGCTATTAGGAAAGCTTACCGTGTCAGCAGCTACAAGATTCAAACCAACGCCCCCTGCTCTCGTGGAAATCAAAAAGACAAATGCAGTGTCCGGATTAGCTTCAGAATTGGAGATTCCCATGAACGACTGCCGGCTAAAACTTCTTATTGCAGCAAATCGTTCTTCAGCCCTGATAGATCCGTCAAGACGCTCATAAGGATATTTCCTCAGCTCCATATAGTCCTGTATTTTCAAATAAAAAAAGAGAGAGAAGACTTAAAGCAATTGCAAATAGCCCTTATCTGCGTAGTTAGCAGTTCTTTTTTTATCCAAAAGCAACAGAAGATAAGAAACCTGTAATATGTCAAGTGTATGTGTCATCTGTGCAAACAGAAGAACACGATGTCCAGAGTTACGTAGCTTCTGAAGTAACTGGTCCAAGACTACAAGTTTGCCACTAGCCTGAAAGAATTCATAATCAAGCACAAACGGTCTCACAAATCATAACTACGTAGCATTTCACGGTACTTTGCAAACTATTAATCAAGGGCAATATCTTACGGTGAAAGACTAGTCACTGCTGGACTCAAAGATACATATTAAGCTCCCTTAATGAGCGAGCAATAATTACAGTCCAGTTAAAAATGTTTTGTTTTCCTCTTACGCTTGTGAATCAAGCTGCAATATCTAGAAACTATAAATTTGGCAGGATACTTGGAATGGAGTTTAATACCACATCCTACTAAAAAATTAACCATTTTATCATTTCTGATACCTGAACTAAGTGTTCACCCTCTTCGTACGGTTCAGGCTCTATACCAGCGAAAAGGTAAGGGTGACTACATGCTTTACGAAGCTGTATTACCTGCATAAAGAGAGCAACTTATGCAATCAAATACTTACTTCAAGCTGTAAGGAAAAAATGAAGGTCACCACCATAGCTATAAACTTCAATCATGTACATAAAACCAAGCAAATACGGAGTAATACAGATAATCAAGTCCTATACAGGAAACAGAATACAAGAACATTAACTAATAGAACTTGTTTGATGGCCCGTGTACAAGAAGTATGAAGTTAATGCAAAAGAAACTATGCCTTTGGAAGAACTAGCAGAGATTGCATAAACTAGGCTGGGAGATATGTTTCAGGTATGCAAGCTAACTAGGCGAGAAGTTGGCTTACAATATTCTGCAGAGATTGCTGATTAGAAGTCCCAGAAGACAATGCCAGAAGCTTAGGAAGCTCCTTTCGAATTATTGACATATACACCTTCTTCTGCAAGGTCACTAACGGAGCCATTCTGCCAAAGAAACATAATTCTAGTGTAATCTATGTTTCTGATATATTATCAAACGAAAGCATGTTGCATATAGGCTTTCCGTTCACTTGGTAGATTTTACATAATTCACCTCGATACATATAGTGGTCAATAACTATAACGAACATGATAAAAAGATTCAAGGGTTTCAGAAAGGAGAACAGATAAACGCCATTATAAGCAACTTACAAAGTGATTTCAGTAAGAGGAGGCAAAGATAAGGTTCCAGTCTCAATAAGCCTGGATTTTGTTCTTCTGAGCATGAATGCCCCCAAAATATACTTTAAGATTTTAAACTTCTCCTTAACTATCGGTGCACGTTTACCTACATAAGAAATGAAAGTGGGATATTCAGTAGGCAACATTTAAAGAAACACGATATATCTTATATTTAGCATAAAAAGATGCAAAAGAGCAGCATATCCATTGCATTGATCCAATTATCCGCATAATACTTTACGTTAAATAAAATCTAATTCAGATAATAATAAACTTCAAATTGAATAACATCATGAATACATCATATTCACTACAATGACGGAACGAATAGCACAAATTCTTTAATACGCTTTACATGCCAGTCCCCTCAAATGGAACATTTTAGTGCAGCCAAAATAGATAGGCAGAAAAGTTGCCATATGAGTTCTACAAGTTTTACAACGGAATACCTCAGCAGTTGACTTTACGAAAATGCGACATGATATAAGACGGATAAATTAATTCATGAAGAATGTGATGAAACCTGATAAAGGATCTCCACCTTCCTTAAATGTAGCAGAGAACTGCTCCAATGTCCCAAAGATTGAATCCATACAGAATTGCATGAGTGCCCAAAGTTCAGTAAGGCTATTCTGTATAGGGGTTCCAGTCATGAGTAGACGTCTGGGCATAATATACTGCTCTCTAAGAACGTTATACAAAACCTGCAAAGAATCAATCAAAAAGAAAGCTCAATATAAGAAGCACAAAAGTCTAGTCCATTTGTATCAGTAAAACATTGAACCATAAGATACAAGGCTGTGGCCTTTCTCACTGGAAATATATTGTTATTATGATCATAAACCTACACTGGAGGGATTTTTAAGTCTTTGCGCCTCGTCAATAACAGCATAATGCCACGGAATCTGTGAAAGGAAGTCCTGATCGATTAACGCTATATCATATGTTGTAAGGAGAACATCGAAAGGTAAGGCCTGCACCTGCAATATTCAACAACACGTAAAGCATTAGCATCCAAAACAGAAAAAACTATACCTACTGATAAACGGTTCAGCTAAAAGATGAACTTGCATTGGGTGCTGATGAATTGTTTTTCACATGTTCGTACATTTCCCTTCTCAAATTGCGTCGACATTGTTTGTCTCCGACATATCGCAAAACTTTCAACTTTGGGGCAAATTTGGCAACTTCAGATACCCATCCATCAGTCACACTGAGAGGACACAGTATCACTGCAAGAAAACATTATATACTTATAAACCGGATACTGGTCGAAACATGTAATGTCACAATTAACATAACAGTTACTTATAACTTACAGAACGGTCCGTGTACACCTCGACAAAACTTTAAATAACTTAAGAAGGATATAGCTTGTAATGTCTTTCCTAGCCCCATCTGCCAATAAGCATTTCAAGCTCTATATTAATATTTTAGCAGTCTATTCAAGTTTTCACTACTAAAGGAGTTCCATTAAACTTTACGAATGTACAGCCTCCAGCTGCAATTGTAACTATACCTCATCTCCTGCAAATACATATAATAATTATTTAATATCCTACTTAAAACACATTACAGTTACAGCAAACGCTTAAAGCCCCGAATTATAAATACAATTGCGATAAATTAAAAAGTAGTAAAAAATAATAGTAAGTGTGTACCTAGAATGACGTTGGCACCGATTAGGTATCGGCGTATAAGCCATGACAGTCCTTCGATTTGATGAGGCTTAAGCAACGCGGTTACACCGATATCGGAACTGTTGACTTGAGACTCCGCGACGGCGCGTGCGTCTCCGTCGAATACGTATTTCGCAGCGGCGATTAATCTTTGTTCGTAGTTCATGTTGGTGAAATGTGTCGCAAAGGGTGCTGAATTTGAATTCTGGTGATATGTATTCACGGTTAGACGAAATTGCCCTGTTTGAAATGCGAAATATGAAGCGTTTCGTTGGTAGGGTTAAAAAGGTCGTTTGTGAAAATTGCATTTTTGTATAGGCGGCAACATGTCAAAAACGTGGCGTATGATGAGGGTAGATGATTTTGTTACGATGATCTGTATAGGAGTGGAGTGTTGATCTGTTTTTTTTAGTATTTTTCAATTTTAAATAATTGTAAATTAAATATTAAATAAAATTAATTAAAAGGCATGCAATACACTGAAGTTAAAAGTTCCGTGACAATAAAATACATAATTCGTAAAAGGATAAAAACGGAAGACTTAAAATATACTCCACAAGGGGGACTTAGATTAATCGAGAGGACAACAAGCAAAGAGTTATGCTTTCATTTTGCGAGGCGGTCGTTGGGATCGAATCTTCCTGTATATTCATGGATGGATTAGGGGAAAGAGTCATTCGGGCAATTAACAATAATTTTTCTATGGACTTTCGGTTCGACTCGAATAGTCGAATGTAGTAATTTATAAATTTTCTTCTTAATTTAATTTTCTAATACCTTAATTTTAAATTATTAATAATATACATATTACAACTACATTATTAACACCTTAACAATGTAATGTCTTCATTTTTTATTTTTTAACATTTTATTCTTTCTTAATATTTCTTACACCGCTCCCATCCGTGCATCAATTTGGTAACTGACGCATGTCGATTTACTGCCACGGTTGGCACCAGCACATGGAAAGGTGAAGAGAGAAGAGACGCAAGCCGTAGGGCTCGCTTTTTTTTTTAAATTATTTCTTTCCCATTTTACCATTGAAGAACAAATAAAATAACAAATAAATAAATAATTAATTAAAACATTTTTAAGGAGGCTACGAGGTACAATTAGTGTTCAAAACTTGGAATTTTCTCCAAGAACAAATACCGACGGGTATAAAAGAAAAAAAACTTAAACGGCTCGAAGAAAAAGTCAGGAAGAATGTGGTTAACAAGAGGATTTCGTAACTATGTTTGGTTCGAGTTCGCCCCAAAGCAAGTTCTCTGACGAAGACTACTGGTATTTTATTTTAGTATGTTATTTTAATGTTTTATTTTCTATTACTGTAATTTGTTTTTTAATTAATGTAATGATTTTAGTTTTAATGAAATTATTTTATTTAAATTTGTATTTTAAAAATATAAATTAAATAATGTATGGGGTCTGAGTGTTATATCGATTTTGTGTCAGTTTAGGAAGTGGTGAGTTAACACTGAGGTGGCACAACTAACACAGTAACAATTAGGAATTGGGAGTGGTCTTGTACATATTTGAAATTTTAACACCTAAGCACCTGTAAACAATCACCAATTAAGACATTAATTAAATTAATAGATAAAAGCATCATTATTAATATTAGATTTTTGATTAATATTTACTATTACTATTACATAAAATCAACCTAATAGTTTTTAAGATGGCACATAGCCACCTCTAAATATGACATATATCCATACATAATAATATCAACATGTTAAACTAACTCATATTAATATTTTAGTTCAACTAGAACAAAGTTTTACTACATACAAAATGTTATATACATTATCTACTAGAAGTTAAAACAAATGTTTTAAAATCCAGGTAGACCTTGGCGGGCGACCCGGTTGAACTGAGACCCGAAGACTTAAGTGGAGTGTCAAAGTAGAGCGGATTTGGGGTTGTTTGAGACCCGGATTGACCCGAGCGGGTTTCTAGTTTGACCGGGATCCGGTGACACGGTTTTGAATCAAAAATTCGATTTGCGATATTTGCGCTTGTTCTCTGTTTCTTTTTCAACCAACGAGCATAAAAACTCAACTTTAGGAACTACGATAACCTCTATCGGACTCCACCACCCAAACTCCGGTCACCTCCGTAATCTCCGACGGTATTGATTAATAACTAACTGAATGAAATTTGGGGTTCTTTTTTATTGTGGATGATGATTGTGAAATTGAGCAAGTGAAAGGTGTTGTTCTATATTATGAAACATCAATGAAAATGAGTATTGGATACCAGCAGCTTTGTTATAAATTGAATGAAGATTTGGAAAAGCAAAAAGGAACTGAATGTAGAGGACGGAAAAGTCGGCCCCTTTGGTTTGTCAAACTTTGTGAAAATGAAATTGTGCCTATTTTACAAGAATCCCCTTGAACTATCAATGATTAACTGAAAAGCCCTTGTAGTAGTCAAACCGGTTGATCCGGCGGTTCAACCTGTTGAATGGAAATCGGAGATTCAACCGGATCAACCATAAAACCTGGTATGAAAACATTGAGTTAAACTATTTCATACAGAAATTCAAATTCAATTAATTAGTCAAATTTTTATTACATTACATGCTTAGTTTATAAAAAAGTACTATGTCTTATCTTAAGATACGTATATTAATTCAACATTTAAACCCTTTTGAGCTTACATAAGCTCATGATAAATGATAAATTGAAACATTAAGTTTCATTTTTTTAAATATAAACAAATTCTCTTACAAATTCAATTTTTTTTCAATCAAGAAAATTTTCAAATTCTTTAATTGTAGTAGCTTCATTGTCGATAAATAGAACAATTATTATAAAGGCGTGATGTAACGTAAAAAGTCATGTTTTTACGTACATTATTCCTCGTTATTTGAGCTATTAATTAGTGAAAACATCTTAAATCAATGTTTATTTACTAAAAATCACTAAAGTAGTTCGAATATAAACGTTGCAACCGAAATCACTAAAAATTCCAAATAACATGCAAAACAAAGCAAATAACTCTAACTCGATTCCTCCGCTTTTATTTACCCTATGAGATACACCCACTAACTTGGCTTATACGACTCCATAGGTAAATACAAAGATGAAGAATCAAGGATCAGAAAAAACGGATAAGGAACGGAGAAGATACAACATCTAGAGATCAACCGAACGTATTCCGAGAACGTATGGGCTATAGACATCCAAAATACCTGATTTTGGTATCATTAGAAGCGTAATGGAATTACGAAAACATAGGCGAAAGAATCAAGCCAAACGGATAAGAAATGAAGAAGATACGAGCAAAATAAGCAACGAACGAAGTACCGAACAATGGGCAAAAACCAAATAGGACCCCTAGGTACCGTATACGGCCCTAGGGGATAATGTTGGTGCATTTTGTGTGACAATAACTTCTAGATAATTAGATAGTTAAGTAGTCGTTAAAGTTCAATTGTAATCGTTATAATATGTAGGTTAGCAAACGTATTAAACAAGTCCGGCGAACATGGGCCAAATTCGTGGGCCAGCGAACTTGAGCAAGTTCGCCCAAGCCCAAGCCCAGCGAACTTGGTGACAATATATATATATGTTCGTTAGGCTTAGAGTTGGGCAACCGTGGTGAAAGTTTAGAGAAAGTAGTTTGTGAGTTTGTATATTATAGAGAATAGTATTCGTGTTTACTGTAATAGTTCTTAGGTTTGATTGTAATCATTGTTAAAATCAATATAAGAATCTTTAAAAGTGATTCGTTGTGTTTGATTAATCTATTAAGGGATTCCGCACCTGACTAGGTTTGTTAACCTCGTTATCGATCCGTAGTGATTGTGGACTTACAGATACCGTATACGGCATCATGATACCATATACGGCCCTCTAGGGTGCCGTATACGGCCCCCTCCCCCTCCGTTGGTGTCGTTTTTCAGTTATTTGATGGTTCGGTGCTGATTTATGCTTGTATTTTGTGTTTCAGGACTTGTACAAAAGGGCATTGAGCTTTTCCTATAAATAGGGAACCTCCCCATTCATTCCAAGGACACCTCATTCACTCATCCACCTTCATTCTTCGCTTTCTCACACACACACTCTCTCTAATTTCTCTCTAGAATATCTTTCTATATTAAGGACTAGTGAGCAGATAGGTTAGCATTTTAGCATAGTATTTGTACGGAGTTGCTCCGAGACTTCAAGATTCGTGAAGATTTGTCTGTATTACCATTTATTCAGGTTCTAATATAATCTCTCATATTTATTATTTTAAACATGTTATGCGATTGTTATGCTTGTTTGAAAATGAATGCTAGATTTAATATGTTAGGCTAGACAAATTTGTGTTTGCTATGATATAAGCTATGCCATGGTAGTTATGTACTAATATCATGTCGATACTCTGTCTGTATGAATTCAAACTGTTCCCGAACTTATAAACTGAACCTCTATTGATTATCTATCCAACTTATGTTGTGGTTTGAAAACTATCACTAGGATCTGGCCAATTGCTAGTTATAGAAGTTCCAACTATTCTATGTATGATGATCGATCAACTCGACATGGCCGCTGTTCTTTTGATTAAAACATATCAGAAAGAGACACGGAGCATAGAATTAGAGATAGATTAGGTTCACGTTTATCTGTTAGATATCTTTGAGAGAACTTTTGGGATATTTATAATTTTATCAGTAGGTTGATGTATATGTATGATCTGAGTCTGTTACGTATACAATCTTACTACATGTTCTTGTTTGATTATTGCTTTAGGAATTTGCATGCTAGAAACAAATTACGTGATTACTATCATTGATTAAATTATTAGATTTTCAGGAATGAATTGAATTGAATACAGAAAGTTTAATATGCATTAATAATTATGATGATTTATATGTATAATTATGAGCAGTTCAGCTTACCACTAGTCAGACTGTCCCAACTTATTCCGCAGGGTAATTCCTGTTCAGGTGTGACAACCCTCCAATTACGGTACAGAACCGTACATTTTATTCATGCATGTCTTAGGCTAATTCCCTACTAAATGAAAACTAAACTACTTTTATGAGGTAAGTCTAGCAAAAACTCACTAATTTAATACGCGAAGTATTACGAGTTTTGTAATTATTGATAATTACGCGAAAACAATCGGGTGTAACCCGACAACTATACGATCATTGGTGAAAACATTTTTATAAATAACCTAAACCTATTTTATAATTAAATATTAGTTATTTACACTTATATTATTATCTCCTATAATGATACGCGAAAAACTTTGACGTTTTGCTTAAAACGTAACAAACGCAACGAAAACGTGCGAATCGAATTCGGAAACCAAACGAAACCCAAAGAACATTTTTAAAACATAAAATAAAGTATTTGAAATAATACTTCGAAAGAAATTAACGCCTAATAACCGATAACAAATTAAACGAACGAACGCGTTAAAACGTACACGCGATTAACGGGTAAACGACCACAATACATAACGTAAATTGGGGAACAAATTTAACACACCCACATGGGGTGGGACCCACCCAAAACCTGCCCCAAGGCCACCTCCCACTTCCTCCATTCATTTTACATACAAATGAAATCACTTTCATCATTTACTTACAACTCCACTCTCTCATTTTCTCCACCTTCTCTTTACACACTCTCTCTCTCTCTCTCTCTTTTTCTTTTGCTGCAGATTTCCAGCCCCAAACACCACCCAAAATCACTACCACAAACCACCATTGAGCCACCATAATCCACCATACAACCACCACATCAAAACTTCAAGATTTTGCAAGGAAACTTCAAGAAAAGCATCTTCATCTTCTTCTCATCATCAAAACCCTTTTGTAAGGACTCTTTCATGTTCATATTACATAAATAACATGTTAATAATGTTCACTCAAAGAATCATGTCCAAAACTTTGTTTAAAAATCGTTTTCATCACTAAAAACAAACAAAAATGCTACATGCATTCCTGTCCAGAAATTAGTACGACTTTCTCCTGAAAGTTTCGTATTCAAAACTTAACCAAAATAGCCGGTTCAAGAGTCTAAACTTAAGTTCAAGATATTAGCTTTCCTTTTCAAGTAGTTTCATAATTTTTGGAGTCCGTTTGATACCCGAACACGAATTTACAATAACATTGCGCCGGACTGACCTGATGGTTAGATTTTTGTGCCAAATTCTCGAGTCCATAACTCGAGCTACACAACTCCAAATGACATGAGGTTTTTGAAAAAATCTCACAAATTTTGTTAGGTACAAATGTCATTTGAATGACTTTCTCTGAAAACTTGTAGATTTTTCCCAGAAATTCAAACTTGATGCATGTGTCCAGATTTGTCAACTATTGGACCTCAAAGGACAAATGTAATTATTAAAAATACTTAGACTCACTCAAAAATTCTAGAAAAATTACTGTAAGTAGCCAAGACATAGAGGAACCACTGAGATTTTTCTTAGATTTTATCTTGGACCTTTGATTTTTGAAAACAAGCTCACAAAACCGAGTGTTTTAGAGGAAAAATTGAACCAAAGCTGTTAATGATTCCCGAGGATAAAAACGAACACCTTCGGGTTTGCCAAAAATTATAAAACTTACTTTTTACAAGTAATAAAACATTAAGATCTATTGTGTAAAAGTTTCGGGTCAAAACGAGAATGTTTAACCAAGTCCACAAATAAAACTAAACCACACAGACCGAAGCTCAGTCCGTGAAACTGAGTCTGTGAGCTTAGCGACACTAGCCTTAGTGTCGCAACACCTCGATCTCAGTCTGTGACTTTCAATTTGTGGATCTAGCGACACTAGCCGTAGTGTCGCAACATCTCCAAATCTGAGTCTGTGTCGCACAAACTGACAACTTTCGCACCGTCGCACTGCGACACTACCTTATTGTCGCAGGGCCAGCAGTACTAAATTATAACCAACAGTTGAAACCAAGCAGTAGAAACTATAGCGACACAAGCAATAGTGACGCAATAAAATCTGAAGCAAATCACTTGTGTCGCACCTGTGGATTTAGCGACACCACCCTAGTGTCGCAACACGACTCTGCGACACTACATTAGTGTCTCATCACCCAAATAACCCAAGTTAAATTGTTACAAACTATCGATTTTTACGATTAACGGTGAATGAACTACATAAGAAAACAACTTGGAAATACACGACTTGTACTTTTACAAAGTAAACAAAGAAACATGAAAAATAATAATATCATCATGTATTATTATTTTGAAAACGTCACCAACGTATCGTACACATTTTAAACACAATGATTTTTCGAAACGAGTGAACAGTTAACATGTTTTGGCAGTTAGCCAACTACTTATATAAACAATCTCTTGCGTATAGGACGTTAAGAGACCTTACTTGGGCAACCACTTTGCTAGCTCTCACACTTAGCTCACAAAGTGAGTTCACAACCCCTACTTTTACTGATTTTACTGCTTTTAAAATAGGGGTGGAAAACATAGCAACTATTTTGATACTATATGCGAAAACTTAGTTTCCTATGAATGTTTTCATACGATTTCACAACACTATTTGTTTATGAAATGATTTTTTCATACTATTTAGGGGAACATGACAACGAATCCTAGTACGATCCATGGCTAACGATGTAGTGCATAGAAGACCTTATGGCTACAGACTATAACCATTAGCTAGGTGACTCTAGCCACTGAATATACGGATAGTACTATCAGGGTGACGTCCCTTCAACTAAGAGCGGAGCGTATATTGTGACACCCGGCAAATTAGGCCGTCATTTGTATTTAATCGTAGACCATTATTACTTGTATTTAGTACGAAATAGGACTAAGTGCAGTAACAGTTTGTATGTATGTAAATATATATATATATATATATATATATATATATATATATATATATATGTAAATATATATATATATATACGCGTACGTAATTAATTCTAATTACGCGATTTCAATCGGATGGAATCCGACACGATAAATACGGTCGTTGGTGAAAACTTTTATAAAGAACATGAACCTATTTTTAATTAAATAGGAGTTATTTACATTATATTATTATTGTACGATAACATACGAACATATCACGTTTTACATAAAACGTGCCATACGCGACGAAAACGCGCGATTTACGTTTAACCGACCGAGTAACGTAACACGAAATCGAGGAGCGAGTTACGAGCCCGAGATCACAATGGGCCAAGCCCACTTCGGCCAGCCCACCAGAAAAACCGGCCCACTCCCTTGGCCCATCCCTTCCTCTCTTTAACACTTACACCTTTCCTCCAACTTCATTTCTCATACAATTATTCACTCTTTCTTCTCATCTCTCCCTACTCTCTCTTTTAAGAATCTCAACCATTACGCCACCACCACCACCTCTCTCAACCTCCTCCAAGAGCCACCAAGCACTACCATCACCATCTAGCACCATCTTCGTTGTTTTTACGCAAGGAGAAGCAAGAAGGACAACAGCAGCCCTCCTCTTCCTTATCTCGACTCTGGATCGACTTCTCTTTGTAAGAACCTCTCCCAAACTCTTTTATTTTCCTTGGATGATGTCCATGTTCATGCTAGAGGTTCGTTTTTGCTAATTATGTCCAAGATCTAAACCGAAAACCATTGGATAATAAGAAAAACCGTAGGGTAATGACTTTAACCACTGGACAGAAACTTGACCCGACTTTGATCTATGATAACTAACTCGTTTGTTAACCAAATCGAGCGATTCTTGAGTCTAAAACCAAGTTCAAGGAGTCTACTTTTGAACTCAAGTGGTTTGGTATTTTTCTGAGGTCGTTTGGTATGAGAAAACGATTTTACAAAAGCAAGTGTCCGGACTGTCCTTTTTGACAGAATAGTTAGTCAACTTTGTAAAAGCATATCTTGAGATCTACAAACCCAAATCGACTGAAACCACTTGGAAAAGTTCACATTTTCTGTTACCTTTAAAAGTTATACTCGCACGTTTTCTGAAGTTTTGAAAATCTTGAGATATGGACTAAACACTGAACAAAGGTCCGGAAACCGACCTGCTGGACACTTGTTGGGTTTTCAAACGATTTCGTGATTACACTTGACCAAAAATTATGAAAAATTTACTGTAAGTAGTTAAGACATAGGAGAATCACTGTGATTTTTCTTGGATTTTATTTCGAAACTTTGGCTAGTCGAAACGAGCCCCGAAAACGACTCCAAAAACCGAGGAAATAAACCCATGGATTGTTTTTGCATAAACTTTGAAACGACACTTTCGGGCTAACCACAAAATGTAACGATAATTTTTCTAAGCTTTAAAAACATACTTAAGACTTCCCTAAATGTTTCTGGTCAAACCGAGCACGTTTGACCAAGTTCCCGAGCAAGAAATCACAACAGGTCGCTAGTGTCGCAGGAGGCCCAAAACCTGCGACACTAATCCTAGTGTCGCAACTTTCAATCTAATAGTATTAACTAGCGACACTAACCCTGTGTCACTACTTTTAAAACCAAGTATTAACCTGCGACACTAAGCTCAGTGTCGCAACATTCAAACTAACAGTACTAACACTCTCCGACACTAACCTTTGTGTCGCTAAACAATTCTAGTGTCGCAACAAGCGACACTAAACCTGGTGTCGCACATTTATTAAATTCTTCGATTGCGACACTAACTTCAGTGTTGAAACTTAATTAAGTTCCTGACATCTGCGACACTAACTCCAGTGTCCCAACATCAAAAATTTCCAAATCTTGCGACACTAACCTCAGTGTCGCTACCCAGTGTCGCCAACTAGTGTCGCTAAAAACAACAAATTGAAAACATGATTTACACTAAGTGTCGAACTCGCGTATTAACCACTCAATCGTATACGACACTACACATATACGCAAACCATATACACCTATAAGTATACAACGGAACAAAACATAATAGTAATGTCTTCGGGAATTATTATTATAAAACATCACCACCGGGTCGTACACGTTTTCTAAACACAAATGATAAACAAACTTTGGACATAGCTAGTTGAGTGGACGACTATCACAAGTGGACATTAACCCTCCACTTGCATACATAAGTGGACATTAACCCACAACTTACATACAATCTTATGCGTTTAGGGCGCTAGAAGAATGCACCTTGGGACACGAACACCCACTATTTGATATACTTGCTTTCAAGACTCAGGTGAGTCTCATAGCCCCACGTTTACTGTTTTATACTATGGGATTAGATTACATACACTGTTCTATAATCACAAGTACTGAAACAACTCTTATACGGATTGCATGAGACCTTTAATCCATTAAAAGTCCTCACTTTATCATAGTTCGTTAATTGTATAAGCGCGAGTATTATTGGATAGATCTATCGGGGATTGACATCCCCGTCCGGGCTAGTCGCTCTAACCAACCCACGGACGCATTAATATTTGACTGTTACGGGTGTATTGGATTATGCACCTGCCCGAGGCACAAACCAAGTTAAGCGTCGAACTATGAGACTCATGGCAATAGTATATACTTATTTTTGCATTCGTGCAACCCTGATTAAATCTTGTAATTAGTACCAACTTTTGATAACTGATTCAAACCTATGAACTCACCAACATTATGTTGACCGTTTTAGTATGTAATCTCAGGTTCGCAGACACAGTAGGATGGCCTACAGGGAACTCTAGCTCGAGTCGCATGCTTTACAAACAAACAGAGAGATTTTCCTGCATTACTATTTTTTTTTGGTAGTTATGTACTAAGATCTCTAGGCTTTGAAGTGAACTCACGGATAGAACAAACATATATTTTTGGTGAACAACATATTTTTATAAAATGTAATTCTAAACGTCTCATTTAGAGGTCGTTTGTTATAACTTGTGTGATGATCCATGATTAGTCGCGCCCCGACCTGACTTCCGATGCACAGTAAATTTGAGGGTGCGACATATATTTACATGTCCGATTAGGCAAACAACGAATGGTGTCGTGGTTTGGTTATAGGGTATGGTTGTGTTACTTTAACTCGTAAGGTTTAGCTCACCTTTCGGGGGATCACCGTCTATGTCTTCCTACAAACAACAACGAGAGTATATTTTTGGGTAACATCCCAACGAATCGATATTTTTGGATAACATTCCAACGAGAGTATATTTTTGGGTAACATCCCAACGAATCGATATTTTTGGATAACATTCCAACGAGACTATATTTTTGGGTAACATCCCAACGAATCGATATTTTTGGATAACATTCCAACGAGACTATAATTTTGGGTAACATCCCAACGAATCGATATTTTTGGATAACATTCCAACAAAACGGAACTTGTTTGGCTTTTATGTCAATGACTTACAAAAAGAACTTGGTATAGCAAACCGTATTTATAAAACCTGTGAATTCACTCAACATTATTGTTGACGATTTCTACTATGTTTTTCAGGGAATTAGCACTCATGTAAGACTGCATGCATCTTGGAATGACAACCTCCCAAGGCAAATTAGGATGCCACTTTTGAAATATGTTTACGAAATCCCGAATTTTAAGATGGTGATTATTTAAACCGATGTAATTCAACAATACTATAAATACGACTTTCAAAGTCGTAGCTTTTGTAATAACTATATTTATGGCTGTTGGGTCACAAGGTTCCCAAAACTTAGATACAGATTAAATAACAGTTATCTTAACGTGTTAGTTTATATCCAAGTTTTATATCAAACAAGTTTAAATTAATCTAGGCGGAAAACAAGATTAATTTTGACACAGAGTTTATTATGAATCAAAGTATTATTCACAATAAAGTGTTTGTCTCACACAGATGACAAAGTATTCAAACCCACACAGATGGTTTGAATACGATCCAAGTATTAGTATATTAAGATACAATTATCACTACAAACTTTAACAGTTAGTGTGGTAATGCTTTGAGCCTAAGCTTAAAGGTCTTGTATACTATTTTTCTTTGAGAGCTTGAATTACTTGGATACTTGGATACTTTGAAGAGTGCTATTGAGCTGCTATTTATAGAGTTGAGTATCAACTTCTATTAACCAGCTCAGTCAGTTGTCCAAGGGATAACACATTCATCTTGGGCAACTATTGTCACACCCCCAAATTTGTACAGCGGAAGCGGTTCGGGTCGGGGCGTGACTAATCAAGTAATCACAACACAAAGGTAAAAGCGAATGACTCTATATGAGACGTTTATAAAATAGTACAAAAGTAGTTACATTGAAATACTTTAAAAGTTTACATTAGCCTCGAGTTCGCGAAATAATATCCTGAAGATTCTAGTACATAACGAAATATTTCAAAAATAATATATGAACATCTTCATATACGTATAATGCATGCGACTCGATGTAGCTAGCAATCCGGTGGGCAATCCTACTGTTGCTGAGTACCTGAGAATACAAAGCTAAATGGGTCAACCAAACGGTTGGTGAATCTCACAGGTTTAACAGTAAAAACATAGTTATGAAACACAAGATTTATCTGTGATTTGCAATCAAGCAAATAAAGTAAACAAAATTAATGTTTCCGAAATTGCCATGAGCCCACGGTTCGAAGCCTAACCCGTTTTGTGCCTCCCGGAGGTGTCTAATCCGAAACACCTTTATGACAAATACTAGAGTGCCCGTTTTTAACTTGCTTATAGCTAGTAACCCGGACGGGGGTGTCATTCCCATAATAGATCTATTCTCTAGCACTCGCGCCTTCGCAGTTAACGAACCATGTGTGTTGAGGACTTTTAATGGATTAAAAACAACTCATACAATCTTGTAAAAATAATCGAGTACTTGTGTTCATTAAAAACAGTAAAGCATTTGTATCTCACCCCAAAGTATATAAAACAGTAAAAGTAAAAGTGGGGCTGTAAGACTCACCTGAGTTTAGCAAATAGCAAGCAATAATCAAATAGCAAGCAATGTGTTCCAAGTTGCAACCTTCTAATGTCCTAAACGTATAAGGTTGTGTAAGTAGATCTCAAAAGATCATCTATGTAAGTGGAGGGTTAATGTCCACTTAAGTAAATCGTGTAGGTGGAGGGTTAATGTCCACCTAAGCTAGTTCACTCAATTAGAAACGTCCAATTGTTTGGTTGTCGTTTGTGTTTAGAAAACATGTACGGCTCGTTGGTGACATTTTGGGAAAACATAAATTTGATTAATTTTGTTAAGCGACACAGAGGTTAGTGTCGCAGGTTACTGCGACACTCGAGGTGGTAGCGACATTGTCTTAGTGTCGCTGGTTTATACTGTTTGGTTTTAGAGGTAGCGACACAAGGGTTGGTGTCGCTAGTTTCCACTGTTTTATAGAAAGCGACACAAGGGTTGGTGTCGCTAGTTAATACTGTTTGTAGCGACACAGGAGTTAGTGTCGCAGGTTACCACTGTTTGTTTAAAAATAGCGACACAGAGGTTAGTGTCGCACCCAATTTGGGCCAGTGCGACACTAAGGTTCTGCTATGTTTTTCAAGTTCAGGAAAGTGGTCAAATGTGCTCGGTTTGACCCGAAACTTTTACATGACTCTTAAATATGTCTAAGGGTTGTAAACATTTAGTTCTTCCATTTTTAGTAAGTTCACAAGTGTCGGTTTTTATTTTTGTGCAAAATCAGTCCACCTTTTATATTTCCAGAAATGTACATTTTTGTTGGCTCGATTTCGAAAATCATAAGTCCGAAATAGAATACAAGAAAAATCACAGAGGTTCCCCTATGTCTTGACTACTTTCAGTAATTTTTCTAGAATTTTTAAGCAAGTCTAAGTATTTTTAAAAATTACATTTATCCACTGAGGTCAAAAAGTGACCAATCAGGACACATGCAAGAAGATTAATTTTCTGGTCAAAATCCATAAGGTTTCAGAAAAAGTGGTCAACATTAAACTTGTAGCCAATAAAATTTCTAAACTTTCTGAGGTGGTTTCAGGTCGTTTGGTGCCCTGTAGCTCGAGATATGGTCAAAACCATAAGACTAAAGTTTCTGACTTTTTGGACAGGTTACACCTATGTTTTTATAAAAATCATTTCGGGTAACAAACGAACTCCAAAACTCGTGAAACCACTTGGAAATGAAAGCTAACTTCTTAAAACTTAATTTTTGCCTTTTGAATCGTTCATTTTGGTCAAGTTTTGAGGGAGAAACAGCCTCTCAAAGTCAGACCATTTTTCTGATCAGCTTGCATGTGACGTTTTTGACACTTTTAACCATGAAAAACGAGTTTTATGTTATGATTTGGACATTTCCTTGTTAAGTGAACATTATAACATGTTTATAGAAGTGTTACAAGTGTTTTAGAAGAGTTTTGAAGTTCTTACAATGTTTGTACAATCGAGAAGGAGGAGAAGAAGCTAGTGTGCTCGTTTTCTCGCGTTTTTCTTGAAGATCTCGGTGGCGGTTTATGGTGGCTCCTTGGTGCTTGTATGGGGGTCTTATGGTGATGTTTGGTGGCTGTGGTGGTGGTTGATGGCAGCCAAAATTCGTTCTAGAGAGAGAGGGAAGAGAGAAGGAGGAGAAAAGTGAGGGAAATGGTGATATGATGAATGAAAAGAAAGGTGGAGTGGAGTGATTAACAAAGTGGGCATGGGGAAGGGTTATTCTTGGTAAAAATGCAGATCTTTGGGGTGGGTCCCACCATGTGGGTGTGTTAATTTATTTCCCCAATTTGCGTTACGTGCGGTGCTCGTTTACCCGTTCGTTTCATCGTTCGTTTAAATGTTAAACGTTTATTAATTAAGCTTTTCGTTAACGATTTATTTGTGTGAATTTTTATTGAAGTTTTATTTAAAATACTTCATTTTAAGTTATTGGAATATAGTTCGAGTTTCGTTCGGTTGTCGTGCGCGATTTACGCGTTTTCGTTGCGTTTGTTACGTTTTAAGCAAAACGTCTAGGTGTTTCGTATATTATTATTTATAAATAATAATATGGGGTAAATAATTACTATTTAATTTATAAAATAGGTTTACATTATTTATGAAAATTTATCACCAACGCCGTATAGATTGTCAGACTCAGTCCGTTCGTTTCGCGTAATTGCAAATAATTACGTATGTGTACATACATATATAAACATAGTTACAAGTAGTTACAAGTACTTAGCCTAATATATATCTAAATACATGTAACTACACTATTGTTAGGCTCAAATAATTGTCCTAATTTGTCGAGTGTCACAACTTTGCACTCTACCCTTTTTGCTTTTCTTGGAAATAGAAAAAGCAAAAGGTAAAAGGTTTCTTTGCTGAGAAGAAAACCTTTGTTCGATGTTTGACCTTTCTCAAACATCTTATCAGTTGTATCTAGCCTAAGGAGAGAAGAATATCTTCTGTACACTTGTACTTTCATTCTTCAATCTGTGCTCTTCAGTCTGTGCTCTCAGTCTGTGATCTTCAATCTGTGATCATCAGTCTGTGATCTTCAGTATGTGAGGTCTTTTGTCTTCAATCTTCATTCTTTAGATGATGAATTCATAAGTCTTCAGGAAGAGCAAGGTTTTCAGTCTGTGAGATTCTTCAGTCTGTGCAGCACAGACTCAGAAACAATTCTTCAGTCTGTGCAGCACAGACTCAGAAACACAGACTCAGGAATTCACTAAGTTTTTTCTGAATACAACTGAGATAGATTTTGACTCTTCAGATTTATAACTTAGGTTTGATCATTGTTTTTCCCAACAATGGCATCTTAAATGCTCACGTCACGCCCCCACCTCCGTACACAATTGCTTCCGCTGACCAACGTTGACCGTTTTGGGGGTGTGACATCAGGTTATAGTTGAATCAACAATTCATGCCATGATACATATATCTCAGATGTCTGAGATTGGGGAATAAGATTCGAGGATGGTCGTTAGTTGAATTGGTCAGTACATTTGGGAGAACTTCCGGTGTATCTACCACTCTATATCTATTATCTTTAGATATTTAATAGAATGGGAGTTATAGCTCATTAGGAAATATAAGAATAATCCAAGAGAGTAATATAGAACCCCAAAATGATACAACGGAAACACCGTAAAACGTCCGAATACTCAGTATAGCACTAGAAAGACCGACAGGTTTAGTACAAACGTGTGGAAGCTGAGAAAAGGCCGTAGGTTCAATACTTTGTATTATTCAAGTTTCCGAGATACTCGATCCCACTGGATTGGTCATAATAACACTGAGGCTTTCCCCAATTATAACTACTCTTCAATAGCATTAATCGAAGTCATAGTAAACACTCACGTTATCCTGATTCTATTAGTCTTCGTACAAACCCCCTTACCTTTATTTACTTATTATTTCAATTAATTAAATACAAAACAAAACCTCGCCAAAAGTTTAAAATCTCTTGCTAAATCAAAATAGATAGTTAATCCTCCTAAGATCCTATGCCCGTTGTAGTTTAAAGACAACACATGAGTCACACGTACCACTTACTACCCTAACATACCTTAGGATCATAAGTAGTGCTTAAAACTTAGGCTTCCCAGCAATATAAATATAAAACTTTCACATCAGACGTCGTCGTCCGATGATCGCGATTCCCTCACGACAGGAGTCAATAAACCGACCGTAGGGCCGCTTCACGTCAAGGCGTAACTAATAGCTAAATTGGTCATCTGAAATATAGATTGTTAATTTTATTGCTCGACGTAGTCTACGATTTAAGGTGTTCAGACGACGCATTAATCGGAGTGCTGGTGTTTGGCAATATTTGAGAATAAGAGGTAAAAGTTTATTTTTTTTTTCAATCAACGGTCATCTATAAAGAAAATATGCATATAACATGGCAAAATTATATAAAAATCTTTTAGGCGCGTTCTTATATAAAAAAGTAGATATAGTTCTTCCTAAGCTTGACACATAAATGTCTAACAAATTGACAGTAGACAATAGTCAACTTTATGATTAAGATACATAAAAACTCTAATTCTATAAGAAGAGTGTCAAAAAGCTAAGTTGTTAGTTTCTTATGACAAAGGGTGTTAAAAGACATTTCTAACGAATTAACTTAAAACTATGTACTTTCAATTAAAAATATCATAACAATTATTTCGTGGGGTAATTTGTGACGGGGATTAGTGTCCCGGAATGCTACTAACTTACACTTAATCTCTATTGTGTGTACCCAACTTACGGGTAGAGGTATTAATACAAGTAACCTGTTAAAATTGATTTTTGATATAGTTTACCTGAAAGAGTTCTATGTGTAACAGGTAACATTTTTTCATCCTAATCACTTACAACCTTAGGTTAGGTGACACGTATTCATCTACGTGGATTTATCAAATATTATTTAAATTAAAAAATTAAAAATTAAATTTATGGCACCTGCAACCCTCACACCCTCTTCAAAATCCCTACCATCTTCAAACCCTAAAACCCTCAATCACCACCACCACCAGATGAGTTTATCGTTGCTTGTGGACTTGAATGTTTGATTAGTTAAGTGAGTACCAAAACTTAGGGTTTGAATTTGTAGAATTAAATGAATTTTTGTTGGATGAATCTCTCTGAGTTTGTGATTATGTGAAAAGAGAGAAATTAATTTATGGGTGTAAGGTGTTTGAATCCCACCCCCATTGCAATCACTCACTCTTTTTTCTTCGATATTCAACCACCACCACCCATTCTGCATTCTTTAAGCAAACAAACAATATTGCACCAGTTCTACACACAAGTATATCGTTCCAAACTCGATATCCACATTTTCGATTTTTTTTCGCCGATTAAATTATTCGCTTATCAAACTATAACCACTTTAATTTAATACTATTTCATCTTTCACCTCTTATCAAGGCATCATCATTCATCGATGATTAAATTTACACAAACTTGAAATTGGCAGAAATAGCAATAAATCAAAATCTTCATCAGCAAGAACGTTAATTATGTAATCGATAATCGGTTGGTCAAGATCTTGTGCCTTTTGACCCAATACTTCGGGAACGACGTTACTAGCTACCCCTCTGGTCAAAATCTTCATCAGCAAGAACGTTAATCACTCACTCTGTTTTCTTCTATATTCAACCACCACCACCCATGTCCCTCATCTTCTTCCACCAATGGATCCTTGAGATCTGGATCTGGACCCATCCCCCCTAAATGAACTTCCGGTCAGATCTGTTGCCGGAAACTGGATCTCAACATTAACTTCCGGTCAGATCTGTTGCCGGAAACTGGGTCTCAACATTCGTTGTTACAACTTCTTTATGTGCCTTACATCTCAAAAAACAAACTGCACGTTCTTTCTCTATCTCTATGTGCCTGTATATGTGTTTTAAAATCTTTAATTGTAGTAGCATAGATACTGAGCTGTTTTTGCCCACCACATGTTTGTTAAAATGTCTCACACAATGTGGGAAAAAGTTGAGCATTTTTTAAGTATAATTGCCACACAAAAATATCCACATGGCAAAATAAAAATAAAAAAGGTTTTAAAATATCCAACTGTTAATATACGTGGATAAAATTTTATCACTTGGCATGTCACGTGTACAAATAATTTGAAAAAAAATCATCAGGTAACCGGTTAAGAGTTCAGTCGGTCAAAAACTACATCAAAAATCACTTTTTAAGACTTACTTACATTAAAACACCTATATGTAAGTTGGGTACACACAATAGAGTTTGGGTGTAAGTTAGTAGCATTCGCAGACACTAATCCCGTTATGTCAAATGTTTAAGTGATTAAACGTAACCTTTTTTTATCTAAGTTTACATTTTTTTTGTTTATTTGTATATCATAGATTTTTTTTTCAACATGGTAAGTTTTCTAATAAGTTACACACTTTTATCATTATAATAGTTCGTTTATGTTTTGACTATGCATCAACCTTAAAAGTAATGTACATGTAGCATTCTTTAAAATCAATATGTACCTTTTAGAATGTGGCTCATTCATCGCACGGCCTTATAATTTACTAGTTTGATTATAAAGAGATCCAACCATGTTTACTTGATATATCATCACTTCCTCACCGTTTAAACAAAACAAAGTTACATATGACTAAACAATTAACTTATGTCTAAGTTTCAAGAAATGGATTTTTTAAAGTTACTTAGTGTTATAAAGTCGTAGTATGACTACGTTTTTTATAAAATGAAATAGTTTATGTTCACATCCATACAGGAAGCTAAAAGAGCGTATACGGCCCTGCAATATAATCATGAGCTGCGTATATCCAAATATCCAATCCTGTGTGTGTTATTTTTGAAAGTACGACTTGATTTTTCAAAGTGGAGTATAAAGAGTGGAAATTAGATAGAGGTTATTTTTTCTCCTGCACACAGCCCCAAAAGTCTAACTCATGTCCAAGTCTCCAGGGTTTATCCCTCCAGGGATTTTCCAGTCAAACCGATAGAGTAAATGCGATAGAGTAATCTCAACGTTGGCTAAACCAAATAAACTACCTAGACACATCCTCCTTCCGGACCCAAACGGAAAATACTCTAAATTGTTTCCTGAGAAATCAATATTAGTGTTCTCAAACCTCTCAGGTAGAAAACTTTATGCATCTTGCCAGAATTCAGGATCCCTTCCTAGAGCCCATACATTAACAATGACTTTGGTTTTTATAGGTATGACATATCCGTTGATCTCACAACTTTCCCGACATTCTCTAGGAATCAATAAGGGAACAGGTGGATGTAATCTCCAAGTTTCCTTAATTACTATCTTTCGGTATTTCAGTCCTTGAAAATCAGTGTCTTGTACTAATGTCTTTCCCCTGAAAGCTTCTCGCACTTCAGCTTGTGTTGTTTTTAGTACTTTAGGGTTCCTTATGAGTTCAGACATGACCCATTCTGTTGATGAAGAAGTATCAGTTCTAGCTGAAAAAACATCATGCCCGCACATAAAAGCCAACACTAATTAAGTTACAGTAACATGTTGAATTAACTTACTTCAGGTGTTAAAAGGATTAACCGAAAAGGTTATCATAAAATAATATACTTTGAAAAGGTTATCACTCCTATGAAAAAAAGGTTTTAAAAAGCTTTTTTGAACAAAACTTACACCAAAACTCACACTAAGGGCTTAAGATGAAAATTGAATTAGCTAAAAATTCTATACCAAAGCTTGATAAATTAAATCTCAAGTTTTTCTTAAAAAAAACCCTTTTCCCAATAATAAAAAGCTTTTTAAAGCTATTTTTATACAATAAAGCTTTTTAAAGCTATTTTTATACAACAAAGCTTTAGAACAACCCTACGGATGTTCCGTATACTAGTCTGTCATGTTAAGCATGTAAACCTAACAAAGGAAACTGTTAAATTCATAGCTTGAGAAGTCTTAGATAGTTACCAATATCAATGCTTTAATATTGTCTTTTGAGATAGGAAACTTAAGATCACCACTATCTTTGAGTCTAAGAAGAATATCAAACAATTCTTCTTTATCCATGCAAGCTGATTTAACCTCTTATGTATTTTCCTTGTATTCTTCATGTTCGTCAATGACATTATTTAAGATATTATCAAGATTTTGGTGTATTTTCACCATCATGGATCTCATCCATGTAGCAAAGTGAAGAAACTTGTAAGAAGGAAACAAATCAGCTACATCTAATCCTTCCGCTATATTGACCAACTCCTGTAGCATCCGAACCAGTAAATCTTGATCTTTGTAGATCTTTCCAAAAGCAGCTCTAGATATTATTGTATTCGTAAACTATAAATCTTGTCAGTAAGATTAATAGGTGATCCCGAGGACGACATAATGGATTCGATCATAATTTTGACTTCTTCATCCAGTATATAATAAAATGACTGGACTATCTTGGCACTAAGGAGTTCTAAGGTGCATATTTTTTTGAGCTGTCTCCAGTAATTACCATGTGGAGATAATGCAATGTCACTGCTGTTTTACATGATGATCTTACCAGCTTGAACTTCAGGCCTATTTGCAAACGCAAGATTGTTCTTTATCATGATCTCTTTAGCTACTTGACGTTTTGAAACAATCGAGGCAGAAACCTCAAAAAGTTGAAGATGCATTAATAGACCATGTTTTCGAGCCAACTCTCTAAGGATATATTGTGGTAACTGTCAACTGACCAAGGAAAATATGTTTCCAATAAGCAGTAGTAGCTTCCATGGACCTGGTGGTGGGAACTTTGGATTTGAATTCAATTTTTTGATTATATTTATTAGCTTCAGTAGAAAGAATATAGTTACAACAATAGCTATGAAGGAACATGAGATTTGAAATTCCATTAGAAAAAAAATGAAAAATGGGGCGAAGAATTGGCCGGCTTTCCCTTGTTATCTTATCAAAGAACAAGCCTGTTTTTATTAGCAAATAACATTAACTGGCGACTCTTAGATTGTAATAAATGCATGGTTGAGTGTTCATTGTCATTTTGCATATTATTATATTAAAATATAATCTCTCCATTTCATGTAACATGGCGCTAACAAATTTCTCAATGGTTTATGACAAAATGCAGGCGCGCACTATGTCATCTTAGAGTTGACCGATACGTCAAAGATATGCTCCTAGCCAGGTTGTGGTGGTCACGGTTGATAGTTTCTTATTGGTTGACCTTTTTTTATTAAGTTTGGTTTATAGATCAGTTGGTTGATATAGTAATACATTTCACACTCCCTCTTTTAAAACTTAAAATTATAGAGATAGAAAGTTAGTTAATTCACTTTTTTTTATTAATTCTTACTTTTTTGAATTTTCTTTTTACAAACTAATAAGGTATCAGCACAATGCAACGTACACTAACAAATGACATAGTTTCGGTAATACGAAAGTTAGCAACATGCCGCTCTTTAGCAACTTTTTTTTTCTAGCTATACATCATTTGGGTTCCCGTTTCTTGCCGAATTCAACTTGAAGAGCAATATTGGTCAAGTTGTGTATCAAATCTATCTTGAAAATTATGATTTGTATAAGGTTTTTCTAACGTCTGCCCATATAACACACTATTGTATATTTAATAAAGTAAAAATAATATATTAGCATTTATATTTAATACTCATTAATTTAATTTAATATCCACATAAAGTGAAATTTGTTTAAAATAATCTTAGAAATTCAATACTAAATACATATGATTGTGTTTAAAAGAAAATCATTTCCCTAATTTGGTTTTACATTTAGTAGAAATTAAATTTTTGTGTAGAATTCATTATTTCTATGTATCCTTCCCACTGCAAGTTGACATATTTAGTAACTTTTTAATATATATATTTTTAAATATTTGTGATCATTGTGTGAATAAGACTTCATATAATTTTTCGGGCAAATAGTATGAAAATGTATCGAACTTATCATGAAATCCTATTATATGTATCATACTTTAGCGACTCATATTGTGTGTACTCAACTTACTAATCACTCCTATAGTGTATATTCATTAACTTGAAACACTAGTTGCTAGTCAAATATAGCTTAGGTGGCTTGAGTCCATCTCACCAAAGTTCAATATTTTTTTTTCACGTCATCATCTTCATCAACTTCACCACCTTCAATTTTCCGGTGACACCATCTTTTCTAGTGACGCCATTTTTTTCGACAATACCACCGCAATCAATTACACTTCCCTAACCACCAACCCCTACCAACTCCATCTCCAAAATATGACCATCTCCGACGTCACCACCATCTCCACCATTTTTTCCGGCAATCATTTTTTTTCTCTCGATGAAAGCACTACAACTAATTTACACCTTCTTAACCACCAACCTCTATCATGTCCACCTCACCACTATCTCCAAATCATCACCATCTCCGAGGTAACCATCATCTCCACCATTTGTTTGGGCGATACCATCCGACAACACCACTAGAAACAATGTACACCTTCTTAATCACCAACATCTATCATCTCCACTTTATCACTATCTCCAAAACATCACCAACTCCGACATCACACCATCTCCACCATTTTTTTCGGCGAGATCATTTTTTCCGATGACACCACCACAACCAATTTACACCATGTTAACCATCAAACCTATCATCTCTACCTCACAACCATCTCCAAAGATCACCATGACGTCGCTTGGATGGTCACGTCAGCGGAGGTCCTGTCTTTGGGGGACCAGGCGACCTGTCGGTGAACGCGTCAGTGTGGGAAGTTTGATATTTATAAGTGCTGGGGGCCTAAATTCTACTAGGCTATGAGTATAGCACGAGTATAACTCAGGGTCGTTCCTTAAATCCAATCGTATTATGAAGTAGGGATGTCAAGACAAACAGTTCGATTTTGCGGGGTTATAAAAGTTTGAGTGGGGGTTGTTTTAAGTCCTAAATGAAACTAAAAAATAAAAATAGGTAACAATCAGTATGGAGGAGAGTGTTTGTTGTGGTTTCGTTAGTCTTTTGGTGGGATGATGATTTGTTTTTTAGTATGAAAAGTCTTTGTAAATGTTTGTATCTTACTTTTTTTAGATGTTCATAATGTAAACACTAATGCCCTACTGTTCGATCACTCGAACAGTATGTCACTGAGCAATAGGATAACGTAAATCTGATTAGAGAAGGTTGCTCAACTCTCAACACTCTCCTGTGATGGAGTAGTGGTCCTTATTGGGATATAATTTCTAGGGGCATGAATAGGGTAGCAGACAATCCAAGTCAGGTAAGACATTTAAGATTTAAGACAGGGTTTTGGTATCTATTAACTTTTCATCGATGGAAATGGTTAAGTCCAGAGCTGGTGAACTAGGATGTGACACAATTATTAAGCCTTCGACTTTCTCTTAGCTTTCACGTATTTACTACAACCAGTAGGTGTTTTGAACGCTATACTAAGTCATTAGCCGTTTTAAGGTCTTTCCGGAGTCACATACATTCATGGTTAATTGTCGCACCCCCAAATCATGGATCATTACACAACGTTATGGCAAACGACCTCTAAATGAGACATTTGAAAATACATTTCACAAATTACATAGTTTACAATAGAAAACGAGATTTCTTAGAGTTCGCATCTAGTCCGAAGATTCTAATACATAACTAATTTATACAAAATATAATAATGCAAGGAAATCTCCATTTGAAAGTTGTTGTAAAACATGCGACTCGAAACTATTGCTTCCTCAAGCAATCCTACTGCGTCAGTGAACCTGAGAAATACACGCTAAAAGGTCAACAATAATGTTGGTGAGCTCATAGGTTTACTTAGTTAAAATTATAGTATGAACCACAAGATTTCAGAGTTATCGTAATAGCACGAATGCCAAAGTAAAGTAAAGTATACCATTGCCATGGTGGATGATCACGCTGCTGGAACAAGAAGTCCTGAACTGAAAGATCTACAGGACGAACTCTTGCAACAAGAGGCTACTGCTCAAGGTATGACCTTAACCGAATACTTAGATGTATTAACACTTGAAGAGCAGAAGCTGAAGGAAGCAAGATTTGTTGACATGCTCACTCAAGAACTACAAGAAGAAAGTCGCTCACTGACCCAAATTAGAAGGAGTCAAGTTGAGCAACAAATCAAAGAAGATGGGGAGCTGTCAACAAGGTTACAGAAGATAGAGAGCCTGAAACCAAAGCTACAAGCCACTTTCCAAAAGTCAAAGCTCAAGCAGAAGATCAGAGAATGTCATCTGAACAAGTTTGGACAGAAATTAAAGCTGGAGCTGACTTTGACCAAGAGCAAGAAGATGGTATGGGTGGATGAACTGTACACTCTAGGGCTTAAGGAATGGCAATCCATTGCCAATCTTTTGAAGAGTGCAGCTGACAAGGATCTGAAGAAAGAAGTTCTGGATGAGCTATCTTACCTGATTGAGCTAGTTCTCAGTCTGGGGCTCATCTCAGAAGAAGAGTACAAGTTGTTTTGCATAGCAAACAACTTTGTAATCAAGAAGAAGTCAACTGGGTTATCCACAGAGAATGAGCAGAGAAGGGAGCATCCTCTACCCAAAGGTATCATTTTAATTGATATATCATATGTACAGACTGACAACATTGAAGGTCTGTGCTATAGAGATATCAATGGGATAGAGTGCTTCCAGGATCAGAATAGGTTATATGGAGAGTCTCTGCTGCACTGCATTGCCCTGCTGAAGGATTGCAAACATTCTCAAGCCAGACCATTCAGAAGAAGACTGATTAGCTGGTTATTCAACAACCTTTCCCAAGTCAGGATGATGATTGGACTTGAAGATATCTGCAAAAAGATCATCCTAGAGTATCAAGAATTTGAAGACAAATCTGATAAGGAAATGGAAGAACTGTTGAAGAGGAAAGTGGAAAAGATGAAAGAGATCAAGGCTCAGAGAAAGAAGTGAAGATTGTTAAATCGTTGATTTACAATTTCATGTAATAATTGTAATATTCTTGTAAACTGATTATGTCTTTGACTTTATGTATATAAGTCTAAATTCATAAGTTATGCTTTACTTTAGTATTTATTATTTCTCTATTATCTTTTGTAAATAGATTTTGACATCATCAGATAGGGGGAGATTGTTGGGAAAAACAATGATCAAACCTAAAATTATAAATCTGAGGAGTCAAAATCTAACTTAGTTGTATTCAGGAAACTTACTGAAATTCCTGAGTCTGTGTTTCTGAGTCTGTGCTGCACAGACTGAAGAATCTCACAGACTGAAAGCCATGCTCTTCCTGAAGACTTATGAATTCATCATCTAAAGAATGAAGATTGAATACAGAAGGCTTCACAGAATGAAGTTCACAGACTGAAGATCACAGACTGATGAGCACAGACTGAAGAGCACAGATTGAAGAATGAAAGTACAAGTGTACAGAAGATATTCTTCTCTCCTTAGGCTAGATATAACTGATAAGATGTTTGAGAAAGGTCAAACATCGAACAAAGGTTTTCTTCTCAGCAAAGAAACCTTTTACCTTTTGCTTTTTCTGTTTCCAAGAAAAGCAAAAAGGGAGCATGCAAAGTTGGCCAAGATGAATTTGTTATCCTTTGGACAACTGCATGAACTGGATAATATAGAGTTACACCCAGCTCTATAAATAGCAGTTCAAAAAGCACTGCTATGAGATCAAGTAATCCAAGCACTCAAAGCAAAATAGTATACACGACCTTTAAGCTTAGGCTCAAAGCATTACCACACTAACTGTTAAAGTTTGTAGTGATAATTGTATCTTAATATACTAATACTTGGATCGTATTCAAACCATCTGTGTGGGTTTGAATACTCTGTCATCCGTGTGAGACAAACACTTTATTGTGAATAATACTTTGATTCATAATAAACTCTGTGTCAAAATTAATCGTGTTTTCCGCCTAGATTAATTTAAACTTGTTTGATATAAAATTTGGATATAAACTAACACGTTAAGATAACTGTTATTTAATCTGTATCTAAGTTTTGGGAACCTTGTGACCCAACAAAAAGTGGGGCTATGAGACTCACCTGAATCTTGTACAGAACGTTTACAACAGTTAACAAGTGTTTCCCAAAAGTAACCTTCTAGCGCCCTAAACGCATAAGGTTATAAGTAAGTAGATGTCTCAAAGATCATCCATGCTAGTTGTCCACTCAACTAGTTATGTCCAAAGTTTGTTTATCATGTGTGTTTAGAAAACGTTTACGGCCCGTTGGTGATATTTTGAAATAATAATTCCCGAAGACGTTATTATTATGTTGCGTCTCGTTGTATACTTATAAGAGTATGTGTGTTGCGTGTACGAGTAGTGTCGTATATAAATTTTCGTTGTTATTTGTTGTTACGCGTGTTTAATACCTTGCGAAAACGTGGTTTTGATCTCTGTTTTGTGCGACACTTAGGGCTAGTGTCGCAGGTTACTGCGACACTTGACATGGGTGCGACACTTGATGCGAAAGTTAAAAGGGTTGCGACACTACGGTAGTGTCGCAGTGTGCAGTGTGCGAAACTTGGTGATTGCGAAAGTTGCCAGTCTGTGTGTCAGGATTCGGGTGTTGCGACACTAAGGCTAGTGTCGCTAAGGTTCACAGATTGAGAGTTTCACAGACTGAGGTTGTTGCGACACAAGGGTTAGTGTCGCTAGTTAGTACTGTCAGTTATAAACGTTGCGACACAAGGGTAGTGTCGCAGGTTAGTACCGCTAGTTATAAGTGTTGCGACACAAGGGTAGTGTCGCAGGTTAATACTGTTGGTTTAAAGATAGCGACACAGAGTTAGTGTCGCACCCGATTTGGGCCTTGTGCGACACTAAGGGTCTGTTGTGTTTTCGGTTTCGGGAACTCTGTCAAACGTATTCGGTTTGACTCGAAACTTTTAGGGAAGTCTTAAATACGTCTAATAGGCCTTAGGAAATTGCCTTTACGTTTTGTGATTAGTCCGAGGTGTCGTTTTCATGAATTTGCCAAAACAGCCCCTAAGGGTGTGTTTTTCAGATTTTTAGGTCCGATTCGTCTCTCGTTTTCGCCTAGTTGTGGTCCGAAATAAATTATGAGAAAAATCACGAGTGTTAATCAACATCTTGGCGATTTTATGTAATTTTTCCAGGATTTTTGGAGGTCGTTTAGTTGATTAAATAAAACCGTGAAGCACATAAGGTCCAGTTTTTATCAAAACCGACACATGTTGAGAAATTAATTTTCTGGGCTAAATCCGTGTATTTTCAAAAAGAGTCATAGAAGAACTTTTTGTAGCTAACATCGTTAGGAAGATTTAGGCTCAAGTCTCATGCATTTTCGAGATCTAGAACTCAAGATATGAGCTCGAGAAGTTGGGTCAAAAATCTGTCACTCGAGACAGCACAGCGACACGTTTTTGTAAAATTGATTTCGGGTACCAAACGGTGTTGAAAAATTACGAAACTACTTGGATCTGAAAGCTAACACCTTAAACTTAATTTTTGTCTTTTGAATCATCCATTTTCATTAAGTTTTGAGTACGGAAATTCTCTTTGAAGTCGGGCAAAGTTTCTGCCCAGTAAACTTTTAATATTTTGTGTTTTTAAAAACGTTTTTCGACTTTGTTTTTGGACATGATCTTGTTAGATGGACATTATAACATGTTTAAATATATGTTTCAAGTAATTAATATGAAAGGTGAGGTTTTTTACGAGTGAACGTGATGATCGAGTAGAGAAAAGAGATGTAGAGTGCTTGATCTTGATGTCCGTTCGTTTCGTCGTTTGTTTAAACGTTAAACGTTTATTTTATGTTTTTCGTTAACGATTTATTCGCGTAAATTTTGATTGAAGTTTTATTTAAAATACTTCATTTTAAGTTATTGGAATATAGTTCGAGTCTCGTTCGGTTGTCTGGCACGATTCACGCGTTTTCATCGCGTACGGTACGTTTTATACAAAACGTAAAACGTTTGTTTATTATTGTACCATAATAATATAATGTAAATAACTACTATTTAATTATAAAATAGATTTATGTTATTTATGAAAAAGTTTTCACCAACGTCCGTATTCATAGTGTCGGAATCTTTCCGGTCGTTTAGCGTAATTACAATTAATTACTTGCGTGTGTATATATAATATACTAAATGCTACTGTACTGAGCCCTATTTCAAACTAAGTACAAGTAATGATAATCAAGCTTAGGGTAATTAATACGCCTAACTGCCGGTTGTCACATTAATAGCTCTCAAATTTTCAAAAATATTTGATTGTAAATGTTTTCTTTTATTAATATTTATTTATTAATTATTTATTATTATTTATATTTATCTATATCTATACTCTACGATTATTCATTTTCACCATTTGGCTGAACCTTAAAAAAAGTAAGATCGGAGTTACGATTTTGCCCCTACTATCTATTACCTAACGTGTTTTCGAAATACCGTATTACTACTATTAAATTAGAGCATCTCCAATGGTTTTAACCTTCCAAAGTGTAATGCAAAGCCACGTATACATAGATTTATAGATTCACATTAAATTAAAAAAATGTAAAAAGAAATATTATTTTATAGAATTTAGAGAAAACAGATAGTGGAGGTCCACTTGCAATGAGAGAAGAGAGAAGTTTTGTCTAAATATATAGTGGAGGCCCCACTTTCAGCGTCTTAAGATGAGTTCGTTCAGACCCTAACGCATGTTAAAACGCAAGCTGAACTGGATGTTCTACAATGGATTCAACTATGTCAGCTCATTTTCTCTTTCTTTATTAAACTTTAACACCTGTATGCATTGGAGATACTCTTCATCGTCGATTATCCCTACCCTCCTTAAACGACAACCATGCCGGCATTCAAAATCAATCTCCGCCGTCTCAAGGTAATGTTTCGTACGATGGTGGGGATTTTAAAATCGATTTCCTCTTAATCTATATTTTCATGTATATCGTTTGTGTTGTTTAATTAATCATAATTGCAGAAAACCGTACCTATAACCCGTATATACTAGACTTTGGATTGGCTTCAAATTTATTTATGTTTTCGGGTTTTATATTGGAGACCAATTTAGAAATTGATATTAAAAGTTTAGAAAGGTCTGTTTCATTGCCCGCCAACTGTTCGTCAAAAGGATTAAATGAATAAAATTAATTTTATTCACGTGGTGGAGTGAAATTGTATTGAGGCATAACGGTCATTGGGTATATAGGAATATATGATGATTTAAAGGTTAAAATCATAACGTGAAGTTCTGTCTGGTACAAATTTTATCTTTATATGTTATTTGTGAATTATGACCCATTTTTAATTTTTTAAGCTTTGACTTTGCAGTGATTATATGTAAAATAAATTTTGACCCTTTTGAGACTCAATTTGCACAATATGTTTTTCATAGTCAAGAGTGTTGTTGTCTGAGTGTCATTGAAATAAGCTATAATATTTACCGAAATCCTTAAGTTGCTTTTTTCATTGAGTTGATTTGTGCTGTTTACTTGTATATTTGTTTAAAGTTCAATCCATTTATTTGTTTTTTTGAACATATGTACTTTTTTTTTACAAATGAGTCCATGTATTTTCAGGCTGCATATTATTACTCATAATCTCTTAAATCAAATTTTAAGGTTGTCTACATCTACATATTGTCTTCAATGTCTACACCTACATATCATCCATGCATCATCTTTTCTTAAACTATTACCCTACGAGAATGATTTAATACACATTTCTACTTTTCATTACGGAAAAATACAGGTATCCTTATTTAGTTTATAAGCACAATAAGATAGTAACAAAGTAAATGGCGATGGGGACTATAAGTGGTCAAAAGTGATGGGCTAAATGGTACGGAGTAGTTTATAATATTGGAATGAAGGTCGTTAGTTTTAAAAGAGAGAAGTATTTTGGTCATGCGTTTTTTTCTGAAAGTGTTGGTTACATCTTCTTCATAATTATGTAGTATAAGAAAGAAATTTGAAAAGTAATTGTGGTTTTAATTTACTTGAAATATCGGAACTTGCTATCTCTAAGTGTAAAGAGGTCATAAGATATGTTGAAAAAATTAAAGTTGTTGATGATTTGTAAGGTTTATTAGTTTGATATTTCTATAGTGAACTACACTAAATTTATCTAAATTTGCTTAATTTTGCAGGTCTTTTTCCGTGAATCAATTTGCAAACAACTTAAATAATTCAATGATGGTGACGATTCATGTGATTGTTCGTGTGTTTGACTTTTGTTGGTCTAACATGCACTTCTATCGATTCCAAATGTTGTGATGTATTATGATTTTTAAATAAGAGTATGAAGTTACAATTCGTAAACTGGAATACCGATATCAACATTTGCAATCTTCAGATTTGTCATTGAATTGACGAATTTCGATTCGAAAGAGAATTTATTTGACTTAAGAAAGTCAACCACCTCTGTATGTGTTGTGTTTCCTTATCAATTTATTATTGAGATAACTAACTGCATGAACTTATTAAAGGATATGCCAAGATGCATAGATTTAAAGCACGAGTCAACGTTGGTTATAGACAACGCAACATCACTAATGGCTGTAACATGGTGGCCATTCTTTGTATCCATGGGCAGTTCAATGATTTCGTTGAAGTAGAGAGGACACATTGAAATGTTGTTTGGTTTTTTAGCCTTGCTCTAATATGGTCATTAACATATTTGTTATTTCAGTGTGTTGAGTTTTACTCTTAACGACCTGTTCATTCTCCCTCACTATTAATTTTGAGGACCCTATTAACAGCAGATTTAGAAGAAGCCTCGACATTAACCTTCACGTGATGGTTAAAAAATTTAGTACTGTTATATGATGTTTGTTTGACTTCTTCTACACTTACACAGTTAGACTGAATTTGTTTGACCCTTATTTGTTGACTTTAAATTTGAACATAATTTGTTTTTGGAAGAATATATATATATATATATATATATATATATATATATATATATCTTTAATCAACTTAGTTACATGTATAAAATTATGATTGTATTCTTCCCATATTCTTTTTACTTTGCTTGATAAAAGTATAACATTTTCGTTATTCATATAATATCGTAACTCAGTGTAGTAAGTTAAATACAAAGTAACAAGTATTACAAAGCATATATTAATTAACAATGTAATACTAAGGTTAATTGTATTGTTTCTAGCCTTTCTTTATGATAACAATACAGAATTACCTTACCTACCCATAATGGTTTAGACGTAGTGACGTACGTACTCTACAATGGTTTTTCAAATACTTTTGTAATCACAATGTTTTGGCAATTACCTTTCCTACACATAATGGTTTAGCCAACAACTTAGATGGATGGAGAGCAATCTATGTGAAACGGGTGGACGGGACGATGGACTTTTGAGGAACTTTGATTTGTTTGAAAGTAGTAACATGCGCGATTTTTAGTATAATACTGAAATAAAAAGAGTTTTTTTGAAATTTTTTTTCCACAAAATATAATTACTTGAACAAACGTGTTATTAAAAAATTGTTAATCACTCCCGCCGCATTACGCGGGTAGTACGCTAGTTATTATATATATATATATATATATATATATATATATATATATATATATATATATATCTGAAATAGGTTTTCAATTTAACTGAATTCAAAATTTTAAAACTGAACCGAAACTCAAATTTAGATGAGTAAACTGAACTGAAATTGAATAGTAAATCGAATTCAAATTTAGTTTGAAATTTTTTAATTTTAATTTGATTCGGTTTCAAATCAAATATTAAAGACCGTGTCGAAGTATTGGAGCGCATCAGACTGGAACCAAAACCTTCAATTAAACTCCATAAACCCTCATCGTCCTTCCCCTTTCCACCCAAATTCAAAATTCATTAAAGTCCAGAACCATCAACAATGGCCGGCTTCTCATTCTCCACAAATCCCCCAACCACCTCATCATCATCACCATCTCCATTCTCATTCGCATCATCATCTTCATCTTCCTCACCTTTTTCCTTCTCCTCAAACCCTAGTTCATCCCCTTCAATATTCTCTTCATCCACAACTACAAACCCTAACCCTACATTCGGAGCACCAGCAGCATCACCAACTACTTCATTCGGATTTTCATTCGCATCTTCTTCATCTTCCACACCGTCTTCCACCGCTCCCTCCGCTCCACCTCCGGCGTTTGGCTTCGGCGCTCCGTCAACCGCGTCTGCAACCGGTTCGACGTTGTTCGGTACACCATCTTCCTCGCCGTTCGGTGGATCTAGTTTGTTTGGATCCAGCTCTAGCTCAACCGGTACTACTACTACAACTACCACAGCTCCTACAAATTTATTTGGTTCGAATACTACTTTTGGCAATACTAGTAGCATATTTGGGGCTTCTTCAAGTTCAGGTTCTACTTCAATTACAACTAGTACTGTTAGTTCACCATTTTCATCAACCACATTCGGTGCATCATCATCAGTAGCATCATCAGGTTCATCTTTTCCTAATTTATTTGGCTCATCATCATCGAACTCGATTTCGAGTACAGTTACAGGTGCCTCTAATCCGTCTTCAACGTCAGGGTTTTCATTTCTTAATGCTTCAAGTGCGAGTTCAGTTACATCAACTGTTTCTTCAGCTCCTAGTTTTTCATTTCCAAGCTCTGGCGTATCTTCTGGTTCTGGTTCGGGTTCTGCAACTGCGCCAGCTTTTTCATTCTCTACTAGTTCAGCATTGGGGAAATCAACTGGTGCTGGTTCATCTTTGAGTACTGCTGGTAGCTTTTCATTTTCAAATGTGACAGCGTCAACAGGGCTTCAATCGTTTCCTAGTTTGGGTTCTAGTTTGAAAGCAGGTTCTGCGCCAGTGACTACGACCGTTACAGCTAGTGCTGCTTCTGCTCCTGCCTTCTCTACGTTTGGTGTGCCATCATCGGCTAGTACTACAACATCTACAGCTAGTGCTGGAGCTTCTGCTCCTACGTTCCCAGCATTTGGTGTGGCGTCTTCAGCTAGTACTACAGCTTCTACAACTGCTGGATCTGTGTCGAGTTTCACAAGTCCTACTACTGCTGCTGCTGTTTCTAGTGGAACGTCAAGTTCTTTTTTGGGATTTCAAACATCATCTAAAACTGTTGGTGCTCTTACACCATCGTCACAGCCCCAATCTACAGCTGCTTCGTCGTTGTTTGGTGAGTTTGTTGGTATAAATTGTCAGTTGTTTATGATTTAAGCTTAATTCTAGTTTCCTTTATGTAGTATTTTATGTAAATGATTGCATGGGAATTCATATAACACCAATGATTGGGGTCCTAACTTGTTATTTGTTTGTATGATTTTGTCTTGGATGGTATTGAAGTCAAAGTAGCAATGAAATGCCATGTATGACGCAGAACAAAAGCATGCTAGATACACTCTTACATTACATATTTTAACAGCAGAAGTATTATATTTTGGAATAACTTGTCTAGCTATACTACAAGTCTGTTTAATCATGATGATCAATTTTACCTGTTTGACTGAAATCATGAAAGTCAAGATCATGCTTATTGTAGATACATTTCCTACCTAAGATAATGCATGATCGAATGAAATTGTGGGTTTTACATGATTTACTCTAAAATAAAATAATTAATGAAATCACTAAACTAGGGAAAGTACAAGCAACGTGATAGTTTTGTGTAATATTTATTGAATTAATAACTAATACAGAGAACCCCTCTAGTTTTTGGCCTCAGATTGTAAGATTTTGGACTAACACGGAGAACCCCTCTAGCATTGTTTGAGTTTTTCAGTTCTACTAAAAGTTTGTATGCTTTCTCTCCCTCGGCCATCTGATCTCGGGTGCTTTTTTCCTTTTTAAGTTGATATTCTTTACTTATTGCATAAATTACTGTGATTTATCTCATATTTCTCCCTCTACGTTATGCTTCTTCAATGTCGAGACTTGAGCGCCGTTGAGATAAAATGCACTTCTTATTTTGTTAGCAGCAGTTAAGTACAGATATAATATTTGTTTTAAACAGGTCAGAAATTCCAAATTAACTGAATTAGGTAAACATTACCAGTTCACTTATAACATATATATAAAAATGTTTAGTGAATCATTTGAGTCATGAATTGTTAAATATATAATTATTGTTGTCTTTTGCAATGCATGAAGTTACCTAAATTTACTTTCTCTAGAGTTTATATGGTAGCAGTTCACGAAGTGGTCTGGTGACTTCTTATCAATTGTCATGTGAATCTACTCATGTGGGAATGGGCAGAGCCTCATATGGTTTTTGACAGACAAAATATGTTGCTATCAACTAACTTATTAGTTGGCTATGTTTGTAGTATTTTGTCTGCAAACTTCCTTATGCTCACTGATTCACGGGACTTTAAGTAATGCCCTTATGCTCTTTAATCACATTTTAAGGAGAATGTTTTGTGTTAGGAGATTCAGCTGTCTTTATGAGGATTACTGTTGGTTACTCATTATTGATGATGCTAAACTTCCTGTTTGGCCCAATAAATTAACAATTTCTAGATTAGTGATTGGTTTTGTACCATCTTCACTTCTAACTCTTTCTTCTTCTTTTTTTGTTTAGAACGGAAAATCTTTCACTTCTAACTCTCATAGTCTTATGTTTGTGTCTGAAATCTTTCTGCAGGTGCCCCTGCTTCCACAACAACCACATCGACTGTTACAACCACTACTGCTCAAACATCATCTGCACTTGTTGTATCTTCCAGCAGTGGGTCAGTCATCAGTATAATCTCATAATGGTCTTTTAGTTGTGCATAAAACTGATGACTTTCTTATGTACTATGAAGTACAATACTTAACATCAAAAATATTCTTATCTTTTACTATTGGTGTTTAATATTAATGTGAAAATATTGCTGATAAAGTGATTTTCAGGTTCAGTATAGAATGATATCATATGTATATCCTGTAGATATAAGAAATGCTCTGATCATTTTTATGTCGAATAGTTCTTATAGTGTCTTATCTGTAAAAACTTCCTTGTATTACATAACTTGTTTGCAAGATTTCTCTCTGTGTACGTCATGTCTGACATGAGCCCTCTTTCCACCAGGACAACTACAAGTGTCAGCACACCTGTAGCCTCTGCACCAAAGTTACCATCTGAAATTACTGGAAAGACTGTTGAAGAGGTATTTATACAAAGTTCTTGCTATCTCTTGTTATCACTATATATGCAATTTGGTTCAAAATTAGCAATTGATTAGTCATTCGGTTTTGTCATTTTGCATGTCAACAGCTTTTTTTGTTTTTCGTTCACCATGATCATGTTCTTTTTTTAAGAGATACCGTTTTTCTTTTTGGTTGTGTTTCGGGTCCTTTTGGGAAGTAAATACTAAAGAGAAAAGAGCTGTAAGGAAACTTCTTGTTTTTCTTTTCCTTCCAACATGAGAACACTGAAAAAGTTTATTAAGGTTTCTTTTTCTGTTCCTTTCTCTCCAAACTTGAGAATGGAGTTTCTGATTTAGTAACTTTGTAGATTGGGGTTTTCTCTGTTGTTAATATGATAAACCACATTCCTTTGATTTTTCTTTATAGATCATCAAGGAGTGGAATGTGGAGCTCCAGGAGCGAACTGGGAAGTTCAGGAAGCAAGCTAATGCAATAGCTGAGTGGGACAGGAGAATCTTGCAGAATCGAGATGTTCTACTTAAACTTGAGGTGAGTCATATTCTCTTTGATACTTAAGCAGTGTACGTTTGATTCACTAAACATTTCTAAACGGTCATTTCACCTCCAGTGAACCAAAATTATACTGAGATGTTGAATTGTTTCTTTGCTGCTGCCTCACATGTATGTTGAATTTTCCTTTATTCAGGCAGAAGTTGCAAAAGTTGTTGAGACCCAATCAAACCTTGAGCGACAGCTAGAGCTTATTGAGACTCATCAACAAGAGGTATTATAATGAAGTTCTTTGTAACTTTTGTTGCACATACACAACATATTGTTCCTAAAACTTCATGTTTATTAAATAATAATAAAAGATTGCTTGTCGAGTGGATCAGGATCTTGTAATAAATGTTACTCCTTTTATATTTAATTATTTAAAATTTACATATTATTATTTTATTAATTTGTTTCAGAGGTCAGATATGTCAATCATGACGTTCACTTCTATGGGTTTGTTAGTGTTTTGTACAATCTGTTTTTGTTATTTATTTTTAACAAATAACAAATGCCAATCGGCCTATTTTAGCTACTTTCCTATTTATCTATTCATTCTTTTGACTATTAGAGTATCATGATACTAACATGAGAAATGATTGATATGCCTAGTTCGTAGGCCTGAACATTAACATAAAGATAGATCAATATACCTGGAAAAAATAATGATTAATATAAGTGAGAAATTGTTTGTGCCATGTGCGAGGCAATGAATGGATCAGGCTCAGCTTTAGGTTGATTTTAGGCCTCTTTATCATTACTTGACTCACTTGGTACGATACTTAGGTTGATAAGTCTTTACAAAGTGTGGAAGAAGAAGCAGAGAGAATATACAAAGACGAGCATGGTCTACTTCTTGATGATGAAGCAGCGTCGACCAGAGATGCAATGTGAGTAGCTACTTTACTTTTTTCAATACATCCATGATCCATCATCGTAACTTTCTACTATGTTATGCTAGTCAGATGGTTTGTTTTATATTAAAATGTGTAGCTGGGATTATGTTCTGTTTGTTAGTTTTTAGTTATTCTAAATCAGAAGTTCAGGGAAATGGTTAATAATGTGCATGCAATCAATCATGACTAGATCATGATTCTCATTCTGGTATTTATAGTTCATGTCATGAGAAGGTTTAGAGGGTGAGAATTAAATAAAGTTCTTTGTCCAGTGGTTTCAAGTGATCGACTTGACTTTTGAAAATCTGTACCTGTGGAATTTGTTCTAAGTATCATCTTCAACCCTGTCGGGGTGGATGTGTTTTTGAAGAAAAACAGACTGCATGAACTGACTATTGAATTTGTTCTAATTTTCTTCTTCCTTTCCTCTAAATTTCAGGTATGAGCAGGCTGAATTCATTGAGAGAGAAATGGAACAGATGACAGAACAAATAAAATCTGTTATTCAGACTCTCAATGCCAATCAGGTGAAGTTTTAATAACTTCGGTCAATCCCCCTCCCTCCCATTTTTATTTTTAAATCAAATTATTAGAGATTTAAATCTCACTGGCATTTTGACTTTCAAAGTTATGTAATCCTGCTGCTAGTCAAATATATAACACACCCTTTCAGCAATTATATGATGGCAAATCTAACCATTAAATTCCCACCTCTTGATTTTGTAATATACCTCTGGGCTTTGAGTTGATGTTGTATGTATTATTTTTCTGCCCCATTTAGGCTGGAGAACTTGAAGTAACTGATGGTATGACACCACTGGATGTTGTTGTTCGGATCCTTAACAATCAATTAAGTTCGTTAATGTGGATCGATGAAAAGGTTAGGCTGTTACTTCTGGTTTTGTTCTTCTCTTTTTTATTAAGAAGTTGCGAACGTTGTAATTCGTTGCTATTCATCTGATCATATTTGATACTGCGTAATGCATTCTTGCTGTATTTTTTATTGTTAATTCTGTAATGTTTGCAAGCGCCTATAAATTAGTTCCAAGTAGTAGATGGCGGTATTTCGATCCATTTACTTATGGATGCGTCAATTTGGGTTATGCTAACGGGTAAAATAAAAAATAGCTCAAGTTAACGGCTCAAACAGGCTGAAGTTGTTTAAAGTATATTATTTGTGCATTGAAACCTCTTGAATGATTTTTTCTTATAAAGAAGCTTGGGTACTAAGTGTTTTAGGTCTACCCGATCTGTTTGTATAGTACAAGAAATAACCATTTTGACACAAACTAGTTTTGACCCTTTACTAGATCACCTGACCTACCCATTTTCCAAATCTTGTTCCATGACAAGTCTCATTTCCCCATTACATTGCCTTTGATTCACAGTCTAGAGATGGCAACTTAGACTCATTTGATGGGTCGATTTGGGTTTCATTTAACTACAGCCTTCAAAAGTTAAAACCTTAAGTATCATTCTTACAGATCGATTTTGTATCTAAGGTCCACACTTACGTATGTAACAATCTTCTATTTAATAGAAGATTGGAAGGTCAACCTGACCTGATCTGTATTAGAAAGGTTACCCGTTTCTACTGAATATCTTTGTCTTCAACACGTCTGACTCTATATTCTGCCACCACCTATTTATCGTCTTTTATATATAGTGTGTCACTGAAACTTAACATTCCTTCCATCCTAATTGCAAAGGTTATCTACTTCCTATTTTCTAATGCAATACTGAAATGCTGATTTCTTGTCATAATGTTTACCAGGCTGAGGAATTCTCTTCACGTATTCAAAAGCTCGCAAAGCAAGGTTCTGCTGCTGATCGAGAACTGATGGCCCCAAAGTTTTGGCTCTCTCGATAAGTGTATTTTTTGGCGTATAAATTTGTTGAGTTGAATACCTGTAATGGAACAGTAATACAGACCTGATCCCAGTTGGTGTAACCACTTTGCTAGATCAAGCATCAAGTTTGTGGTTCTTTATATGCACCATCCCTCCATTTTTCTCTCTTAAATTAGGTTGTTTGGATATGTGAACAGATAACCTGAATATCTGGACTTCACTGGTCTTGATGAATGAAGTCGCTGGTTTACGTACAGTACAGTTTTTGGTTTAAAGTTTTGTTTCCTCATGATGAATTGCTTATTACTCCGTACGTTATAATGGTAGTTTACCTTCTTGATTATTAATTTGTTTCTTAGTGATATATTTTTTTATATTAGTATGTGTTAATGGTTTATTCCTTTATACTGAAAATTAATTAATTCAATTTCAATTAATTAATTAAAATAAATAGAAAATGGCCAAGAGGCCTTTTAGTGCAATGGGTAAAAATATACCATACGTAAAGTGAAGGGATTGTTTGTGCAATCACTTGAGATATTTATGTGGCAGCGGCGCATGCGTCGAGAAGCAAAATGTAACTCGTCGTTTATTGGTTTCCTATCAGCGATTCCTGATGTGGCCACAATAAGCATGTTTAGATTTTTATGAATAAAAATTGGTGACGTACAAATTAAAGGTATTTGTTCCAAAAAGAAAAAGGAAATTAATATGGATAAATGGATTAGGCTTTTCTTTGTTCATGTCATCCAGTAAAAAACTGGTTTATTTTTTACTCAGATGCTGTCTAGTTAGATAATTCATGTGAACCTTTGTGACCATTTTCATGGTCACTTCAGAATATTTATCTAGAAAGGTTCGAACATGATATTTTTCGTATTAAGATACTAAGACGTCTTACTACTAACTAACAGGTTATTACGCTTTACAAAAATCATTTATAGAAGTTACGGTCTACGAATTAAATCCTTCTATATGAAAGTCAATTTTGATTATTTTTTTTATACCTGTTAAGTTTTTTTATATATAGCTTTATCTTATCAATATGGTTCTTGGTAAACTACTCAAGTACATACTCGATTAACCATTAGTTTCGAGTAAATTACATTTCAAGTCCTTCTTTAATTTCACTCCTCGTCCCGGGTCGAATTTTTTAAGGGTTCAACCCCTTAATTCGGTTTTTTTCGTTTTACTCCCCATCCCTCATCCATCATGAAATGACTAAAATCCCTTAAAATTGTAAGACACTTTTACCCTTTAAGGGATGAGGAGTGAAACGAAAAATCAGGTCAAGAGACTAAACCCGTAAAAAATTCAACCGGAGGACGAGGAATGAAATTAATAACATAATTGAGGGGGTGGGGAATATAATTTACCATTTAGTTTCTTTCACGTGACTAATTGAAATCATCCTATATATACTCGTCCATGGGCTTATACCATCACTTGTACAATTGTTGCTATTATGTTTGACAACATAAGCAAGTCATATACTCATTTAATATGACAAGTACTCTCTATATCAAGACATGTATAGTAATTCCTTACTACGAAGTAAAGTAAAAGATCGTTAATAACTAGACATGACCGGTTCATACCTATATCATTTCATTATGTCTCAAAGTAAGTTAGTGTTCATAGAAATGGCCTGGACATACAATTTATTAAAATGTCCATTTTACTCATGTACGAGTCATGTCCACATAATCTAAAAATATGACACATAAAACACACATTCTCCTTGTAAGCCACGGAACATAGAAATGGGGAATGCTAAAAAACTTGAGACCAAAAGCAAAACAATTGAACAATAATTCCAAGGATATTTGACCAACTCATCTCACCCTAGAGTGGCTATATTTGACATAAATAGAACTTCCAGTCTTGAACATGAACCCACTCCATCAAAAAGTTGAACCATCACTCTACCATGCACTAAAACACCCATTGCAGATTGCACCATATTATCAAGTATTAGAAATGCTTCCTAACCAACTGTGTCTGGACTTGTACACCAAGTTGGCCAGCATGTGTTAAAGTTTTTTGACCTATGTTTGATCTAAAATATGACTGGATTTGAACTTCCGCATATATACCCACTTGGCTTGCTTTTTCCCTTTTGTATATAACTCCGTTTTGAACATTCCAAACAACATAGACCGTAGACCAAATAACTGCTCGCTATAACCTCCTTTGATTGCTTGACCACACCCATTCACACCATATCATACAATGATCTATCGTCTCCACCAAATTTTGCAACATGGACAAAGTACTGAATCCAATGGCGGAGCTTTTCTATATAATTGGATGACGATGAAGCCCGTGTGAGCTCGAGTGAACTACATGGTCCATACACATGTGATTTAAGATATCTCTAACCGCTATCCTCTTTTGACGAAGACGACAAATAAACATATTTTTCTTCCCTGGAATGAGGGGTGATTTGTACATCACATTTTGTGATGTGCACATCACAAATTCACCCGTCGATGCATATAATATAATATTTTATAAAGTGAAATCCCCTGGTATATGAAAGAGTGAAAAAGTGCTTTCGTTGTTGTGGGATAAGAAGCCTTCGTATCTTAATGCACGCATTTAATTGTATATTTGTTCGGTACACATCAATTTAGTGATTTACAAATATTTTCCTTTTTGTACTGGTTAAAACAACAACGGTGAATAATTATGATCTTCTAGGACACATACACTATTGTCTAAAAACAGCTTACTATATGAACCAGTACGATTTATACAAAACTTATATCATACACATTAAAAAACACAAGATTTACCCACCCTTTTCTCTTTTAATCCCGTTGTCATATTACGTAAGTACCACGTGGCTTATAGATTAATAGAAATTGAAACACTATTAGAGCTTTTTAGCGATGTTGTGGGCTTGTCGTCTAGCTAACCACGAGCCAACCTTAGTACAGTTGCCTCGTGGTTAAGGACGAGAGGAAATATTCGGGCCGAGCAAAAAACCGAATTAACCAAACCATAACCGTATTAACCCTCACAATCGAACCGAATTAACCAAACCGAACATGTAACCGCCGGTTTGGTTAACATTTTGGATTAACCAAAGTTTGTGGTTCGGTTATGAAAATAGAAGATAACCGCCTCGGTTTTAATCGCACCGCTCCACACTAAATTTTTCACATTAGAATATTATATTTATATTTATAATTTTTTAATATTATATATTGTACTTTAGAATTTAGAGATTTGATATATGGAGTATATTATAAATTGAAAAAATTTTAGCACTTTAAAAACTCTACATGAACATTTGCTTATTTTCCTAGTTTATATATGGTTTTCTACATGAATTTGCAGTATAAAAACTGCATGAAATTTGTTGTTTATTTTTTGCTATTTGAACTTCATTGAATATTTTACTTTTAAAGTTTTCAAAATGCACTAGTTTGTCTATCTCTGAGGTTATAAAACTTCATTGATCTACTTTTATTTTGAGATAGAAATTTGAGAATAAAACCTACTCTTATCTTTAAATGTATTAGGCACAAAGCCATTAAAAAACTCTTTTTTAGTCGTAAACGGTTAACCGAGTTAACCGCTTTCTATATAAGCGTTAAAAAAATTAACCGAATTACCCAATCTGTTTATTAACCGAATTGAACGGTTAAAAATGTTGATTAACCAATATTTTAGTTATGGGGGCGGTTTTCATTTCTATCCGCACTTAACCGTCCCATGCTCACCCCTAGGAAATATAATGTTAGGACTTGGAGTAAACCACATGTAGGAGGGCCTGAATGAACTTCATCTATAGATTAAGGCTCTAAATGAAACTATTCAATATTTACAAATTAAACCCGCCGCATTCATATTCCAATTCCATCTAACGATCTTCGTCTTCTTCCTAACAATAAACCAGTGTTTGTAGGGTTTATCACTAATCCATCAAAACCCTAACCACCATGTCACGATCTCGATCCTCTGCAACGCGACTACTCTACACCCTCCGTTCATCAATCTATCCATCACAATCACCGTCACCAATCACCGCACTTCTCAATCTCCACCGTCACTACGCCGCCGCACCGGCCGTAAGAGCGAAAGATGATAAGGATCCGTGGTGGAAGGAATCGATGGAGAAAGTGAGAAATATAGGAATATCAGCACATATAGATTCAGGAAAAACAACGTTAACGGAACGAGTGCTGTTTTATACTGGAAGGATACATGAGATTCATGAAGTCAGAGGTAAAGATGGAGTTGGTGCCAAGATGGATTCCATGGAATTGGAACGAGAGAAAGGGATTACTATTCAGTCTGCTGCTACTTATTGTACTTGGAAAGACTATCAGGTATTTTTATCCTTTTTATTTATTTGATTGCAGTTTTGTTGGATTTGATTAGTTTGAAATGATTGAATGACAGTATGAGACTGTTTATTGAAAATCTAACAAGTTTGATGTTATAAAATTGGATTATAGAAGAACTTAAATGTAAGTAAGAGTGTAGGAATTAATTTGGAGCAATCATTTTGAGATGCACATGTGCAATATAGATGCAATGCATATACATCTAGTTTTTACGGGTTCATTTGAATAATTGGTTCAGACTAGTTCTTGTTGATAATTATTTATAATTGAGTTCTTATTGCAATTTCTCCCTATAGGGCTATAGGGTACAGTTCTGGTACATAGGGGGCTTATTGTGAAAAGGGTAAAGGGTAGGAAGGAGGAAGATCCATGTGTCCACCGTAGTGTGTGAAACTGGGTGGAGTTCACACGCTAAATGTTGATCTACCAAATTGTCAAAAATATCAGGGACATTATTGAATATAATTGTTAAAGTAAGAAGCGTAGGAAGGATTCAGGTGCTGACACGAATCTGATGCACCAACTTATACATTTTGATCTACCAAAATGAACTAGTGCATCAATCTGAAAAAGAAAATGGTGCATTAGGGTGGTATCTATCCAAACAATTAAATAAGGATATTAGTATCCTAATGTGGCAACACCTAATCTCTCTTTTTCCCTCCAAATTGTTATACCCTTTAAACCGTCGTATCCCATGGCCACTGTCTCAACACTTCCCAAATCGCCTAATCTCAATCCCACTAACTGTCACTCCTAAAATTTAGGCATTATATATTATTCTCTTATTCCCTGAATACAAATATCACGTTGTTTTGGATAGATATATCCCAAATCCTATTATCTTTTTTCAAAAAATTATCATCAAACCTAACCGTCATACCCCTATACTTTCACCTTTTCCTAAATCGCTACAAACCATCCTCCACATTTTATTTCTCACTTTCTAATTCTTTTTGAAATCTTTCTATGTATCAAAACATTGGTCTATATGTAGCAAATCAAATCAAAATGTATATATGTTTGGATGATTCTAAATTCGTCATTAACAGATGTTAGGAAAAGTCAGACGGTTTCTAAACAATTAGACGGTTCCGAAAACAAAGTTGCAAATTTATAAGGCGTTAAGGCTTTAGTGTATGTCAGATTGGTAGTTGTTGAGATTCATTATAATTTCTGATGGTTTCATCTTTGATTGAAATTTTTTTGCATTTTGGACTATTGGTGAACTTTATGTTAAAAATTCTTGAGTGTACGGTAGGCTAAGTTTATGTATGTGATTAATTTATATTAAATAATCAACTATTTGAACCTATTACGATTAACAAATTTTTTTCTTTCTGATTTCTATGTAAGATAATTGAGAGTAGACTAATGTTTATGCATATGATGAGCTATATATATGTTTTTTTTCTTCCTGAATTTCGGAACACCCTTTGCCCACCTTCGTCATAGTCTTTGCACATTTTGATCATGAAATTAAGACTTTATGAGCCAAATTATATGTTATGAGGATAATCATACTACAATATATATGATTTTTATGTTAATAAGTAGATTTAAAGACAGGTAAATGTATGTTTGAAATAAGTGTTTTTAAAGATTGAAAGTTACTAAACGTCGTTCGATTGTAATTTCATGTATTAATTTTTTTAGGAATTTGAGCATTAGATGGTCTTTTCTTACGAGTCCTATATATTTTCCCATTGTCATTCAAGAGAGAACTTCAATTTTGAATGCTTGGTTGGTTATGTTTTTGTCTATGATTAGTTCCTTTAATGATTATTTATTGTATCAGGGATCAAGTAAAAAAAAACATGCCCTTTGGTTTTGATTTTAAATCCTCCTTTATAACACCTCTAATTTTCTTTTATACATGTCCATCCGTATATCCGTATATATATATAGTATAGTATTTTTATTATTATATTATGTTTAACATAATGAATAATGAATGTGAGTATTGATTAAAACAAAACATTTATATTATTAATTATTTTATCTTTTCTGTCACACTTTCTAATGATTTACAAAATTATATAACTTTTTTGATATAACTATGCATCGCAGGGGTAATATGCTAGTAATATTGTGAATAATGATATGTGCCTCCATCAGAATCCTTCCTACATATTTTTTTATTTTTATATTTTTTTATTATATATTTTTTTTTTATCTTAAGCTTTCACCTTATCTTTCTTTTATACCTGTAAAGTCATATTATAAATATATTTAAGATTACTGTTGTTGAGTGTCTTTGGAAAACGCTGGTCTGGTTCAAATTAGCAAAAGAAAAAAGAAAAAAATGTTGTTTCTTGTCAGTACATTATGTTTTCGTACTTAATAGAACAATGGTTTGCTCATGTTTTTGAACCAGTAAACAGTTACACTGATTTTATTATTATTATTATTTTTTCTTGAATCTTATTCAATCTAAATTTGATTTAATATTGGTATTATATACGGTCAAATGATCATTTCCATGATGCATGATATATAAATTTAATAGTAAAGACAGAATTATGCCATAGCTGATGGTAATGGAATCTATGAAACAAAAAGATTTGTGTTGTTGATGATGTATTGATGTGCACATATTCTAGTATTAGAAATCAGTTTGATTATAAACTGACTTGTGGAAATTTACGTAGTATGTGTGATCTTCTTATAAATATGTCTTTTTGTAGTAGTTGCTTCTGTCACTTCTTAACAGTTGAAGTGAGTTGACTTATGTATTATCGCGGATTCTTTTCTCAGTCTTTAGTGTATAGGGTTGATCTGGTTCGTATATGATCATATCGTCATAGTAAAAACAAAGAATTAAATGTTATTGCTTCGTTCTTTTTAGCCTTTCACTATTAGTGGAAAGTATAACTGTTTTGTATCTGGTACTTTCAAATGAAGTTTTTTTTAAAAGATATGTGGAAATAGGGAGTTGAGTTGCCTTTTAATGCTTAACTAGCCACAACAGGAGATTCAGTGTACAATTGAGCTAAGAATTAGTGGTTCGTTAATTATTCAAAATGTTATTAACTAGTTTATATGATGTAAACATACAGCAAGTAAATTTGCTAGGATAATTTAGCTTTCATTTTAATTAGCCAAAGAATTATCTTGTTTCTGCAGGTAAACATTATTGATACTCCTGGTCACGTGGACTTCACCATTGAAGTTGAGAGAGCTTTACGTGTTCTTGATGGTGCAATTCTTGTCCTTTGTAGTGTTGGTGGTGTACAAAGTCAGTCAATTACGGTTGATAGACAAATGAAACGATATGAGGTTCCAAGGGTTGCTTTTATTAATAAACTTGATCGAATGGGGGCAGATCCATGGAAGGTTCTCAATCAGGTACAGTCTCTTATAATGGCAACATTTTACCAGATCTTCCCATCATGTTACAAACACAATCTCTTGAGATAAAGTATATCATCTGATATGTTTGCATATTAGTTATATTGTATTTGTCATGTACATTTATGGTTTTTATTTTATGCAAATTGAGGCGTAACGGAAGTGTTAAAACGTTTCTTATCCTTACTTAGGCAAGGAAGAAGCTTCGACATCACAGTGCTGCAGTGCAAATCCCAATTGGGTTGGAAGAAGACTTTCAGGGTCTTGTGGATCTTGTGCAACTAAAAGCATATTATTTTCATGGCTCTAGCGGGTTTGTCCTTTGACCATTAATACAGTGAGAAATATGTTTGTTATATAACATGACAAGATATCTAAAGAATAATAAACGGTAATAGCAGAGATGCTAACCTTTTTACTTTTTGGCAGTGAAAAAGTTGTAACTGAAGAAATTCCAGCTGAGATGCAAGCAATGGCTACTGAAAAGCGACGTGAATTAATTGAAGCAGTCTCTGATGTTGATGATCAACTTGCCGAAGTATTTCTCAGTGATGAACCTATATCGTCTGCTGACCTTGAGGTATGCAGGATTCCCTTTTTTTTTTTTTTTTTCCTTTCTTTCCATTTGGGTTTCTTTAGAAATACCAGATTTATCCTTCAAAAGTTCCCCGGAACTTCATCAGTAGTTCTTTTCTTGGTCATTTTCGTATTATTTATTATACTAACATAGTAATGTATGTACTTATAATGCTGTTCTTGTGCCTGGTTCATTGTTTTTGAACAGGCCGCTATTCGCCGAGCAACTATAGCACGGAAGTTTATACCAGTATTTATGGGTAGTGCATTTAAGAACAAGGTAAGTCTCATTCTGTTTTGTATGATATGAATGCCTTTTATTCTTTTAGAAATCATGTTTTCAGCTTTTAGTAAATATGGCTTACTTTTATCTTTTGTTTTGTTTTGTTTATCTGTAGGGAGTACAACCGCTTCTTGATGGTGTTCTTTGTTATTTGCCACATCCGCTTGAAGTTGATAACTATGCCCTTGACCAGTCTAAGAAGGAAGAGAAGGTATCCACTAATATGTATCGGCTTCACATTCTTGTGTTTAAATTTCAATGACCTTATTACAGAACTAAACTTATGCATCATTTGGAGTGCTGACAGGTTAAGTTGTCTGGAACTCCAGCTGGACCTATGGTTGCATTGGCTTTTAAATTGGAAGAACGCCAATTTGGGCAGTTAACATATTTAAGGTACTTTTCTATTTCATGCCCGGCCACATCAGTTTTTATGCCCATCTATTCTGACATGACTATATCTGCTCATTTCAATGAAGAATCTATGAAGGTGTGCTCAGGAAAGGTGAATTTATAACAAACATTAACACTGGGAAGAAAATTAAAGTGAGTTCTACATCCTAAAAATTAACAACAGAAACCAGAAATAGTTGATTTGATGAAATTCTGTCCAAAATTTGACAGGTATCTAAACTAGGCCGAATGCATTCAGATTCTATGGAGGTATTGCACCCTTGACATTAGATGATCGAAACTCTGATGCTTTTCTTTTATATGTTTATGACTATCGTTGATTTTTGATGACCATACAGGACATTCAAGAAGCTCATGCGGGTCAAATTGTAGCAGTATTTGGTTTAGATTGTGCATCAGGAGATACTTTCACAGACGGATCAGTCAAATACACCATGACTTCTATGAATGTTCCAGAGCCAGTGGTGTCATTAGCCGTTTCACCAGTTTCAAAAGATTCTGGAAAACAAGTATGTATTCCTATTAACATATGGGGTGCTTAGTGTATAGTGACTGGATTATATAAGTAGTTAAATATTCTATATTCTCATTTCAGTTTTCCAAAGCTCTGAATCGTTTTCAAAGAGAGGATCCTACATTCCGTGTTGGATTAGACCCCGAGAGTGGCCAGGTATTTATTTCATCGTAAATCATAAATTTTTATGTTTCAAAATTTAATTGTTGTCATAACTTGTGTGGATGTTTCTTGCGCAGACAATTATATCTGGAATGGGGGAGTTGCATTTGGAAGTTTACGTGGAGCGCATCAAGAGGGAGTATAAGGTACCACTTTTCGTTTTAATTGAAAACAACATTCTTTGAAATAACTAACCAACTAACCATCATGTTTATACATCTATCGTCTAACCAACGCAAGGTTGATGCAACTGTTGGAAAACCTCGTGTCAACTTCAGAGAGACAATTACACAACGTGCGGAATTCGATTATTTACATAAGAAACAGAGTGGAGGCCAAGGTCAATATGGAAGGGTGTGCGGGTAAGACCTTACTGCATATATGTATTCGCATACCATTGTCGTTTTCTAGAGGTGGCCAAATGGATGTTTAGGTGGGTTGGGCAATAGGTCAAATCGGGTAACCTTTTGTCTTTAAACTATTAGGGCACGTTTGGTCCATGCTTTTCAAATCCCAGGATTTAAGATACCACGGGATTTGAAATGATGAGGGGTTTAAAATCATTGGAATTGAAATACTTATATATGTTTGGTTCAAGTAAATCTGTCAAGGATTTGAAATCCCAATTCATGGCCAATTACAAAACAGTCCCCATCCAAAATCACTTTTACAAATTGTTCAAGTTACAACCGAAGTAGTCAGAGTTTACACCCAAACAAAAAGATATTGACATTGATATTAAATTCTCAGAAAAAAAAAGGAAAAAAAACAACAAATTTCATAATTGAAACATATGAAACCAAGCAAAACCCATTAATGGAAGAAATTGAGATTTATAACCCAGCAGAAATTCTCATCACTTCCAACAGCCCAAAACAACTTGCAAACTTAAAATTATTTAACTAGCATTCATTTGCCATATATCTAAACCCAACAACGATTATTGATGAGGAAATTGACATATATGATGCAATTGAAAACATAAAACCTAATACATATATATTGGAAAATCGAATAGGAATTTCATATAAAAATCAAACCATCTATGAGAATCTGGAAAAAAAAAGAATTCAAATATGATGTAGAGTAATTAATTGTGTAGAAACATTCCTATAAGAAAAAAATATATAGAGGCAGCAAAGTATTCGATTGAGAATTTGAGATAAGAATAAAGACGGCAACCTAGATAAAGTGATTTTTGGGAAAGTGGGAGAATGGTAAGTTTGTCAAAAAATAGAGCTTGAAACTTCCGTGTGCGACTGTATTTGAATTCCCTTCCTTTATTGAAGGATTTGAGAATTATTTATTCACAGGATTTAAAAATTCCAGTGCATTTGAAGTCCTTGAATCAAACATGGGATTTCAAAGGATTTGAAAGCCAAATCCCATGAAATCCCACGAACCAAATGCGCCCTTAATTTTAATAAATGATATAGGTGTTTTTTGTTTTGAAAATACACTTTTGACTGACTTCTTAGCTGTTAGATGGATCTGTTCGACCCATTTGATATGTTTGACCTGTTAGATGATGACGGAATAGATATCTGTATTGCATTCATTTGAGATCAATACAGTGTCTATTCATGTTATTTTACGGATATCTTGAATTAAATTGTATTATCCGTTTTCTGATATACCATCAACAATTCATGGCTTCAAGATTTATGGTATATCATAGGTTGGTTTGTCTTTTCTTAAATGACTGGTATGTATATTTTTTCCCTTCTCATTTTACAGGTATATGGAACCACTTCCAGCTGGATCAGAAACCAAGTTTGAATTTGAGAACATGATAATAGGACAAGCTATACCCTCCAATTTTATCCCACACATTGAAAAGGGTTTCAGGGAAGCTGCCAATTCGTAAGTATTCCACTTTCTATTGTCATTTAGGTTGAATATTGGCAAGCTGATAAGTAACCATTCTTCTTTCGTGAACTTGGACATTATTGATTAGCCTTTACTGTTCTGTAATAGTCATCATTGTTATTATTTATCAAGTATACCCGTTGTTCAAATAGTATTAGCCTGAAGCTTTTTGCATGTGCAGGGGCTCTTTGATTGGATTCCCAGTTGAAAACATTCGTGTGGTTATGACCGATGGTGCATCTCATGCGGTGGATTCTAGTGAACTTGCTTTCAGATTAGCTTCAATATATGCTTTTAGACAGGTCTCGTTTTCCCCAGGTTTCCGTGTCTATGTCTTAGTAGTTTTGTAAAGCACTATTTGTACAGAGATTAACTTTGTGACTTGATGGAACAGTGCTATACGAAATGCAAGCCTGTAATATTGGAACCTGTGATGATGGTAGAATTGAAAGTGCCAACAGAATTTCAGGGCACTGTTGCTGGGGACCTGAACAGGTAAACACAATCTTTTTTTTAATGTGGTAGTTTTGTCTTGAAATTAGTATCTTAACCATATAATGTGTTATATAACAGGAGAAAAGGTATAATTGTTGGTAACGATCAGGATGGAGATGATTCTGTAATAAATGCTCTTGTAAGTACACCATACCCCATTTTACAACTTTCTATCGAATATTAAACAATTTAGATCTCATTAATGTGTAAGAGTGTTGGAGTTGTTTCAGTTATATTAGTTAAAAGTTGTTCTCGTATGGTACTTTTTGAGATCAATCACTGGCTTAGTTATAACGTATGGGTCTTTTAATCTTTGGCCTTCAGGTGCCACTGAACAATATGTTTGGATACTCAACAGCGCTACGGTCCATGACACAGGTACATTAAAGTTTTATGTTCCTTGCTTAAGTCACTAGTCTATAATCACCTGTTACATTTTGGAGCTGACAAAATGCTTGAGTTGGGCAACACGTTGAAATGGGTTGACCTGAAACACATCTGTCCTAAATCTTCAACTTTTAATTTTTTTTAATAATCAGTATGCCAAATATAAATACAATTACAAAAACTATATTGTTTCAAGAGCTATCTAAATTTTTGATTAAATTGATTTAGTCGTTTTCATGCATTGTGCGACTTATGACCCATTTGAACCATTTCTTAAGCTCATCCTTTTGGCTGTTTGACCTCTGCTAGATAAACTTAACCCAAATCAATCCGTTCATAAGTAATCGAATCAAAATTCAACTCTTAACATACAGGGTTGTCGGTAGGTTTATATTTATTATTAACTCGTTAGTTTTCATGAAACGTTAGAATGGTTCCAATTGCATTAGAAGATGAATAAGATTGGAAAACTAACAATTTTAGTAGTTTTGTGAATAAATTCTGGCAACATTTGGATGAAAAATACTAGTCATTGATAGTTGCTTCGTATTTAAGCACCAATTATGATAAAATTTTGAAATGTATGCGTGTACTTTTACAGGGAAAGGGTGAATTCACCATGGAATACAAAGAACACGCCCCTGTTTCTTCAGATGTGCAAACACAATTGATTAATGCCCATAAACCCAAGACCGCTGAATAATGTGACTGTGGCGGCTAAGCACATTTTGCAACATCTTTTCCCTAGGATATATTTGATACCGATTTCTTTGCTTCCGTTCAATGTGAAGTGCTTATTATATTTGTTGAGACCGTAATGCGGTCAGTAATTTTGTACAAGCAAATAAATCCTCATATAGAATTTGTTTATACATTTGGGCAAGAAGTGAAGACACTTTGAGTAGTTTTTATTTGGATTGACATAATGTATTAGTCTAGGACTTCTCTCAATGTTAAGTATAACCACTTATGTTGTATCAGTTGTAAGTTATTGTTCGATATTTGTTGTCACTAAATAGTAAATCCTAGCATGTAAATGACATCCTCAAATATGGCATTAGCTTTTATCAAGATAACAATGTGTGATGTTGATCCACAAAAATAGTTCATATATATTAATGATCCATAAAAAGTAATGTTGATACCACATTCTACAAAATTTAGCTCTGTTATGTGACTACTGTCTATACGTGTTCAAACGAAGCCGTGAAGAAATTATATTATGCAATTTTTGTTAAAAATGTTTGAGATTGCCTATTTTCAAGAGGGGTGATTTCTCGTGGACCTATCAAATTTCATCAGTACACAACTAAACGTACTAAACATGTTTCGTGGTATTGTACAATACAAGTATACAACAACATACTTCATAGTAGTGTACAATACAACAATATAAAGCATAATTAGTGGTGTATCAATAAATTTTGATGATATATGAATTACCGATCTAGAAAGAAAAAACAAATTAACGATAATAAAAAAACACCGTTTTAATCTTGGTGATATACGAAGAAAAAACAAATTAACGATAATATAAAAACACCGTTTTAAGTAACCTTCCCTTTTAACTCTGAGCTAAACACCATCACCAGGGTCATAAAAAATAAAAAATAAAAAAAGCTTACGACAAAATTGGAGGGAAGTGGGAGAATTTCCATTCCCGCTAATTAAAATCTACTCACCATCAAACACCAACAAAGCAGCAGCAGCAGCAGCGAAAGCCTACTAATCGACCAACTTTTGTTCCATTCAAGGTCTCTATATCTCTCTCTCTCTATATATATACAGACACTGATTTTTGTTTCTAGGTTATAGTTAATTGGTTAATGTTTCGATTAGGGCATCGAATTTTTCTATCTGCAGTTTCCTTCTTTAAAATAATCCTACAATTGAACAGGCAAGGTATAAATGCAATTGATTTTCATTGTCCTATTTCTAGGTTATCGTAACATTCTTTGCTTAAAGATTAGTTAGTGAACGGATCGATAACCTATGTTACACAAATGACCTGTGGTTTCGTTTTTTTTATTATTAAAATTAATTGTTAAAATGGCGATTAGGGCATTGAATTTTGTATCCTCAGTTTTCTCTTTTTAAGTAATCGTACAATTGATCACATAAGATTTAAATGCTGTTTATATAAACTAGGTCTAATAAATACTAATGACCTTGAACCTGTGATTAGGGTTTTTCCGTTGAATTTTAATTGCTCTTTGTTCATTACTATTTAATCGTGTCAAATATCACATCGTAACACGTTAATCTAATATGTCATGTTCTTTTTCTTGCTTCAGAATGGAAAATGCAGATGTAACTTTCACCCAATACGGTATTACTGAAGAGGTCTGAAATTATCTACACTTGTACATTTTCATCTACTTCCATTTTAATTTATTATTTATTTATTTTGAATGTTATGAGATTTTTGTTGAGTCTAGGAAGGTGACAAGCTTGTCGCAGAAGTGATACGCTATGTCCTTTTTAAAACGCATCAAAATTCTGGATGCCCGATCAAAAGGGACGAGCTCACTCAGTTAATCACAAAAAACTATACTAATAACCGCTCCCTTCCAGCTATGGTTCTCAATAAAGCCATTGCGAAGATGTCAAGTATCTTTGGGTATGATATGAAGGAGCTGCAACGTTCTCGTCCTTCTTCAACAAATCAGGCCCGCTCTTCACAGAGTGAGCAACTACTATATTGATTTGAACTTGTGATTTATTGATAATGCTGTTTGATGATTTCTTTGAGTTTTAATGGTTCATTTGTAGGTGTTAACCTGAACACAAGTATGGGAAAATTAGCAACGTTTTAAAAAAATTGATTACTATTTATAACAGTTAAATTGTTTTATTAATGGGTTTTGAAAGTTGGACAGTTTAAGGTACTGATTTTTGAAGTCTAGTAACCAAGGTAGAAATGAAGTGAAAGTGCGATGCTAGTTTTTGCAAATTGTGCTTTTGATTTTGGAAATTTGTAGGATATATATAGTATCCTCTTTATATAATGTAGCCGTGTATGAAGTTCATTTTGCTGTGGTAATTCACTTTTGTAGTGAATCATGTTATCGTGTAGTTATCGTAGCTAATTGTCGAAGATACCCCTAAAAATATGACATGCATTGAAAGGAAAGTAAACCAGTGAACCTTATAAAATAAACTCTTACATATAAAGGGAAACGTTTGAATTTTATTTTGGGGGTGCAGGGCAGATGTTGATTGCTTTGTCCGAAAAAATAAAGTAGTCTTTGGTTTTCAGGTTCTGCGGATGCAAAATCATACATCGTTACAAGTCAGTTAGATCCTGGAGTTCACCGAAAACACATTGAAGACACTACAAAATCACATTTAACTGGCTTAACATTTGTTGTTATTGGCATTGTTCATCTTGCTGGAGGCAAAATTACTGAAGGTATCATAATTGCTTCAAGTAGACCATGATTTATGTGTGAAGAAAAAATTCTGCAAAATCGGATTTTTTCTAATGTTGTTATATGCAACTTTTTTTGGTTATGGATTGTAGAAAGTCTTTGGCATCATTTAGGGCGATTGGGTTTGTCTCAGGATGATGAAAGACATAGTGACTTTGGGAATACCAAGCAGGCAGTCGAAACACTTGTTCAGCAAAGGTATTAATTATTAATTATATCTAGTTGAAGTCATTATTGTATTTTTGCACACAGGAACCTACTTTCTTATTTGTAACTTTATGTGTTGTAGATATTTGCAGAAAGATAAAACAAATGGTCCTGAAGGCTTGACCCTATACTATGAGCTTGCAGAGAGAGGTTTAAACGCAACAGTTAGCAGTAGTTTTAAAGAAGCTGTATCAAAGGTATTTTGGTTGCAGATCTTAAAATTCCACTATGATTACAGATTATTCAGTAATACCACATAATCAAAATTTCCTTTAGTGAGTGTGTGTGTGTGCTTTCCTTTTTGTGTCAAAATTGTTTTCTCGTGGATTATCTGATCTATGATATGCTTGGCATTTGTAGGGGTTAAGGGGGGCGTTGAAGCATATGCATAAGTGGTTCGCTTCATTATAAGAATTGGGATTAGTGTTTGATTATGTGCACACATTAGAATTAGGAACTTGGACAGCATCATTTTGCTACAACTATGTTCTAAATGACTAGTTGAAGTTGTAATGATATGACCATTAAAAAAGAATGAGAAAGATTAGCTCTTAGTTGAGAGAATTCAGTTGATTAAATGTCGGGAAATTTGATTGAACTTAATATTTAATCTTTGAGAATGTTGAATTCAGCAGTTAATCGCTAATTGAGGTGATCAGGGGATTCTTAAGCAATCTATGTTGCGATTACTTAGAACACTAGGGCCTTGGTTGATTATATATCTTAACTTTCTACATATTATTGTAGCTTATTTGTGACTATAAATTTGTCATGCTAATTTCCTTAACTATATTTCATCAAGATCTTTCAATTGTTTTTTTAGTCAATACTCTCTCCCTCTCTGTTCTTTTTCTTCTTCTTTTTTTTTTTTTTCTTTTCTTTTCTTTTCTTTTCTTGCGTTGGCATCTTGATTGTGGTCTAATATCTGAATAAATTGTTCTGAGTCCATTTGTGATGGTTTTTACATAAAAAGCATTATGATTGCAGATTGTGATGAACGAGACAACTGCAATCGAACTTGACTAGCACTAGCAGCATGTTGTTAATTTTGTGGAGATAACGAACAGTTAACTTCAACTCTTATAGGCTGCTGCTACGAACATATTTGTCTTGCTGTAAACAATAGGAAATCAAATTTAACTGTCTTTCCGATCTTGAATTACTTGAGAAGACAAAATGAGTTTGTATCCGTTTTTGTGTATAAGAAATTTAAACTCATTTTGTAGTTATTAGCAACAGCTGTATTTGGTTTGTTTTCGGCTCTATAGTTTCTAGAGAACTGGTTTGTGGTTTCAAAATATCATAAAAACCGGTTATTGGTCCGGATGTGTCGTTTCCTAAGAAAGTTTGTTATAACTAAAACAGTGTTATATTTTTCAGTTTTGGGGTCCACTTCAGGATCAAACGGGCTTAGAGTGAAGGGAGTGGTAATACGTGGCACAAAATGGTTCCAGCCATTTTGAGTGAGTGACCACTCCTCTTTCAATATTGTTCACAAAGTGGTTCAAGTAAAATGGTCAGAATCATGTTGAAAAAGCGAGTAAGAATTCACTATATTCTAAAATAGATTAAAAGAAACATTTAAAAATGAATAGTTAATATTAAGTGGATCTAATTTCAGTACGGAGATAGTATGATGAATACAGTTGAAAATGAGTGTGAGTGTGATTTTCAATATGAGATATTTGAAATTACGAGTGGAAATTGGATTTTAAAGATACAAGTGGAAATTGGATTTTAAAGGAAATTGAGCAATCCTATTGGTTCTTTGATTCTTCACTTTTTTAGCATTTTACATTGAACTCATCTCCAGAGTATTAAACATTAGTGACCCAAAGGTGGACCAACAATAGTCAGCCCACTCTTCTGGATCCTTCGACTTTCCCTTCGTCGAGAAAAAAAGAGGCCAATGTCCAATTCCGGGGCCTCCATTAGGTCAAGTTTCATGGTGGCATGATTCACATCACTGAATTGATCCCATATTGGTTTGTCAGCTGGTAATGTGTGCATTGTACTTTCAAGTTCCAGTTCGTGAGATGTATTTTGATCTAAGAACTGCCCGACAACAGAAGTTGCTCTATTCATAGCTATTAGTTCATAAAGGGCAGCACTGCATCTTGATGACAAATCACCCGAAGAAATCAAAGGTTCGGTTTTCGGAGATGACAGAAGAGTGAAAGCCCTTCCTGGCTTCAAGTGTGTTGCTGATGTTGATAAAGGTTGATGTCGTTGCCCCATCATGTGATTATATTCTTTGACAAATGTTAAGAGTAAAATTAAGCCTTACAGATTTGTGAAAACATAGTCATATACATAATGCAATATATGTTTCCAAATAATGCAACATTAGTCAAGTGAAAAAATGATAACCTCAAAAATATGATACTTCTGTTGGTTTTAAATAGCACATAAATCATTAATTAGTGGACTAATATTGTGACAAATATGAATACTTGCAAAGAATAGTAGAAGAAGAAAGTACTAACCATGAGAATGAAGAAAATTTGTATTCAAAAGGATTCCCTTTCTTCTTCGTCGATTATGTCCTTCATGTCCTTCAGTCCTTGTAATCGTCTTCTGCAACTCCTTTTCGCTTCATCAAACTCGCTCACCCCATGAAACCTATACACATAACCAAATACGCAATCAACAACACAACGCTCCAATCCAGAGCAGGGTATGAAGGAGGTACGATGCAGAGTCATACCCTTAGTTGAAGGTAAAAAGACTGCTTTCATAAATACACAATCCAATCTTATATTGCTTTTATAAAGATCTAATTAAAATTAAAATCTACATTTAAAAGACACTTAATTATATTCCTTTAGTAAAATGTCTAATTACTTATGTTTTTATAAATATAATAGCGAAATGGTCGTAAATGTATTAAACTATAGTATGATATTCGTAGTATGTAGCGAACCATTCGAATTTACATTGTATATAACGAACTTGTAATTTATTTACATTATATGTATTTTGCTCAAATTAATGGTTGTAAGGGACGCCACGTGACAACTTATGTAGTCGACACGCGAAAAAAGTATTATAAATTATATACAATGTAATAAAGAAATTACAATGAAAGTCCGGATATTTCGCTACATACAAATGAATGTTATATTATAATTTTATACATTTGTGCCCGTTAAACACTAAATATAATGGTTGTACACCTAGCAATTATAAGGTGTGCAAATAGAATATCCTAATCCTAAATATAAATATCAATATAATTCCTGTATAAATTGTCCTTTCTATGACAGTTTTAGTTTCTAAAAGCAAAATAATGAACTCGATTTTTATCATTCAAATTAATTAAGTGTAAGTAAATGAATTACTTAACCTGCTACACTGTTGACAGAATCAATATTGTAGCCTCAACAGAAGTACACAACAACATTCGGAGCTTTTGAATGTATTTCGCATACTTTCATGTCTCTTATAATACTTATTCGCATTAACAAGTGCCACGTGCCACCCCTCCACCTTGCATCTGGCCACCTCCGTCGCAATAGACATTACATGATACGGCGGCGGTCTCCCTCTTTTGGCAGCCGCCACATGACTTTCAACGAAGCAATGTCTTCCCCAAGCTTCAAACACATCATATGCGGGTCGGACATGCGGTGTTTGTTTCAATTATGATGTATTGGTAGTCAACGATATTACTATTTATTATTAATTGTTATTGTCCCATGCAACATTGTTTGTGAATTAACTGTTTTGTCCTCGGGTGTAACCACTACTAGCTATAGTAATTGAAGAACACAAATTGAGATAAAATTCTATCTTCATAAAAATAAAAAATTGAGTTGTTTTTTTCACACATGAACCCTAAAATAAGAAGTAGAAATTTGAATAGGTCTAAAATACTTAACGTGCCAAACAGAAAGCTCAAAACAAAATTTCAAATTAAAAACTAAAAACATAAAATGGCCCATAACTTATTCTAGGAGGCGTTTCTGGGCCTTGAAATTGGGTAAATCGCCTGCGGTTGTGTACCATGTCGTGGACCTCGTTCCAAGCTTCGATTTGATTATTCATGGGCCTGAAACGGACTCCGTAGCCCAAGTTACGACCTTTTTCGTGTAGCCCCTTTAGTCACACGATCATGGGCCTCCAGAAACATAAGGGTCCGATCCTCCACGCTTGGACCCGCATCATCATCGCTGTTAGTGAATGGATGCCGACATCTAGTTTTCATGTTTCGTAAAAGTAAGAGGGGTGAGTGAGGAAAGATATTTTGTTGCGGTGTTTTTGTGTGCTCCGAAAAAGCAAACATCATAGTATCATTTATATATGTGTACATAAAAGAATTATTAATGATAAAAAGTGACATTTATAGTTCTCTTTAAGTTCAAATATTGCCATTTCTGTATTTTCAAAGGGTTCAAAAAGTTGTATGAGCTACCATAACAAATAATTTTTAAAAAATTGCATATTATGTTATAATTATGTAATGCTAATCATTTAAGTTTTCTTTGCGGGTTTGTTGATTGATTCGCTGCATTCCAATTTACATAGATAAGACGAATACCTCGTTTGTTTGAGGGGTTGGGTGCTAAAAACCGACATTCTGATTATCTAAGAAGATGGAATGGTGATGGGAGTAATGCTCACCATGAGAGAGTTAGTGGGAGCATGGAGGCTCATATATATGGTAATCGACCATCCGAAAACCATTAGAACAAACAAATGATCAATAAATCTCCAAACGATGATCCACTGCAACCGCATGCTAACATGCCATGAAATCAGCTCTGAGGCTCATATGTATGTATCTTGATGGATGTTGTTAGTGGTCTTGAGATGAGATAATGTTTCCCTTCATAAGGGGGGAAGGGGCAACCCAACATGAAAGCTCATGGGTCTCACCATGTTGGGAGCTCAAGTATGTGGTACACTATCAAGTCCCCGTAGTTTGATTTGACAAGTTCATAATTCTCGTGCCGAATTAATAAATATATTACTGCCAAAATCTCGACAGAGACGTTCGCCAGAGTGACAATTAACCTGCGAGCACAATAATATGCCCAAGGCCTGGCTTGGAGGATTGTCAAAAGACCTGTAAATAAGATAATTCGACTAGAGCACCTGCGATAATGAATCTGCTAGCTATATGTAAGTACGAACAAAGGGTTATTAGGATTTCTTTAAGTATTTTGCACTTTATAAATAATCTATCAATAAAAAATATACTTCAGGAAAATAATATATAGTATGAGTGTGTGTTGTGTGTGTATGGCGAATTGAGGAAACAAGAGGGAGGAAGAAGAGTTTGATTAAATTGAAGCTAGAATTGAGTAAATTTGAAGCTTATAAACCTTGATTAATCATCCCTAAGGTATAAACAACTATTCTAATCCTTCAATTTGATTGTTTCTATGATTTTAGTATAAACCATAGATTTCTTAATTTGGGAAAAGAGGGTTAATTGAGGAGGGTTGTTGAATACTTGTTATTGATTAGGAAGTAAACCTAATTTGATGAGTTTGAGGTAAAAAGAAATAAATAAGAAAGTTATGAGTAAAAATCATGAAAGAATTTGGGTTGTGATCATGCTTAATCTTGTTGAATTAGTTCTAAATGTGTTAATTAAATGTGTTAATTAAGCTGAGAATAGCTAATAAAAGTGTTAGAACTAAATTGGAATGATTTGACACGTTTTTGGTGAAAACCCAAATTTGAACAGCAAGTTGTGCAGAAAATAAGCTGTTTTCAGAAAGTCATAGTAAATTAATCATAACTTGTATTTTAACGTGGTTGGAGTCTTTGGAAAGATATGCGAGTCTAATTTCTAGTAAATTCATCTCAAGAATTGAAACTGAGTTTAAGTGGGTCAAATAATTAAAATGCTACAGGCTATCCAGAATTGAGAATACATATCTTTGAAAGAAAGAAAAAAAGAAAGAGAGCTAAGTTAAAATGATAATTTGGTGTATTATAAATACACTAATGATGCAAAAGAAGTTGGTTGAAAATAAATAAATATAGAGAAGAATGAGTTAAGTGTAATCAACCAAATGTGTAAGTAATTTGTGTATGTGATGATGTGTATTAGGTGATTTTATACAAATAGAGATTTTGGTGAATTGATGAACGTAAGTTGTTGTATTATTAGAAGTGAATTAAATACTTGAGAGAATAAGTATTTTGTAAAGAAAGATTATAAGTTGTTAGTTGGAGGAATCTTGGTATTTTGAGTCATAAACAATTGAATTCCTAGTTAAATGAATTAGTTGTTATTGATTGTGTTGTATGTGACCTTTGTATATTTGATTATATGCTTAAGTGCTCAAAGAGTTGAAAAAGGGTGCAAAAGAGTCATTAACCATATTGCAATGTAAGTAATGGGGGAGGGTGAATTAAGATAACAACACTTGGATTACATGAGTAGTCAAGTGTGTGTTATCTTGAGGTGGATAAATAAGGTGGTGCCATTGAGATACATGAGAGTGTTCAATGCGCATCCCTTGATGGTGAAATTCAAGTAGTGGCAATTGAGATACTTCATGCACTTGACACCATGAGGTTGGACTCTTTGAGTCACATATTGAGATTAATGATCCTTAATTATGGTTGTTAATTTTGTTGTTGTTTATTATTGTTGTTATTAATTCTCATTACTTACTAAGTAAGTTGACTTACCCCATGTAGTTGTTGTTGAATTGTGTAGGTAACTCAAGTGGATCAAGGGGGAATTTGGACAAGAAACCCAAACGCAACTAATGGTGGGCTTGCTACGTAGTAGTAAGTAAATCCCTTCATGAATCATGTTCGATACGTAGAAGCCCCCTTTTGGTTGAATATAAATATGGTTGATATTTTAAAATGAGTCAAAGTTACTTTTGGTCAACGTGACTAAAAACATGTGAATGAAGTCAAATGTAAATTATGGTTAAGTAATGGTTAATCATTTTAATGATTTAGTCAAATGGTGGTATTTGACCCATTTGGACACGTGTCGCGTATAAGTGGTTAGATATGATTAATTTATGGTTGATGTCATTTGAAGTAGTGTTTATTATTATGTGGTAAAAATGATCCATTTGAGTGATCAAACTTAAGGTGTGATTGTTGTCGTTTGTGTTCAAGTTTTAATAAATTTTGTGGTAATTTGGGTCAAAAGGATGTTATATATTTTGGTTAAAGTGTGTGTTTTATGTCGGTTTAAAAATCTAAGAATTTTGCTAAAACCTGCACAAGTACCCGGTGGGTACACTGTGTACATGATGGATACTGGTGGTACCCGGCGAGTACTAGCAGATATATCGGGTAACTCCTTTGAAATTGTAGACATAGAATTGGGTGTGTTGGCTTACCCGGCGGGTACCCATGCCTACCCGGCAGGTATTCGGCCAAAATTATAAAAGTGTCATTTTAAGTTCAATGAAATTCCTTGAGTGTGGTATTGAGTTCATACTTACGTAATTGTGTCGTGGGACATTGTTGGAGTACTTAAGAAAAAAAAATTCGGGGCGTTTCATAAACCTTATCACACAAAAACTAACCGTCATACTACACCAAAGTATGTTGAGTAGCCAAATAAAATTCTATCGTAAGAACTGAAATCAATTTAAAGTCGATTACATAAACAAAGTTTGCGTACGCTTCTTAATTCCTACGAGGTTACGATACTAATTAATGCGATTGAATGGTGGTGCCCCATAGAAAGTTTGTAGTATATATTTAGTTTTACTTTCGATTTTTATTTATATAGTACTATTGAGTAGGGATGACAATGAGCGGGAAAAAACATGTAACCCATGGGTATCTGTCCATCGTGAGTAGGTAAACCCGCAAAAATTTATCCGCAGATACATTTATGGGTGAAAAATAGTACCCGTTGGCGGGTCGCGGACTGGTGATGGGTATGAACTTTTACCCCCACGAACGCACAAAACTCATTACAGTTACCCGAGAGTGCATGTATAATTTAACAAATATATATACATATATATATGTGTGTATGTATGTACGTATATATGTATACATACGTAGACATGTGTATGTATGTGTATATATATATGTATGTGTATGTATGTACGTACACACATATGTGTATGTACATATGTAGATATATATGTGTATGTACATATGTAGATATATATATATATATATATATATATATATATATATATATATATATATATATATATATATGTACATACGTATATACGTACGTATATATATATACATGTATGTATGTATATATATGTGTGTGTATATATATATACACACACACACACACACATATATACATACATACATGTATATATATATATATATACGTACGTATATACGTATGTACATATATATATATATATATATATATATAATGAAGCTATCAATATATAATGAAACTATTGATATAGGAAATAAAAAGTGTAGTATTCATATTTCGAATAGTAAAATTGTAGAACGATTAAGATAAAAATATCAACTAAATTGATAATTATCGACCCAATAGTTTATATATTTTATATTTTAACATTAACTCGTTTAAAATTACAATGTGTTGTTTTGAACATGCTTTAAAATACGTTTTTAGATGAAAAATTATATAAAATATTTTGATTATTAGATAAAATATTTAAGATGTTCTTCAGAGGGGCAGTTCTGGAAGTAGATGCAGACAAAACAATTGCATCTTAAGGCAAAATTATAAGTGTAAGATGCAGTGCTTTTAAGATGCAGTAAATCTGGGCCGTAAATCAAAAAAATAAATTTTCTTCCCCCTCCTGTGATTCCAAACCAAATATTTAAAATTAGTATTTAAACTCGTAGGTTAACCCATATCAGTGGGTTTACCTAACTTGATCCGGATCCTAATTGTAACACCCGAAAAATTGGGCCAAGTATATTTACATTATTATTAGTATTTACATTAGAGTAAATAAGTAAATACTTTTATAATGGAAGGGTTGCATGTGTCATGAGATGGAACTATGAGGGATTGAAGTGTAGATGTGTAAACTAAACTTGAAGGTGGAGAACGTGAATAAGAGGTGTTAGATATAGACGATATACGATAATTTTCATATACATGTCTTTTTATTGTATTGTACATAGTATAGGGAGTGTGTCTTTTTATTGTATTGTACTAGGATTGAGATGTAAACATACACAAAGTGTAATCAATCAATTATATATATGAGGAAATATACACACCGTAACCCATTGGGGTTTACACTAAAACATGGTATCACGCTTCTAGGGTTTTTGCCGTTTCCCTTGTATCGACTACTACTGCTCATCTTTCCTTTGGCAGTCGACACTCATAGGCAACCCTAGAAGATCCAATCACAACTCCGCTGCTTCTGCTCGTCTGTGATCCACCATCATCGTGAACCTGCTGCCGTCGCTAAAGTTATCTATCCACCGCATCATTTTCCTTTTGGTCTACCCACAGTGAGCATTCTTTTTACGTTTTATTCGTATTGCATATTTTGCCTATTTGTTCTATCATTCATATTATCATGACTACATCTTGAGTATCCACAATTGTTGCATCATCACTTTCCACAACACCACCATTACCTGCTAGTACACTTAAACATACCTTAATAAACCCCTATCACAGTTTTGGTTTTAAACTTACTGCTGATGGCGCACAATATAAATTGTGGCGTCAAATCTTTGACACACATTGTCGGGTTGCTAAAGTCATGCCTTACATCACGGGAACATCAAAACCTACTGGTGACGATGATGAAGAATGGTATTCAATAGACTCAAAAATTCAAACTTGGATCTATAGTGTTAGCCTAATCTCGCCCAACAAAGTATAAGGACCATATATGTATTATTAGATAAGTTAAAATACAGTTATGAAGAAGGCAAACGGTGGCAACGATTCATTAACCATCACAACGGTTGAATGAAGACACAGTGAAACGATACAACCGCAAATGAAGCAACGTGATGGTTGGGAATAACCGCACCAAAGCAATAGTATAAATAGGGCTTTCTATTTTCATTTTTAGGTAGAAGAAAATTGTACAAATATTCAAGTATCATATTTCTCTGATTCAATAAAATACAAAGTTTGAATCAATCATTTTGCTTTTGTTATTACCTGTTTCGTGTTTGATTGAAACCCCACTGGGCAACAAATTGGTATCAGAGCCTAGGCTTCGATTTGGCGCTCCAAGATCGGAAAGAAGACGGAGCAATTCACCGGAGTAGAATCGAAGGTATTTAGGGGCGGTTTCTGTATATAAACTTGGAACCAAAAACACAACTCGTGTTGATTTCTGGTTCGGACAGAAACAAAGAAGAACAGGGATTCTTCGGGCAAATAGAACAGGGGCGAAAGGAAGAACACCGGGGGTGTGTTCCGGTTTTGTACAACAAAGGAAGAAGAACACTTTTGTGTTCTAGTTTGGTTCGAAAAAAAGGCAGAAGAACACACAGTGTTCTTGTTTGTTTCGAAGACAAAATAAAAAAAGAGGAGTGGTTTTGTTTGGATTTGTGGGACTCGATAAAGACAAGTAAAGGGTAAACTTTGTTTTTGCAAAGTCTAATAAAAGGAAAGAAAAGACAACTTTTCATTATTTATTTTTGATCTTTTAAATTAACAAATAAAATAGTTACTTTGTTAATTATTGAGCAAATACAAATATTTTGTATTTTGGCAAAGTTTATAAAAGATCAAAATTTGGGTAGTGCGCGTTAGTTTGTATTAGCATTTGAATACCAAACGGATTCGGTATTTGGGGGTGAGATCGTTTTCAAGGAACAAAGAAACCATCGAAGGGGTTTCGTGTTTAAAAAAAAAAACCAAAGGAAGGTTTTGGGAATCGTTTTCTCAAGGAGTAGAAGTAAAACAGAGACAAGTCAGAAAAGGCATTTGTCTAAGGACCGATTCAAGGAAGGAAAACATATCTCATCAGAGGAATCATCAAAATTCGAGTTTTTTCGTTCTAACAAATATCTGAATTTATTTATTTTAATCTTATACATTGATAAGGTTAGAAATTGTTGATTCCTAGTTGAACCTATAAATTTCCTAGATTCCTATTTTAAGTCATACTTAGAATTAGGAATAGTTTTTAAGTACGATGGCCGAAGGAAAAAACGAGAAAATTATAGTTCATAAAGAGGCTATGTCATTTTCTCAATTTCAGTGCCCCGTTTTAAAACCTACAAATTATACAGTATGGGCCCTTCGTATAAAGGCAAATGGGCTTTGGGAAATGATAGAACCCGAGAAAAATACAAAACTAGATGTAAAGAAAGATATGTCAACAACTGCATATCTTTACTAGGCATTACCAGAAGATATGATTTTACAAGTTGCTAGTTGCAAAAGTGCAAAAGAAATTTGGGAAGCACTGCAAACTAGGCACATAGGTGTAGTTAAGGCTTCTATCTTGCTTTTGCTTATGACTCCTAGGCCCTTTATTCGTCGGCTTCCTTAAGTCCGTTGTTCCTCAGTAGCTCAGTGGTAGAGCGGTCAGCTGTGTAGATAGAGTGCTAAAGGCACGACTACAAACTCTCAAAACAGAATTTGAGATGTTAAAGATGAAAGAAAATGACAATATTGATGCTTTCTCAGCAAAACTCAATAGTATTGTCACAAGGGCAAGTGGCTTAGGATCAACATTTGATCAGCAAACTCTAGTACGAAAACTTCTAAGTTCCGTACCGAAGAGATTTATACAGATTGTGGCAGCCATAGAACAATTCACTGATTTAGTGAATAAAACCTTAGATGAGACAATTGGTAGGTTGAAAGCCTTTGAGGAAAGGATGAATTTGTTAAATGGAAGCCCGGCTGACAATCAGGATAAACCTTCTGTTCACAAACCATGACAACAATTCAAGTCATGAGAGACGCTTTAACAGTGAACAAGAGAAGTTTAGGTCATCTCAGGATTACAAGCAAGACGGAAAAACCAAACAATTTAACAAGGGAAAGAAAACCTCTCACAAGTTCAAGAAGAATAACTTCCAGAAAGGTGCAAAGGATTCAAGTAAGGTTAAATGTTACAAATGTAACAAGTTTGGACACGTCAGGAGAAACTGCAAACTAAAAGATAGTGGACAAGAGCAATCAAATTTGGTTCAGGAAGATATGGAACCAACACTCTTGATGGCAGTTCAAGGAAAAAGAAGAAAAGGTTGAGGATATCTTTTTAAATGAAAAGGAGATTGAACTTAAGAAGTACATAAGCACAGATGAAAGCTTATGCTACTCGGATAATGGAGCTAGTAACCATATGACAGGAGTTAGGACACAATTTAAGGAGATAGACGAAATGATCTCAGGAAGAGTCCGTTTTGGTGATGGGTCATATGTGGAGGTTAAGGGTAGAGGCTCTATATTACTCGAATGTAAAAACAAGGAACAAAGAGTAATTCCTAATGTTTATTACATTCCAAGTCTGAAAAGTAATATTTTGAGCCTAGGACAATTAACAGAGAATGGCGGTAAGATCGTTATGCAAAACAACATATTATTGCTATACGGTCAGGGTCAAAAACTCCTTATGAGAGTTGAGAGATCAAGGAACCGACTTTACAAGATCAATTTGAAAGTAGGTTCGCCTATCTGTGTATTGACTAATTTGGAAGACCATGCATGGCTTTGGCATGCTAGGTTGGGTCATTTGAACTTCGATTCAATTAAAAAATTGACTCAAAAGAAATTAGTGGAAGGGATAGCAAGTATAAGACATAAGAGTCAAGTGTGCCATGGCTGCTTACTAGGAAAGCACAGTAGAGCTCCGTTTCCTAACCAGACAAACACTATGTCAATAGAACCTTTGAATTTAGTGTTTGGTGATTTATGTGGACCTTTGAATTTAGTGTTTGGTGATTTATGTGGACCTATTTCCCCAGCAACAGAGTCAGGAAAGAAGTACATGTTTTTGCTAGTAGACGACTGTACTAGGTACATGTGGGTGTACTTCTTGAATTCAAAACATGAAGCATTTGAGACTTTTAAGGAATTTAAGTTAAAGGTGGAAAATGAGGTCGGGAAAAAGTTAAAGACTTTTAGGACAGACAGAGGTTGTGAATTCACATCAAGGGAATTCACACGGTACTGTAAGGAGAATGGCATACTTAAACAACTTACATCACTATACTCTCTACAACAGAATGGTATAGTAGAGAGGAGGAATAGGTCTGTAATGGGCACAACAAGGAGTATGTTGAAGGCTATGCATATGCCACAAAACTTTTGGGCTGAAGCTATTAGACATGCGGTATATGTCTTAAATAGAGTACCTACAAAAGCTCTGAGGGATTCTACACCTTATGAAGCGTTAAAGGGTAGAAAACCGAATATGAGACACCTTAGAGTTTTTGGATGCAAAGCTTATGCAAAGGTACCAAGCCACATCTAAAGAAGTTAGATGATAGGAGCACATAATTGGTTTACCTAGGAACTGAACAAGGATCAAAAGCTTATCGATTATTAGATCCTGTAACAAAGGATATTCATGTTAGTAGAGATGTGATATTCAAAAAAGTTTTAATTGATTCGAAATACTAAAGTAAACTTAAACACAACCAGGCAAGAAAACCTGTTCGTATTATAGTATAGCTTTGGTAAGACCGAGTCGAACCACAGGGAATTGGTGTAAATTAAATTAATTAATTAAACCTAAATTACAAATTACAAATAGATAAGGGGTGTGTTGTAGTTCCGTACGAACGTATATTTAATAGGAAACTAATAAAAACAATTAAAAACAATTATAAGATAGAAAAGATAACTAAGGATAATCAGATAGGCAAGCATGTATTTATTTAGATTACTGATTGCTCGATTCAGGTTTCAAATATGTTTATGGATTGTTGATCATTTATTATGGTGATTTCAACTAAAATAGATAGCCTCCTGTTAAGGTTAACTAATCCCTAATAAACCTTACCTTAATACTAGATTCTCTTGAATACACTGAGGCGTGTTATCAACATAAGATTTATGCTATTAAAACTATCAACAGACCATTGAAATTCATTCAGTGACTTTGTGTTAACGTAAGTCTATAATTATTGGTTTTCTAATTATCACACCAATTAGGTTGTATTAGTTGCTATTGGTCTTAACCTATTACCGGTTACAGTCTCAAGCCACAATTAGCTAATAAATTACTTAATTGCAGATAATCAATCAACTCATACAAACGTTAGTTCTAGCACAAGTCTTTTGACCACGTTAAGTAACAATTAATAAACTCACAATCGATATGGATCTTTCAAACAAACTCAATAACCATTCATAACTAAGATCAACATAAACATATAATGAAACCTTTATCTAAAAATCATTCATCTAAATAAATACAATAAAGAATTAGTTAATAATTAAAGTAAGATAGATCAAATCTAAAAACAAGTTATTACACATTGCAGATAGAAAAGAATAAGAATCAAACCCCAATAACCGAATCGAATCTCCGTTCAGGTTAAAAACCTTCAAACCCTAGCCTCCTAGCCTCCTGATCGCCCTTAAAGTCGACCTTTAAACCCTAAAACCGAATTAAGAATTACTTAATTCGTATTATAATTGTATGGTATATGGTTTGGTAATGGCCCTATTTATAGATTTCTGGCTCGCGAATCCAACCGCCGGCTGGATTGGAATTTTACCCGTTAACCCGCGTTCCAGAATATTCTGCCAGCTGGGCTGAACACGCGTTCCAGAATATTCTGCCAGCTGGGCTGGGCTTCTTCTTGGGCCTCCATCTTTATTATTAATCCGAGTTTTAATCTTTATTTTTGCCCAATTCCTCATATCTTTTGGGTTTATCTTCTTTTGTGTGAGTTTTAGGTTTTTGATTTTGAAAAAAAAGAATGAAGAAGAAGATCTGCTACTGGTTTAAAACCCAGTACGTCCAGCCGTCGGCTGAATAGTTCAACCGGTGGTTGGATAGTTAGCCCAACAGGCACAGCATGTTTAGCCCAAATCGTTTACGGCCCAATTCATTTAAAATCCAACCGTCGGCTGAAAACTTCAACCGCCGGTTGGCTTGATTTGCCACATAAAGTTTTCATCGTTTATAATTTTCAAATTTATTTTTATTATAAAATTTTATTAATTTTTTTATTATTAAATAATTTATACTTACCTTACTATGGATGATGCTTCCCTCAACCTTAAAATTTTAATCGCGAATGATATTTCATAGTAAAGTGAATTACATAAAAACTAACTACTAAACAAAATAATAGAAAATAAATGCAAGAAAATTTCTTAGTCAGTTTCTGCGGTGTGGTCAAATCAGACTTCGTACAATGCTGGAGCACGTAATCTCTTTCTCAAATCCACTGTCACCGTTTCTTTATAATCTTTTGTATAAAGCTGCAAGAAGTGATGAAACAATGGTTTAGTAATGTCAGAAATAGAAGATGAATAATCTTGAAAGCTCTTATGATGAATTTCTGCGGCCTCTTGCAAATCATCGAATTCCTTGGTAATTTTAGCTACAGCTTTGGCCACAATTCCATCTTCATCAATGACCTTGTATCCACTAACAATCTTCATTTCCCGTTCCAGCAAAACATGTCTTAATGCATCCATGAATCCGTAGAAACTTAATTGCAAGTTAGCGTAATTCCTAATGGTCGGGTTTCTAATGGTTTTGCCAATGTCTCCTAAGATACTGTTCATTGTCTCTCTCAACTGTATGGGAAGAAGTAATCAAGAGTTCCTGAAGATGCCCAGCATGCGGTTATAAATTTCAGACATTCCTAAGTGAAACAGATTCTGGTGTGTCTCGAAATGAACACCATGATAAACAGATTTTAATTGCTCGATCACATAGGTAGCAAGGCGCACTTTAGGTTCGTCTTGGAAATCTTCAGGAATTCGCAAATGGTTTTCATCGAAAGCATGATAAAAGAGATCATCAATTATTTCTTGAACGTAATACTCCACTGTGCAGTCCACATAAAACTTCTCATTATTGAGATGATCTTACGTTTTCATCAAATCTATAAACTTCTGCATTTTCTCTAATGCCACTATGTCTCGCATGTCGCTTAAGTTACCAGTGACCCACCGAGTGTTTTCCCTAATTTTTTCCAATAATTGCTTCTGTTAGGGGAATGAAGATCTCTCAAAAGCGCGATATACACAGTGATAGTAGTTTCTTTGCTCCTCACGGTAATCAACATCTAAAATTTCTCCTGGTATCAAATTCTCTTTTAGCTCAATTACGGTATCTTCAAAGATTTGTGGATCAAAATCAGCCTCAGCATTTCGAAATTTTTCATATTCTTGCTCCAATTTCTCAATGAGTTCCTTCTGATAAACAGTAAATTCGATGGTGGATGCCCTGATGGTAGCTATTAGAAAACGAATATCACCTTGGTGATATTCCAAACAATCAATCATATCCCCTGGATCTGAAAATACGTGCACTGTAAGTAATCCTAGAGAAGTGTCAAACTCAGATGGTTCCTCTTCCATAGGTGAATTCTCGATACTCTGATTTATTGTCTGCATCAGCTTAACCGAACTTTCGTTGACCTGAATGTCCTTAAATTCCGTGATGTCCACTTGCATATTTTTCATTTTAAATATAGCTAAAAACTTTCTATATATACACATTATCACACAAGTTAGATAATAAATAGACATTTAATATTTACAATTTATTAATTAATTTAAAACTTTTATTTTACAAATGTTGGTTCCTATTACCAGACCTAAATCGAATCAATCAATTCAATTGAAAGAGTGGAATACAATCAATTAAACTTTGCACGATAACAATCACACAAATCTAGTCGATTAACTTTATATTTCAAACAATCAACGAATCAACCAATTACAAAGAATACCTCTAAATAAGCTCTAAGTCTCTCAAAGTTCGTCAACACTAACATTGAGCCCGAATGCCTCTATTTACAGGCAAAACCTAACTGACCTGCGACACAAGCCCTATGTCGCAAGGCCCATCATATGCGACACTAGCCTTGTGTCGCTACTGCGACACAAGCTCTGTGTCGCCTAAACAGTGATATCTAATTCAATTTCAAAACAAATTACGTTTATATCACTAATCAAAACATTACAAATGATTCAAACCTAGACCAACTGACAGACATACAAAACATGCATCAACAAACTCCCCCGTGTCTTCAGTTTGGTCTTTAAAATTTCTTCATTTAGCTCTGGTCTTCTAACACTTTCAATTAGCTGGGAAGTTTCCTCCAGCGTGTACTTCTTGAGCGATACAGATATTGACAACCTTTTGATATCTCATAGCTTCAATCTTAAACTCTTGAAGGAAATTAATCTTCTTGGCATGAAGAGCTTTAAGGTCTTTCTTGGTAAGGTTAATCAAGCTCAAAGGATCGCACACTCTAATCTTTGAAGTTTTGGCTTTCCATAAATTTTCAAGCTTTGTATCCGGAATATAAACAAATTCAGCTTCGCCTGTATAGCCATCATATGTCCACAGTTGTAGCCTACTCAAAAAGTCAACTGGGAGCTTCTCTAGAGGAATGAACTTCAAAGTCTTTGGAGATTTATACACAACTTTGATCCAGGGTCTGTTGGTAAGAGGATTTATCTTGTTCCTATAAATGTACCTCATCCCCAGATTCGGTCCTCAAAAGATAATAAATTTTGCTGTTGACCTCTTTCCTTAGTATTCTCTGTAATTGATTTGCCAACTCGCTGTTCGTGAGATTTATGATGTTCAATTGAGCCAAGTGCAGTATTTCACAGTATGGTAGAGTGCTCAACACCTTGAAATTCGTAGTGAAATATTGCATCCCATCTTTTCCTTTTATCACTATCACTTTATTTACTTCGTCATACTTCCAGCTAATGATTTGACCTTTGTACGCTTGCTGCTGATTTTGTAAAACTTGCAAGTTTTAGACATATTCGATTTAGCAGCAGTGGAAGTAGACGGTCCAGTAGTATCTGGAGCAGGAGTGGAATCTTTAGACGGTTCAGGCTCAACTACCTCTTCAGTATCAGATACTTCCATCTCCTCTCCCAAGTTCACTTCATCAGCATTTACATACTCTTCATTCACGGTTTCTTCTTTGACTTCAACATCTTGTTCATCAGTCACAACCTCTTCATCAACAATTTCTGTATTTTGCTCATCTTCATTTAATAGACTTTGTAGATACTCAAGATTGGCTTCGGAGTAATCTACGTTCAGTGCAATTGGTTGTCCTGGAATTTCAGCAGAAGACGCAAAATAATCTAACCGAATATTTTCATTAATAATATCATCATTTACATTATCCGGATTTACATTTTCATCCTCAGTTGAACCGGGGGCCCTTGATGTTGTTTCTACTTGTCCTAACTCCCCTAGAACAACAGCTAGGGCCTCTAATTCTAGCACCTGGCTCTCCAACTAAGGAACCCTAGCCGCCGTATGCTCTAACTCGGTAATCCGAGAGGCCTGGACTTGAATGACAACAGCCTGATCAGCAAGCATAGCACGCATCTTTGTCATATCTTCCAAAATTTGTTGCAGAACGGCCGTTTGAGGCTGACGATCAGTAGACGCAGAAACCGGTGCACGACGAGAGCGAGGATGAGGACGGGGCTCATAAGTATCATCATCAGAATATGGCACGTCCCAGGGCCTTTTTCCCCGGTTAGACGGCACATGCACCCGTCCTTGTCTAATCCATCGTTGAACACGCTCATACCGGTGTGTAATATGAACTCGGAGGCTCTCTATAGTTGACGGAGATGGAACATCGCCGTCCGAGTCCGTTGGAGTATCATTAGGGTCTTCAAAATTATCCGAGTCCGTATCAGAAGAATCTTGGATAGCAGGGACAGGTTCCGCCTGTACTGGAACATCAGCAAGATTGTCGATTTCCACTAAGACCGGAACATTTACAAAATTGACCGGATTATCCTGCGGCTGCACAGGAACGGCGGGATCTTCAAAATCATCACCAGCCGGAGGGACATAACCCTCATTAATAATATGGCCAAACAGCGGCACATCTGGCGGAGCTGCAACTCCTTTGCCATAGGAGCTGCAGATGGCAAAAATCCACAAATTTATAGGCATTTGGCGGAAAGTTGCGTCGGGGTTGGTTGGAAGATCCGGCAGTTGATTGTTCAAAAAAAGCTGGATGAAACGCGGGTACATGATCCATTTGTCGTTTTCAGCGTTGGCGTTGTCAACCATTTCACGAAACAAATACCCTCAGAAGGTATAGGGCTTGTTGTATACCAGGGCCAACATGGCAGAAATTGTGCGGTGACTCGCCTCGTCAAAACCCGCCTTCCTGGGTGATAAGCACACGATTATGACGTGCATCAAAAACCTCCAGACCCTAGTCAGGTGCCCTTTGCGATACTGGTCGGAGGGTACACCAGGGTAACCCATACGTGCCATGTCACCAGCAATAAATACGTTTGAGAGTTGGGTTGGCATGTCCGGATGATCATTAAACCGGAGAACATCACGAATCAACTGTTCTGTGATGATAATATCGCGTTCAATTACGCGGGAAACTATCCGTGCATGCTCTAATTCTGTATTTACCACCGCATTCCTCTAGAAGGGGCCAACATGATCTCGATAAATTGTTGGTGCAGCAATAATTTCATGAAAGATCCGAGAGCGCCTGAGAAACTAGATCATTGGGCGAAACGGGATGGCCGAGTCCCAATCATCTTCCAAAAATGCAACGGTATTGTGTCGGGGTTCTAGCAGTCGTAGGAAAGCATCTTGCCCTGCCATATCTAAAAATACACAAGAAAAGAACACTACAGAAACGTTAACAATAATATTTCAATTTAAACAATCTGTAGTGGCGACACAAGGCTTGTTTCGCACACAGGGAGCGACATAGACACTTATGTCGCAAAGTATGAATTTAATTAATTGTAAACAGTTTAGCGACACAAGCTCTTGTGTCGCAAATCAGAGGTGCGACAGAAAAGGATTGTGTCGCATTTGTCAGTTATGTTGAAAATAATTAACTTAAGCGACATAAGGACTTGTGTCACAATGGAGTAGCGACACAGGCCTTAGTGTCGCAACCAAACACTCGCAGTAAAATTGATTTTGGCAGACCTGCGACACAAAGGCTTGTGTCGTATAGAATAGCGGCACATACATTAGTGTCGCACCCAAAAATGTTGCATTAAATGATTTAAACATACCTGCAACACAAAGGCTTGTGTCGTAGGTTGTGTAGTAATGACGAACACCAAACCTGCCCAGATCCCAATGGTAAAAAATTGGGGTTTTTCGTAATCAATGCTACTACGAGGTGCGGAGCAACATCACGAGCATATTTATCAAGTTAATAACACCCAAACACATCAATTTATCACTTACACCCGAACCCTAAAACCCGTAACATATAAATCGCAATTAAACAAAAATTAGTCGGTGAAAAAGGGAAAAAGTTATACCACTAGATCAAGAAAAGTAAGGAGACTAAGAGGGTGTGGATTGATTGGAATAGAAAGCTCAGAAAAATAAGATCAAATCGAAAAATCACTCGGTTTGCTTGTGTCGCAAATTCGAAAGCTTGTGTCGCAGTGATTAAGTGTGATGTCGCAGGTAATTAATAACAGTAAACGATTTAAGGTCGTAGGAGTTTGGCTTTTATACCCGAACCCTAAATAGCGATATAGCCAACGACATAGGTAGCGACACAGGCCGCGTCACAAAGCTTGTGTCGCAGATTGACAATTGGTGAATTTTCAAATCGATTTCGATTTTTAAAGGTCAATACTCGAGTTGATATTAACTTATAGACTTGTAGGAACGAAAGAAAATATAGTTAAATTAAGAAATTATACGAAATGTAAAAGCGTTGATTCTATTTTACAATCAACGGAAACACTAACTATTAGTGGTGACGCAGTTGAGTTAGTCTGATTAGTGATCATATCAGGATAACATGCAATTATTAGGAAATAGTAAGTGTTATTTCGATTATCAGTATATTTGTCCACTTTAAATTTACTTAGCATATTTAAATCACCTGTTATAAAGATTATTTCAAGACGATTATTGGTATTTTTAACCATCTAAACATTTGTACTTAAGTGAATGATTTCAACTCATGATTGAGATGAATCACTTTTATTATTACGAGCATGCATATTATATTATATAACTCACATTAAAATATGCATTTGAAATCAAAACATGTTAGTATTTTCTATATAGAGGGTGAAGGTATGGACGTATCTTTAGAACCAAGTTAGTGGTGACAGGTCTGTACTTTCGTACAACAGAGTCACATAAACAATAATTCGAGTTGAACAAACACCAGTCTGAACAATTAAACTAAAGGGTACAGGTCTGTACTGTCGTACAACAGAGTACCATAGTTTAGCACAAACTAGTACTAGGCAATCTTTGTATAACTTTTCTTGTACATTTGTACATTATATTTTAGAATTTAAGAATGCCACGGGTACGTAATAGTTGTCCATAATTTAACATAAACTACGTAGCTAAGTTTTTTTCAAGAATATATTAGATGAAACCAGGTCTGTATTGACATACAACAGAGGAGACAACGAATATATTCCCCCAGATAACACCATACAAAGACCCTATATTTTAGATCATAACATGTTTTTCATCCAAATATTAAGACTTAGTGTCAAAATATTTCGGACATTGATGCCCTTATTTCAACTTAATGTCATACATATTAATATGTCTTTATATAAAATAATATGCACATTTGAAAGTTAAGCTTCTTAGTAACTTTAGCACAAATGCCTACCAATACATCATTTGATGAAGCTAATATTTATAAAAGGTATTTCAAGTATGCTAGATAATCTACTGACACATCAAACATATTCATTTTGTGCATGTCTCCTGATGTACTATCATTTCCCAAATTGTTTACAGACACAATTCAACGTCTATGTTAGCAATGTTGCAACTAATGCGTTTCTTTAATACTAACAAGTATAAAGAGTGGCAATTGCGTTTTTTTTTATTACAAAAAAAACACTCCAAGTCATAAATTAATTTTTAACACAGAACCGCATCCCTATCATAGAAACAAGTTCATCAAATCGAGATCGTGAAAAAGCTTTTGTAAAAAGATCAGCGTTTTGTTTAGTAGTATCGATTTGGACAAGGTCTATCAAGTGTTTCTCATAGCAATCCCGTATGAAATGAAACCGAATTTCAATATGTTTAGTTTTCGAGTGTTGTACGGGATTGTGTATGATAGAAATAGAAGCAGTATTATCAATGTGGATAGGAGTTAAAGTTAACAGTAACCCGTAATCGCGCATTTGATGCTGAATCCAGAGAACCTGATAACAACAACTTGCAGCAACAAATTATTCAGCCTCAGCAGATGAAGTTGAGACCGTAGTTTGCTTTTTACACTGCCACGAGACTAAACGACTACCAAAGAACTGACATCCTCCAGTCGTAGACTTTTTGTCCACATTGCAACCACCGTAGTCTGAATCGGAGTAGGCAGTTAAAGTGAAGTTATCCTCATTGAAATACCAGAGTCCCAGAAATGGTCTTAATTTGAGATAACTGAATATTCGCTTAACCGCCTTCATATGAGAAACTTTCGGATTTGCTTGAAATCTTGAGCAGATGGACACGACAAACATTATGTCGGTTCTAGATGCTGTGAGATACATCAGGGATCCTATCATTGACCGATAGTCTCGCTGATTCATATTGTCTTCTTCTTCAGCCAGACCGAGTTTGTGATTTATGTCAATGGGAGTCCCAAAGGTCTTACAGTCGAGCAACTAATATTTTGTCAAGATGTTAGTGACATACTTGGATTGATGAATATAAATACCTTTATCAGATTGCTCAACTTGTACAACTAAGAAGAATGTAAGTTCTCCCATGGCACTCATCTCAAACTTGTCCTTCATGATTTTCTCGAAGTCCTTACACAGCTCATCATTGGTAGATCCAAAGATAATGTCATCCACATATACCTGCACAAGTAACAAATCGTTTCCAACCTTTTTAATGAAAAGTGTGCTATCAATTTGCCCTCGTGTGAATCCATTGACCAGCAGATATTTTGACAGCGTCTCGTACCACGCCCTTGGAGCTTGATGAAGTCCATACAATGCTTTGTCTAATTTGTAGACATAATTCGAATGCACCGAGTCTTCAAATCCAGGAGGTTGCTTGACATACACTTCTTCACTGACCTTCCCATAAAGAAACGCACGTTTTACATCTAGTTAGTACACTCTGAATTTCTTGTATGAGGCATATGCAAGAAATATTCTGAACGATTCTAGCCTCGCAACCGGAGCAAACACCTCATCATAATCAAGACCTTCTATTTGAGAAAAATCTTGTACCACTAGCCTGGCCTTGTTGCGTATCACAATACCACGATCATCCTTTTTCACTCGAAACACCATCGCGTACCTATAGGATATTGTCTTTTCGGTAGCGGAACCAAATTCCACACTTGTAGCTTTTGAAATTGATGAAGTTCATCCTGCATAGCTTCGACCCAATGAGAGTCGACTAATGCTTCCTTCACATTTTTCGGTTCAATTTGAGAGAGAAAGCATGATTCTATCTTAGCTACAAGGCAAGAAGTAGAGTCGGATGTAGATGCTTTAGCTTGATGTCTTGTTAGTACACATTTAGACAAATCACCAATGATATTTCAGTCGGGTGAGATGTAAGTACTCTTTGCTGTGGAATCTGTGGTGGCACACACACAGAATCCAAGTTGTTTAAATCTCCCCCATCTTCATTAATTTCAAGCGATTTGACTGCTTCATCAGATTTATCCTTAGTTTCATCATCGGATAAGCCAGGCATCTTAGTATTAGCTTGTGGAACAGATGCACTAGGAGCTGTTCCTTAAGTGGAAGGAGTATCTTTGTTTGAAGGTGGTGAGGCTTTAGGAGAAGGACTAGATACATCTTGAAACATATCAATTCCATGCAGTAGGGTCACCACCATGTCATCAGTCTCATCTTTAGAAAGATTAAATGATTCAAACAAAGCCTCATACTGAAACAATGAGTCGGGTCCCGTGCTTTGAGGAGATTCAGTATATCTTAAGCATTTAACTTCATAGTGCTCCCCAATCCTCTTCCTAGATTTATTATAAACTCGCTTATTAGGAGAGTTAACAGAATAACCCAGGAAGAAACCATCACTAGATTTTTCACCAAACTTGGCTACTCTTTCCCGTGTGTTAATGATGATACAGGGACACCCAAAAGGTTCAAGAAACTACAAGTTGGGTTTACGGTTGTTAAATAACTCATAACAAGTCTTATTTCGTTTCTTCACCGTCAAAACCCTGTTTAGAACATAACAGGCTGTATTAACCGCCTCTGCCCAAAAAGTAAAAGGCAATTTGGAGTCCGAGAGCATGGTTCGTGCAGCCTCTATGAGAGTCCTATTCTTCCTTTCAGCGACTCTATTTTGTTGTGGAGTTCTTGCGGCACTGAATTGATGATATATTCCTTTCTTCAAACAATACATCTCTAATGTTTTGTTCTTAAACTCAGTTCCGTTGTCACTCCGCAGTTGCTTTATCTTCAGATTGCACAAATTTTCCAGTTTGTCAAACAGATAAATTAAAATTTCAGGCACCTCATCTTTAGAAGAACTGAAGTAAACCAAAGAAAATCGCGAATTGTCGTCAGTCACTACCAAGCAGTAATAACTTCCGCCTATACTCCGTTTGCTCACTGGACCGAAGAGATCCATATGCAATAACTCAAGAGGTGTTTCATTTGAATTCACTAACTTGGACTTATGGAATTTCTTGTGTTGTTTCCCTTTGAGACAGGAAACACAATTATCGTTTAATCCGAAAGATTGCTTTGGTACGCCTAACACAAGATCATGTTTCACAAGATAGTTCATCTTGTGGAAATGAAGATGTCCCATTCGTCTGTGCCACAGTAGTGAATCCTTTTCAATAGCTTTACACAATAGACAAGTATGCCCTGTTGATGTAACAGTACGCATATCAAGTACGTACGTGTCCTTTGTCCTTGGAGCTCTCATCAGCACCCATTCCTCGGGAATGACAAATCCCGGCTTTACAATCAAGCATTCCACATCAGTAAACGCTGTTGTATACTTCTTGTCACAAACTTGAGAGACACTAAGCAAGTTGTGATTCAGTTGTTCAACAAAGTTTACTTTTTCAAAACTCACTTTCCCATTGGTAAGTGTTCCTTGACCTGTAATTTCTCCACCCTTATCACCCGCAAATGCAACATAACCCCCATTATATGGCTTCAAATCAGAAAGTAGGGCTAAGTTGCCAGTCATGTGCCGTGAGCAGCCGCTATCAATACACCATTTACTATGTTTAACTTCCTCGGACTGCTGCAGGCATAAAATACAAGAAGGCATTAATTAGAAGTGGAGACCCAAGCCTTGACAGACGTGGATCTTCCAAAGTCATCTACAATAACAACATCAGTTAAAATTTTATCTTTTAACAAATCAGTTGTGTTTCCTGATGTGTTATTGTAGGATGACATGTCATCTGTTGACCTTTTAATCTCCCAACCTGTTTAGGTTTGGGTGATTGCTTGTCAATAGGATTGTGCTGTTTGACTGTAGGTTTACTAGGCACAATCTCATTGATTTTCTTGACCGATAAGGGAGATGATGAGCCATGCCTCGATTGAGATTTATTAAAAGTGTTTTTATATAAAGAACTTCGTGGCATAGATCTCCCAAATCGTTGTCTAGAAAGCAACAGACAGTCATTAATAAGATGACATTGTTTCTTACAATAGAAACAAGATCGTCTTTCAACAAATAGTTGAGGTTGAGGATAAAACACCGGAGGTTGTTTAAATGAAGCATTAACGGAACATGCACATTTGTGTATACACGATGAGTTAGATGCTTGTGAGGATGTTGATGGTTTATCAGAAACATCAACAGGTTTAACAGATTTAGAAGATTTTTCATTTGATTTGTCACTATTATCAATTTTTAAAATCTTCTTTTGAAGCGCAGTCTTAGCTTTGCCTTTTCTTTGAAAAGCCATATTATTTAATTCAGTGGTTATTATATGATTTTTAGGCTTAACATTTTTCTTTTTAATCCCCACATTAACTTCATCTGATAAATCCTCAACTTCAACTACCTCCTTTTCACTAACTGGAGGTGTAATCTTGATCTTAACAAAGTCAGGTTTTTTAACATGCACGGGCTTATTTTCAGCAGGTTTCACAGATTCATTAGCAGTAGGTTGTACAGATTTAGGCTCGACAGTTGGCTTAGAATCGTCAACTGGCTTATTAACAGATTTCATGACTTCCTTTAAAAAGGAAGGCACAAATTCTTTGGCTTCATCCTTTGAAGGCATATGTAGATAGTTCATAGGAGATGGTACTTGGTGATATCCAAGACCCGCCTTGCTTTTTGTATCATACCTTTACTCTTGAAGAATTTCATCAAAGACAATTGAGGATGTTGAGAAATTAGAAAGTTTTCTTTTAAGGTTAATTATTTCTTACTGTGAGTCAGCAAGTTCCTTTCTTAGATCAGCAAGTAATTTAAGATAACTATCAATTGCATCTTGTTGACTGAAAATCTAAGCTTTTAATTCTTTTCGGTCAGAAAATGCAGCATCTAGTTTCTTATCAAAAACTTTTTCATTATCTCTTAAAATCGTATTAGCCTTAGCAAGTTTTTCTAATTCAGTATTCAGGCGTTGATTATCCTCAGAGTATCTGTTAAGTTTACTAGTTAATTTAATGCACGATATACAAGAAAATGGTTCTTCAATGGGTACCTCATGCACACTGGAGATTTCAGCCATAAGAGCACTGTTCTGGTCATCATCTGCGTCTTCACTCCAATCATAAGCTTCTTCATTTTGAAGAAGAAGAGCGTTTGAGACAGGAGTTTTCTCTGGAATCCTTGTAGATGGTCTTGTGTAAGCAGATGGTTTCGAAAAGCCAGAAGCAGGATGCTTCGCCTTCTCGCATTCCCTAGCGAAGTGCCCAAGGTTTTGGCAATTGTAGCACTTCACCTTACTCTTATCTAAACCCAGACCTGAATCACTATCATCATCCAGATTCTTTCTCCCTGTTTTCTTCAAGTATTTCTTTGCTCTCCTGGTTAACATAGCAAAGTTCCAACGCATATCCATCCTCTCTAGATCATCAGGGTCTATTTGTTCAAATTCCTTTTCAGTAAGATTAATCGTGCTAGTTTTCTTTGAAAGAAAACTATCATAAGCACTTAGAAAGGCTTGAAAAACCGCAACATTCTCTTCAGTATCAGGTGAAACTGGAGTATTGGAAGAGTAGGATACTCTTCCAACTGAAGGAATAGCTGATTTGGCAGAGGATGCAGAAGAACTACTGGATAACAATGCCACACCAGTAGTGGGAGAAGAACTACCATACAAGCTTGGATCTTGAACCTGTGCACTCGACTTCGTTTCTTTTCTCTACATATCTAGTGCATAAGCTTGTAACCTTCCAACAAGATCATCTAGCGAAAGATTCATCACTCTTTCATCTTCCTTCATCATAACACGATGATTCCATTTCTTAGGCAAAGCGCATAAGAGTTTCTTGTTTATATCCTCAGTAGCTAACACTACCCCTCCATCAGTCAACTCACTTACCAGATGTGAGTAACGAATAAACAATGCATTAAGAGATTCATTTGGCAATATGTCAAACAATTCATATTGCTTTTTAATGAGCGCAAGTTTACTCTTTTTGTATCTCTCATTACCACCACACCGTTGTTCAATGGCCTTCCACAAATCATAAGCAATCTCATAGTGTTTAAACATTTTCAGGACATCAGCTGACAAGCTCATTGTGATTGCCGAGTGAACTTTTCTCTCCAAATCCCAAGCCTTTTTCTCATCCGGAGTCAAAGATCTGATAGGTTTTGGTGGAGGGTTGATGGAATTATATTCGCCATCAGATGGTGGATGTACATAACGCTCAAGCAGAGGAATCAACATGTCAGGATCATTGTATGAAATAAAGGCTTCAAACCGTTGCCTCCATTCCACATAATCAGTATTAGCGGTGAATAACCGAGGTTTGTTGGTGCTTCCAACTTCATTGCTGTGTTTTAAAAGTTGAGTAAAGCTTTGGAGAGACATTATGATACCTGCACACTAGACAAAAACACACAAAATTATTTTTCAAGTATAAAATTGCGACACAGAGGTTGTGTCGCAGACTAATAGCGACACTAAGCTTAGTGTCGCTAACATGCAAAAACAAGTTAGATTAGATGCGACAATAGTTATGTCGCAATCATAATCAAATGGCGACACAACAAATAATTAAATAAATCCAAATGCGAGACAGAGGTGATATCGCTATCCAGTATCGATGTCCAATGTCGCAAGTTTATGTCGCACCCAATGTCGCAATAGTAATGTCGCAGATAACCTAAACGCGACACAGAGTGACTATGTCGCACAAAATACTGGTGTCGCTGAATCCCTATAGGCGACACAGAGGTTGTGTCGCTATGTTGCGAAATCAGTCGCAAATAAATACTAAAATTCGAATGTTTTCGAAACCCCACGGAAAATTTACGATCAACAGTCTAACGAACCTTCAAAGATCTTTCAGAAAATCCAGACTTCAAGCTTTTACAACTTCTAATCAAGAGTAATTGTCAAAAAGTATGTGATTTAATCCGAAAAACGTACAAAATCGATTTAATACCACAAACTCTCACGATTTTGGCTCTGATACCACTTGTTGGTTCCCTGTTCTAGGATCTCGACTTGTCGTTTGACTCAATTGAAAGGCGGAAACAATCAATCAAGCAATCAAAACGTAAACACCAACACAACGATTTTATAATCTTTTCGTATATATTAACAACTTAAGAATAAAGATTACAAACTCACAAACTCTCTCTTCTCACTCTCTCTGCCTTATCTCTCTCTCTCTCTCTAGGGTTTGATCAACCCAAAAACGAAATTCTAACTCTCTATTTATAGACACCCTGCTGGACCCTGCGACACAAGCCCTATGTCACAGGCCCAGCCCATTGCGACACTACCCTTTGTGTCGCTATAGCAACACAAGCTCTGTGTCGCATAAACAGTATATTTGTGTATATTTTCTATCTCGCTATTCATTTACATACTCGCATATACACACTAAACACGATACAAACGCAGACTAATTGACTTTGACAATTACAATTGTTTGACCAAATAACTGACACACATTATGCACCAACAACAAAGTTCATCGAAAGTACTCGGTAGCTCCATTGATCATACACAGAAGCAGAGGAATAGGTCAGCGGGAAGCGTATTAAAAACCTATCCCTTTTGGGAAGCAAAGCGACCCTCCTTATACCTCTGTTGAGTTGTATTTACAATGGGTGGGCCGATTTTTCAATCGAATTACAATATAAAATAAAATTATATTTTACAGGGAAAAATTAATTATTAACATTTAACAACCGTTCCCCGACAGCGGTGCCAAAAACTTGATGCATGTTAAGTTGTCGTTAAAAATACAAGTTTTAATTGATTCGAAATACTAAAGTAAACTTAAACATAACCAGGCAAGAATACCTGTTCGTATTATAGTATAGCTTTGGTAAGACCGAGTCGAACCACAGGGAATCGGTATAAATTAAATTAATTAATTAAATCTAAATTACAAACTACAAATGGATAAGGGGTTCGTTTTACTTCCGTACGAACGTATATTTAATAGGAAACTAATAAAAACAATTAAAAACAATTAAAAACAATTATAAGATAGAAAAGATAACTAAGGATAATCAGATAGGCAAGCATGTATTTACTTAGATTATTGATTGCTCGATTCAGGTTTCAAATATGTTTATGGATTGTTGATCATTTATTATGGTGATTTCAACTAAAATAGATAGCCTCATGTTAGGGGTAACTAATCCCTAATAAACCTTACCTTAATATTAGATTCTCTTGAATACACTGAGGCGTGTTATCAACATAAGATTTATGCTATTAAAACTATCAACAGATCATTGAGATTCATTCAGTGACTTTGTGTTAACGTAAGTCTATATTTATTGGTTTTCTAATTATCACACCAATTAGGTTGTATTAGTTGCTATTGGTCTTAACCTATTACCGGTTACAGTCTCAAGCCACAATTAACTAATAAATTACTTAATTGCAGATAATCAATCAACTCATACAAACGTTAGTTCTAGCACAAGTCTTTTGACCACGTTAAGTAACAATTAATAAACTCACAATCGATATGGATCTTTCAAACAAACTCAATAACCATTCATAACTAAGATCGACATAAACATATAATGAAACCTTTATCTAAAAATCATTCATCTAAGTAAATACAATAAAGAATTAGTTCATAATTAAAGTAAGATAGATCAAATCTAAAAACAAGTTATTACACATTGCAAATAGAAAAGAATAAGAATCAAACCCTAATAACCGAACCGAATCTTCGTTCGGGTTGAAAACCTTCAAACCCTAGCCTCCTAGCCTCCTGATCGCCCTTAAAGTCGACCTTTAAACCCTAAAACCGAATTAAGAATTACTTAATTCGTATTATAATTGTATGGTATATGGTTTGGTAATGGCCCTATTTATAGATTTCTGGCTCGCGAATCCAACCGCCGGTTGGATTCTTCAGCCGCCGGCTGGATAGGAATTTTACCCGTTAACCCGTGTTGAGACATGTTTTGTGACAACAGATCTAGCTTGTTATAGCTTGTAATAGTACTTTTAGTAATTGTAATCAAGTTTGTACATTGGTTTTGAATTGTAAATGAAATATATTGCTTGGTAAACATTTTAGAGTTAAATATCAGAAGGCTGAAAAATGTTGACCAAAGTTGACCGCGAACCGAATCAGTTCGCAGGACAAGATTGGCTTGCGAACCGAGTCAGTTCGCTGGGCCAACATGGGCTGCGAACCGAGTCAGTTCGCATAGCCCACGAGCCTGCGAACCGAGACGAGTATATATGAAAAATTAGGTTCTCATATTATAGAGCTCGGCCATTTCGTTTACCCAGAGACCCTGCGATTCCAGAGAGACCTATCACGTTCTAAAGGCTAGGTATTGATCGTTAACACTTGTTATAATCGATACAAAGCAATTAGACAATTGATTCGCTAATATATTGCGAAAGAATTTTTTATGGATCCTATAACTAGTATTGCGGGATTCCGCACCTTAATACCTTAGATAACCTCGTTATCGATCCGCCACAACCGGATTTACAACCCGGACTTTGACCCGCGCGCTCGACCGCCTTCCTGATTTAGGTTCAACCGCCGGTTAAAAGCTTCAACCGCCGGCTGAACACGCGTATTCTGCCAGCCGGGCTGGGCTTCTTGTTGGGCCTCCATCTTTATTCTTAATCCGAGTTTTAATCTTTATTTTGGCCCAATTCCTCATATCTTTTGGGTTTATCTTCTCCGCAAACCCAATCTTTTTAAGTCTTCAATCTTTTCTTTATATACTTCAATCTTGAGTCCATTTTCGTTCCTTTTCTTTATTTCTTTATTTTAAACACCTTTCTACAAATATAAACGAAATAAGTAGTATATATAAATAAATTACAATAAAAAGGCTTTAAAAATAAGAGAATATTATTATATAAATATGACATTATTTGATGTTATCAAGATGAAGGATGGGACTGGAAAGGTTACTTGAAAAACGTTGATCCAAGGGAACCAGAATGGAATGATTTTATTATAAATGATAGCCGAACTTCAAGTTCAAGGATCATTAATGAAGTTAGCACTCAAGATTCGGAAATAAATGATGAAAAGAGTACACAAAGTCCCATGCAGAATAATGCTCAAGGTGATATGTCTGATGATGAGATTGTACAACCTATAGACAATCCATCTACACCTCCACCATATACCTATGAGCCTAACTCAAAAGAATCTACTGGACATACATCATCAATAGCAAGTTCATCAAGACCATATGATCATACCCCTGTTGGAGGGCTCAGAAGTTTATCTGAAGTCTATGATCGAGTACCAGAAGTGCAAAGTGATGAATTGCTACTACTAGAGGAAGAGCCTAGAAATTACAAAGAGGCCGCACGAGATAAGAAGTGGATTGAGGCAATGCAGACAGAAATTGACTCAATCAATAAAAACAAGACATGGAAGCTAGCCACCCTACCAGACAATCAGAAAGTTATTGGTTTGAAATGGGTATTTAAGACTAAACGAGATGCAGATGAGAAGATAATAAAACACAAGGCTCGCTTAGTAGCTAAGGGATACGTACAAGAGCATGGAATAGACTATGACGAAGTCTTTGTTCCTTTAGCAAGAATGGAGATAGTTAGATTAATTCTTGCATTGGTAGCTTATCATGGATGGGAAGTTCACCACTTAGATGTCAAATCAGCATTCTTACAAGGTGAACTTAAGGAAGAAGTATATGTTACACAACCAGAAGGTTTTATGAAACCAGGAAATGAAAATAAAGTGTATACACTTGTTAAAGCAATTTATGGGTTAAACCAAGTGTCGCACCCCCAAGACACGTGGCAGCGGAAGGTAGGGTGTTGCGTTGGGGGCGCCGACCAAATCAAATATTACAACACAAGAATTACAACAAACGACCTCTATATGAGAAGTTTCAAAAATCCTTACATTACATAGTTAAAATGTTTACATAAGTTTTGCCAAAAGTAGAGTAAGCATCTATTACAAGGTTTCAACATATCATAATGCAAGCTAATCTCTGTTGTTTGTGAAAAATATGCGACTCGAGCTATCTTCCTCCAAAAGCAAACCTACTGCGGTTGATCTCCTGAGAAATACATACTAAAAGGTCAACATAAAGTTGGTGAGTTCATAGGTTTGAAAACAGTTGATATAACATCGTATGGAACACAAGATTTGCTGTTTGTATCATTCAACAATGATAGGTAATGTATTACAAAAATGTAAAGTAGTGTATATTGTTGCCATGAGCTCATAGTTCGAGCTTAACTGTGTTGTCGGGTCACAATTAAGTGCCACGATCGGGGTGCCTCCCAGCGAGTGCCTAATCCAACACTCGTAAGAACAAATGATAATGCGTCCGTTTGACAAGTTAGCGCTACTAACCCGGACGGGGGGAGTGAATCCCAAATAGTACTATTCATTAACATTCACGCTATAACGATACTAACAAACTATGATGTGGGGGACTTTCAGGATTAGTAAAATAACTCATGCAACCAATATATCGAGTTTAGTACTTGTGTTCACATAAAAATAGCAGTATGAAAGCAGTTGTATGTATTCTCACCCCAGTTAGAAACAGTAAAAAGGGGCTATGAAACTCACCTGATATTAGCAAGCAAGTAGCAAATAGTAATCAAAGCGTGTTTTCTGAATGCAACCTTCTAACGTCCTAAACGTATAAGGTTGTGTAAGTAGATGTCTCAAAAGACCATCTATAGTGATTGTATAAGTGGGGGTTAATGTCCACTTAAGCCAATCATGTAGGTGGAGGGTTAATGTCCACCTAAGTTAATCATGTAGGTGGAGGGTTAATGTCCACCTAAAATAAGTTCACACAATTAGAAATGTCCAATTGTTCAGTTATCGTTTGTGCTTATAAAACATGTACGGGCCGTTGGTGATATTTTGTGAAAATACAGCTCTTGATTAATCATGTTACGCGTATCTCTACTTTCCAGTTGTGGGTAATTGATCAGTGTGGCAAGGGCGAAGCCCATTAATGACGGGGGTCCGGGGGCAGCGCCCCTGGTAGCGGGGTCCAAGGGGTGGCAACCCCTGGCGGGGTCCAAGGGGCAGAGCCCCTGGCTGGGGTCGAGCTGGAAATTTTTTGTTTATGCTTATATTGCTTTAAGGAAAACGTATCGATTTTTGTGTTTTTAGCGACACTGGGCTAGTGTCGCTATATGCGACACTAAGGGTTTATGCGACACTAAGGGTTTATGCGACACAAAGTCTTGTGTCGCTAATGTGACGTTTCGGGTGTATAGCGACACAAAAGCTTGTGTCGCTAATGTGACGATTCGGGTGCTATAGCGACACAAAAGCTTGTGTCGCTAATGTGACGATTCGGGTGCTATAGCGACACAAAGGCTTGTGTCGCACACTACTGGGCTTCTGCGACACAGAGGCCTGTAACAGGTCAGTTTTTGTGAATTTTATTTCGGGTTCCAAATGTTCAAATAAAAATTCAAGAAAAATATATGTTGTTCCTTAGTATGTTAGCTTTCTAAATTAATTTTTCCAGAATTTTTGGGTACTCCTAAGTATTTTTAAAAATTCCGTTTGTTCCCTAAGGTCAGAAAGTGACCAATCCGGACACATGCAACAAGATCGGATTTCGGGGCAAAATCTACACGTTTCCAGAAAAAGTTATCTAAACGACATTTGTACCTAACAAATTTTGTGAACTTTTAGCGGTGGTTTCAGGTCATTTGGAGGTGTATATCTCGAGTTATGATTAAAACAAGAGAGGTGAAATTTCTGTCCTTTTTGACAGCCCGGACACATATTTTTGTAAAAATCATTTCGGGTATCAAACGAGCTCCAAAAATTATGAAACCACTTGGAAATGAAAGCAAACTTCTTAAACTTAATTTTTGCTATTTGAATCGTCCATTTTGGTCAAGTTTTGAGGGAGAAACAGCCTCTCAAAGTCGAGCTATTTTTCTGCCCGGAAATGCATGTGATGTTCTTGAACATTTTAAGCCATGAAAAACGTTTTTATGTTATATTTTGGACATTTCTTTGTTATGTGAACCTTTTAACATGTTTATAGAGGTGTTACAAGTATTTTGGAAGAGTTTTGAAGTTCTTACAATGTTTAAACAACCGAGCAAGAAGAGAAAGATGATGTTGGAAGTTCGATCTTGGTTTTTGGCTTGCTTCCTTCTTTAAAATGGGATGGATGATGACGGTGGTAGGTGGTTGTTGGTGGTGGCAGGTGGTGTTTGATGGTGGTGTTGTTGGAGTTTCTTGGGAGAGAGGAGAAGAGAGTAAAAGAGAGAGTTTGTGTGTGTAAATGTGTGTGAAAAATGAAAATTTGTAAGTGTGGAAGGGTTTAAATGGGGAGAGGGGGAAGGGGTCCATTGGGCCGGTTTTGGGCTGGGCTGGGCCGGATATAGGGCCTGGCCCATGGTGGTTCTCGGGCCCGTGACTTGCTCCTCGATTTCGTATCACTTTACTTGTTCGGTTAAACGTTAATCGCGTGTGTAAAAATTAAATCGTTAACGTTAAATTTTTGTATTTTATTTTCGATATGGGATCACTATTTTAATTTGACCAATATACTTAAAAATACTTTATTGAACCTTAAAATATGTGTCGGTTTCGTTCGGGTGTCAGGTGCGATTCGCGCGTGTTCGTTTCTTTTGTTACGTTTTAGCAAAACGTCTAGGTTTTTCGTATATTATTATTTAATAACAATAATATAGGGTAAATAATTACTATTTAATTTATAAAATAGGTTTACATTATTTATGAAAAGTTATCACCAACGCCGTATAGATTGTCGGACCTCGTCCGGTTGTTTCGCGTAATTACAGATAAACACATAATCACGTAAGTGTATATTCAAATATACAGGTAATTACAGATATTTAGCCTAATACCCACTAAATACAAGTAATTAGGGTTTTCAGCTAGGTTTAACAATTAACCTAAAGTGTCGGGTGTCACACCAAGCTCCACGTGCATGGAACATGAAGTTAGATCAAACTTTGAAATCACTAGATTTCAAGAAATGCACATTAGAACAAGCAGTCTATACCAGGATAAGTAAAGACTCTATGTTGCTTGTTGGAGTTTATGTGGACGATTTAATAGTTACTAGAAGCAGTAAGAAAGACCTTCAGAAGTGTAAGTCGCAAATGGAAGAAAAGTTCAAGATGAGTGACTTAGGTTTATTAGCTTACTACTTGGGAATAGAGGTTACCCAAACAGGGGGTGGAATTTCAATAAAGCAATTAGGATATGCCAGCAAGATTCTTAAGGATGCAAGAATGTTAGATTGCAACGAAACCAAGATTCCCATGGATTCAGGAACAAAGCTAATAAAGACAGAGGGAGGAGAACTAGTTGATGCTACGGAGTACAGAAGTCTAATTGGGTGTTTAAGATACTTACTTCATACAAGACCGGATCTCAGTTATTCAGTTGGTCTGTTAAGTCGGTTCATGCAAGAACCAAGGGAACAACACATGAAGGCAATTAGACAGGTGTTACGTTATATCAAAGGGACATTAAATTTTGGTATAACCTACTACAAGAAAAATGGATGCAAGTTACTTGGATATAGTGACATGGATTGTATTTTACCTTGGGAACTCACCAATAAGTTGGAGTTCTCATAAACAACCTAATGTTGCACTATCATCATGTGAATCTGGCGGCAACAACATCAGCTTGTTAGGCACTATGGCTACAAAGACTATTGAATGCATTAACAGGCTGGAAAGAAGAAAGGGTTACAATCAGAGTCGACAACAAATCAGCGATAACACTTATGAAGAACCCCGTGTTTCATGGAAGAAGCAAACACATTGATATACGTTATCACTTTATCAGAGAATGTGTTGAAAAGAATCAGATCGAAGTCGAGCACATAAGTGGACTTACAACGGGCGGGCATACTTACTAAAGCCTTAGCAAGAATCAGGTTCGCAGAAATGAGAGAGTTGCTTGGCATGAAAGATCTACAAGAGCAGGAACGAGATTAGGGGGTGAATGTTAGCCTAATCTCGCCCAGCAAAGTATAAGGACCATATATGTATCATTAGATAAGTTAAAATACAGTTATGAAGAAGGCAAATGGTGGCAACGATTCATTAACCATCACAACGGTTGAATGAAGACACACTGAAACGATACAACCGCAAATGAAGCGACGTGATGGTTGGGAATAACCGCACCAAAGCAATAGTATAAATAGGGCTTTCTATTTTCATTTTTAGGTAGAACAAAATTGTACAAATATTCAAGTATCATATTTATTTGATTCAATAAAATACAAAGTTTGAATCAATCATTTTACTTTTGTTATTACCTGTTTCGTGTTTGATTGAAACCCCACTGGCCAACATATAGTACCTGTGATCATCACTTGTTACAAGTTGTCATAAAAAATAAATGCACTGCTCATGAACATTTGGCTAGTAATGATGCATTCTCTTTAAACAACAAGATGTCACGATCTCTCCAAATCCAAGAAATTTTTCAAACCATGAAAAAGGGTGACCTAAACATTACTGATTTTTGTCACACTCTTAAGAATCTGTCTGATGCATTAAACGACGTTGACACTCCCATTTCTGAAACCAAATTAGTCATGCAAAATTCTTCGCTAATTGCCAGAATCATACCATAACATTGTTGACATAATCACCAACACAAAACCGTTTCCTACCTTTTATGAAGCTAAAAACATGCTCTTAGTTCATGAATTCAGAGAATTTAATACCGAACCCAATTATGAATCTTTGCTTAATTCTAATACTGTTTTTCACCTTCGAGTTTTTGGATGTTTATGCTATCCAAATATTTCTTCTACATCCCGACATAAGTTAGACCCTCGATCCACAGCTTGTGTGTTCCTTGGTCCTTCCCAAGATCATAAAGGATATCGTTGTTTCGATCTCATCAGTCGAAAGGTGATTATTTCTCGTCATGTCACGTTTGATGAATCTCATTTTCCTTACACGTGTTTTAATGCTTCTCCGAATTCATTAGAGTATGATGCCTTCTCTTCGGATGATGTTGATACCCTCTGCTTTCCTCTAGACTAAATCAGCCCCCGGCTCCTCCTGGTTTTCAACCAACCACTGGCAACCATGGTCCATTGTTGACTGCCAGCGTTGATCCGCCATCAGCCGCCCATCGCGACAATCATGGTCAAGACATACAGCTTCCCTCTAATGGTCCTATTCACGACTCCTCAGTCGAACAACTGTTTGTTCGTCCTACTTCATCGAATGTGACCACTCCGTCTATTTCTCACCACATGACAACTCGATCGAAAACTGGTTCTCTTAAACCGCGCACTATTTTCAATCTTTCTGCCACAACAGATTACTCTCCAATTCCTCGGTCCGCCGCTCAGGCTCTTTGTGATCCGCATTGGAAAGATGCCATGGACTCTGAGATGACAGCTCTTGTAACCAACCGTACTTGGGAGCTTGTTCCATGTCCCCCTCCTGCCAACATTATCGGCTCGCGTTGGTTATTCCAACATAAGTTTGATGGTGATGGTCGTCTTCAGCGCTATAAAGCCCGCTTAGTGGCACAAGGGTTTCTCAACAACCTGGCTTAGATTTCGATGAAACATTTTGTCCGGTTGTAAAACCCTCCACTATACACACCGTTCTTAGCATTGCCGTTTCCCATTCTTGGCCCATTCATCAACTTGATGTCAAGAATGTCTTCCTTAACGGTGATCTTTCTGAGGTTGTTTATCTTAAGCAACCCCCTGGATACATTAATTCTGTCTATCCTAATCATGTATGTCAGCTCAAGAAGGCTTTATATGGCCTCAAGCAAGCCCCTCAAGCCTGGTATTATCGTTTTGTTGTATACATATCATCATTAGGATTTGTTAGTAGAAAATCTGATACGTCTCTGTTTATTTATCGTTGCGGTTCAGATACTATCTATCTGCTTCTTTACGTTGATGATATTATCCTTACTACCTCCTCTGCGGGCCGTATTCAGCAGGTTATCTCTCGTCTTTCTCGCGAATTTGCCATGACTGATCTTGCTGACCTATCCTATTTTTTGGATATCTCTGCCAGCTGCTCGTCTACAGGTTTATTCTTATCTCAAACGTCATTTGCTCGGGATATTCGTGTTAGAGCCGACATGGCAACCTGCAACCCGTGTAGCACTCCAGCTGACACGAAGTCTAAACTCCCTACCACTGGAACTCCTGTCTCTGACCCTACTCTGTATCGCAGTCTAGCTGGTGCTCTTTAGTATCTGACCTTCACTTGTCCAGATATTGCCAATGCTGTTCAGCAAGTCTGTCTGTTTATGCATGACCCTCGTGAGCCTCACCTTTTTTCCCTAAAGCGTACCCTTCGATACCTTCAGGCACTCTAACTCACGGTCTGTTTATTCGGCCCCCTACTGTTGACAGATTAGTTGCATACACTGATGCAAATTGGGCCGGTTGTCCAGAGACTCGTTGTTCCACATCTGGTTACTGTGTATTCCTTGGAGATATCTTATCTCTTGGTCCTCAAAACGTCAACATGTTGTGTCTAGGTCTAGTGCTGAAGCCGAATATCGGAGTGTAGCTAATGTTGTTGCTGAAGCAGCCTGGCTAGGTAATCTTCTGTTAGAACTTCTTTGTCCACTCTCTCGTGCTAGTGTCGTCTTTTGTGATAACATGAGTGCAGTGTATTTTTCATCTAACCTAGTACAACATCAACGCACCAAACATGTTGAAATAGATTTACACTTTATTAGAGAACGTGTGCCATTGGTCAGATTCGTGTGCTTCATGTTCCCTCAGCCCACCAGTTTGCAGACATATTTACTAAAGGCTTACCCTCGCAGTTGTTCTTTGATTTTTGGTCCAGTCTGAGCATTCAGGCGCCTCCTGCTCGGACTGCGAGGGAAATGTTAGATATAGATGATATACGATAGTTTTCATATATATGTCTGTTTATTGTATTCTACATAGTATAGGGACTGAGATGTAAACATACACAAAGTGTAATCAATTATAACTTAAACCATTGGGGTTTACACTAAAACAAGAGGTTACAGTTTGTTGACATTGATATTTTTATCCTTGCCGATATCTCGTAACGGTGGACACAAATACAACTCAAAGACTCACGTCTTATTAAAAATCATATACTAAAAACGATAGATTGATCACGAGATGAGAGGCAGTCAAATGTCGTCACGATATTCAGTTGAGTGTTACGGTTAGATTTCGGTAGCATTTGAAGGTATATTATCCTAACCAGTTCAGATTATATTAGTTTACATATCGATATATAGTACATGATAAGTTGATCGGTAGAATTTTCGAGTGTCGTTAGAGTGTTTTCGGTTACATACATAACCGAATGATAATCATAGACAAGTATTGGTTTCGTAGTAAGTTAACAAACCTGTATCTATTGATATTAATTATCTACTAAAAAGACATCACGTGTTTCGTAGTACGTTTAGAGTTTCTTATAATTTTAATAAACAAAATTAGAGTGGCCGGTTCAATGTTTATTAATGGGGAACGAGAGTTACAGTGCACGGTTTTGTTGAGATGATAGAGCTAAAAGATATTTCAAGTTGTTGTGGGCTTAAATTGATGAGGTATATAATCTTGAGAACGGATCAGAGGAGCAAGGGGTAAAGGAGGAGAGACTATTTTGCAATTTTATCAAAGTTTTGGACCTGTTCGAAAAATTGCCCGAAAAAATACCTGAAAATTTTCCAAAAATTTGTTCAATCAAAAAAGTTTTTTAATATACAACATTCATTAAAAAATACTAAAGAACGTAAGATGCAGTAAACAATATACATGATGCAGTAAACATGTAATATTAATTTTTTAAATTCAAAAATAAAACCAAGTAAATAAGATGCAGTAAAATAAGTATAAGTGTTTTTTTTTTAATTTCTAACACATAAAATTTGAGAAAACATAAGATGCAGTAAATATATATACAAGATACAGTACAAATGTAGTAATTTTTTGATTTCAAAATAAAATCAAAGATGTCGGAAAAGCGTAAAAAATATACTTCGTACAAAAATCATAAAATACAGTAAGTAATATATACAAGATTCGGTAAATAAAGTACTAGCACAAATATAAATCAATTACATATTAGATGCAGTAATGTAAGATGCAGTAATTTAAGATGCAAGATGCAGTTGATATTTTCCATATCTAAAAAGTAGATTTAGATCTCAAAAGTAAATCTACTTTTTAGATTTAGATCTATGAATTTCCAGATCTTTATCCTCTTAGATCTAAGTGTTTTACAAAGTGGTGGAGTTGTCAAGATGATGACGTAAATGGTGGTGGCGGTGGAGCAGCGGGAGAAGATGGAGAAATGACCACGGTTGGTTACGTCCGGTGGAGGCCGGTTCACCAACGGTGGTGTTTCACAACTCAACTCTCCGGCAACAAAATCCGCCATCATTACTCCGGTGACAGTGGAGCGGCAGTGGTGAACGGTGCGGAGGTGGTGGATGGTGGTGAACGGTACTGGTGGTGTGTTAGTGTGTGAGTGTTTGTGTGTGTTAGTGTGTGAATTGAGAGAGTTTGTGCGTATTTTTGTGAAGAGAGAAAGAAGGGTTGCCCTAATTGACCCCTTCCATATTAACTTTGTAGAAATTGCAAATTAGTCCCTCCGTCCAAAAATAATTGCAAACTAGTTCCCTCGTGACGTGGCATAATATGCACTATTGATCTCGAAAATGAAAGGTCCGAATCTTTTGCCTTTCCTTGTCCTCCTAAAACCTTATACTCCTTTCATCTCAAACCTATAATCTTCTATTATTAAAATTAAGAAAGATTGAGTGATATGTTGTGTGTTTTGGTTTTGGCATAAAACAATAGAAATGGAGATTTGAGCATTCGATTAATTTACTTTTATATAATGCAAAGTATTCTGTATGATAACGTGTAGATGTCGTAAAAGAGTCAGAACACTCGATCAATCAACTAGAATTTGTACGTCGAGATTTTGAGAGTAACTTTGTTTAAAGTTAGAGTTATTTATTGAAATTGTAGGACCCTTTGTTAGATATTGAAAGGTGAGTTTTTATGAGATTTTCTGAACTGGAGTACATGACAGTAGAGAAGAGTTTGTAAAATGTGTTTTACATATTTATGTTTGTTTATCATGCTTTTGTTTTAAAATAAATTGTTTATGCATGTTAGAGTTTAAGAAGTAGTTCTATTTGTTATAATATGAACTATGTAGAGAGTTTATCTGGTACCATGATAATAGTGAATAGGTCGTCAGCAAACGACAAATGGCAGAGGTCGTAATTATACGACAATTGGCAGAGCTGAGAAATTATTATTTTCATTTCTAAATTAAAGTGTATTTATGTTGTTTAGAGTATTTCAAAATTGCATGATATTACGTACGTTTGAGAAGAGTATTTTTGAGAAGTGTATGTTTGTAGAGTAAACCATGAACTCACTAGCATTAACTAACCTATTATGTATATCAGATTGTTGTTACAGGTTAGTAGGATTGACCTAGAGAGATGCCGAATGAAAAAGAGAAGAGAAGGTATAGGAAGCTTCGATCACTTTGTAATTGAATTGTTTTTATTTTAAATTTTGTATTCGAGATAGCAAGACTTCCGCTCTCATTTAATGGAATAGTCGTTAAAAGTTACCGCCCTAATTTTGGGGTGTGACACTAATACATAATAGGGAACACGATCAAAGATCCAATGCTTCCAAATAAGCCCATTAATTGGCTGAAAGCCCACCATTGAGTTTTTTTTTCTACTCGTAAATTTTTTGCATGTACAACTTTTCAGTTTTCACGGCCGTCCTTAGGGTTATGATAATTTATTTCAAAGAATGTGCAAATTGATTAAAAAGATAGAAACAAATTATTGTATGATTATCGATTTCACCAATTAATCTCTCAATTTCTTTATATTTCTACTAATATTATATCTGACACGTCATATTTTTTAAGATATATAAAGTTGGTTTTTATTAATGATATTGTCTTTATATTTTTTACTATGTCAAATATTAAGCACGGTATGCTCAGACGTTAGCCATATCTCGACGGGTTCAAATCCTTGTTTAGAAAGATAACGCGATAAAATGAAATCAACTTTCGAAGACATGAAAATAGAGATGAATAAACCAAGTTGTCTTGGTCTAATATTTTTAAGAAAATCTGTTAAAGTGTAGATGTCAACTATTGATAATAATATATATCACGAGAAGTATACATTTTTTTATTCATCATTCGGAATCATAATCATCCTTTTCGTACATAACACAAATATCGATCATAGATTTGGGTATCGAAGTGCGAATTGACCAACAAAAAAAAATAATCATATTGTCATGACACTAATTAGGTTGGTGGAAAAAATAATTATAAAAGGAAACAAGTTAGTTAGATTGGGGCAGGACTTTGCCCAAATAGGACCGTTGACAGAGTACTAAAGTTGAATTATTTATAAACTATGATAAATTCACCTAATTAAACATCAATTAAAATATATCGGTGTAATTTAAGGCGCGTTTAGCTGGGGAAAACTCTTTCGTTTTTTTAAAAATTTTTTATAAGAAAATCGAAAACTAGAAAACGTATTCAAGTTGGAGTTTCCTAAAGAAGTCTTCTAACAAATTAAAATCTATAATTTAAGGTAATCTACATTTTCTATTTTGAAAAATGAAGTAATGACACTAAAATCACTAACATATATCTATATTATATTGTTATATAGACAATAATCATGACACAACTTGATCATTGAATATTGCATATGTGGCTACATGATGAATTCAATTTGTTTTATGAAACATGCATGATTTTGAATATAATCACAAGATGTTCATGTTTCTGTATCAAATCTCAGTTCCTAAAATCAAATTTAAAGTCGATTACATAAACAAAGTTCGAGTACATGTTTTAATTCCTACGATACTAATTAACATGTTATCAATGCGATGGAATGGTGGTGCCTTATGGTGGTGCCATGTAGAATGTTTGTATTATATATTTAGTTTGTCTCTGATGTTTGTTTATATGATACTATTGAGTACGGATGGCAATTTGTGAGAAAAAAACTCGTGACCCGTGGGTACTTGTTCATCGTGAGTAGGTAAACCCGTAAAAATTTATCCGCCGATACATGTATGGGTGAAAAATAGTACACGTTGGCGGGTCGCGGGCGGATGATGAATATGAACTTTTACCCGCTTGTAAACCCTGCATGCGAACCTACAAAACTCATCCAGCTACATGCGAGTGTATTCACATAATTTAGCACGCGCGCGCGCGCGCGCACACACACACACACATATATATATATATATATATCCAAAGGTTCAAATGAGAACCAAAAAAGGTACAGAACTGCGAAAACTTTTATATTTTAGGGATTTTTACATGTTTAATGATTCAATCACATGTGAATATTGATGTAGATTAAGGTTCAAAGCAAAATAGTTTGAAAAAACCTCAAAATAAGCTTTAAAATCATATTTACATTTTTTCGTTCACATGTGCACATATGATCTGTGCACATGTGAACATTTCATATGTTTCATAATTTAACGTGCATTTTGTGGTTTTTAACTTTTTTTGTTAATAATATGAACATTAAATTACATTTATATGGAATTTGTTGTATTTACATGTATAAAAATAATGTAATTTAAAAGTTCTCGCAGTTCTGTACCTTTTTGTGGTTCTTGTTTGAACCTAACCCTAAATATATATATATATATATATATAATGATTAATTTTATCACTCTATAATGAAACTATTGATATAGGGAACAAAAAGTATCGTATGCATGTTTTGAATAGCAAAACTGTAGAACGATTAAGAGAAAAATATCAAAAAGTTGATAGTTATCGAACTAATAGTTTGTATGTTTTATATTTTAACATTAACTCGTTTAAAATTACGATGTGTTGTTTTGAACATGTTTAAAACACGTTTTTAGATGAGAATTATATAAAATTTGTTGATTATATATATATATATATATATATATATATATATATATATATATATATATATATATATGGCAAAGATCTTGTGAGAATTAACAATTGGTGAGAATCATGAGAACTAGATGCAAATACAAAATGCATCTAATCTCAAACAAACTTAATAGAGATTATTATATGCATTTTGTATTTTGTATATATATATATATACACACACACCTTGGTTGGTCCCACCACTACAGGGGATTGGAAAAAAGATTTGTTTAGGCTATTGTTGGGTCACTAGTTCCTGATCAATCAAATTATTAATATAATTATCTCTCGGAAGAAATGATGACCACTAATTCCTTGTCAATGAAGAAAAAGGTCACTGCTCTACAGTTTATTATAAACTGATTTGCTGAGTGATTGAATCTCTACTTTGTGTAATCGTTGTTCATCCTCATGACAGCGAGAGATTCAGATTACTCATTTATCAAATAAAGGAAGTAGTCGCTGTCCCTGAATAAAAGACAGTTGCTGGAAGAAGATATAATGAATTACTCTACAAGAGCATGCTAGCTCGCAGTGAGTAAAGAAGAGTATCTCTCCTCTAGTAACTGATTAAAGAATAAATCAACTTGTTCTTGATACTCACTGGTTGATAGTCCCTGATCAAAGAACGTCAGCAACATCCAAGACTTATTCAAGTATATGATTGCATGACATCAAGCTTTACTATGATTGGAGGAATCTCAAGTCACAATTTTCACATGATCAGAAAGTGAGACCACATAAACTACTCTAACTATTTTTTTGTTTGTCCAGAGTCAATCAAGCAGCGACACATGTCATTCCATATTTCAGATTTATAGGAAATATTTACGGATGATCCATGATATATATAGAATAACATATTGTATTTGAAAGTTTTCCGTTTTCGTATTAATCATCTGTACTATCAGTGATTAAGTGTGTCTAAGTATGATCACGAGTCAAGAGTAATCACTTGATCGATTAGTTGGATCAGTGAGTCTCAGCAAGTTGTAATAGTTAACATACACGGATTAGATTTTAGCTTAGGCTAGATCTCTTCTGCAATCAGTGTTTGAGTTGTAATTGTTGATTCAATAATATACACTCTTCAACTACTATATCATCTTTACTTTATCACATTAATTACTTGTTAAAACAAACTTTGAAAAGCTGAATTTAAACGAGTATTAGTATTCACCCCCTCTACAAATCAAAGCTATACGTGTGGAACTAAGATCACTTAATCCATCAGTGAATTTGAGACTAACAATTTGTATCAGAGTAGTGTTGATTTAATTCATAAATCAGATCTGCAATGGAATCCGTACGTTATAGCTGTGCTGACTCATCATATCAGAAAGGGAATGGTTCTACCACGAAACCACCTGCTTTTGATCCTTCAAGGATTGAAACATGAATGTCCCGAATGATGATGTTCTTTGACTTTATGGATGATCGAATCTGTTCTATTATTTTAAACGGCCCTCATGTCCCAACAATTATTGTGCCTGCTATACCTGCTACAACAACTATTCCTGGTTCACCAGAGATCTTAGTGGCTAAGCAAGAGTCTCAATGATCTGATGAGGATAAGAAGTTGGTAAGACTTGATAAGCAAGCAAAAATCATAATAGGCATGGCTTTGCCTAATGAGGTGTTTGAATCTGGGAGGTTGTGTGCTACTGCGAAAGAAATGTGGGACACCCTCAGGAACATTTACATTGGTACCTGTTGTGTGTGAATTGTGTTTTATATTTATAATGAAACTGGAAATAACTAAGTTATGATTATCTCATAATACATGCAAGAATACCCGATCGTATGATAATATAGCTTAATTAAGTCCGAGTATCGATCACAGGGAACAATAATTTAAATTTAAATAAAATGGAATTATTAAAGAAACTAATAAAAAGTACATAACAAAAGGAGGCGTTTTAGTTCCGTACGAATGTATTTATAAAACTGACTTAAAGACAATTAATTGAACTAATTAAATAGAAAACAAATAAAGCAATATTGTAAACAATTAGAGATAAACATGTATTCACTTAGACTACTTTCCCTAGATTCCGGTTATCTTATTTATCTATTTGCTCGTTTGGTTTGTTCTATGGTGAATAAATCTAGTGTATAAAAGTCTTCCCGTCAAGGTCAACTAATTCTATAGTAATCGAAAAGACACTAAACTTTATTGAGTACGCTAGGAGTCCTCCTACACGTTGTCCACCTCAAATTATGCAATAAGAACCTCACAGTTTATTATGATTTACCCTAACAACTTTGCGTCAACAATAGTCTAATAATTACCCTATTATTTCAGTGATAACTATCATGTTCATTATAGATTAATAATTGCGATTGGTCTTAAGCTATCTCCGGTCATAGTTTTAAGCAATGATTACCCAACAAGTTAAATAATCATAAATAACTCATAAACCTAAGCGAACTTCCGTTATAACTTAGATCTATTACTCACGTTAAGTAGACAATTATTATTCAACAAACAACCATGGATCTACGAGTAAACGATATAAACTAGCATAAAACAATGAATCTAAACGTAGATACCAATCACTGACCAATAAAATTGAAAAGGCTAATATTGAAAAAGAGATAAGATTCATTGTTGAGAAATTTCTAGACATTTTGCCTAAAAAGATTTGGGTACAATAGCCACCTGCACCAGCCAAAGAAATGACTATCACCTTTTAAATCTCACTCAATTCTATAGTATTCTTCTTAATCGAGAACATTCTGAAAAACAAGCTGATCAAAATGATCATATTAGAGCGACTTTAGGCACGCAACAAATTTCTAATGTCTTAGTCGCGAAGCTAAACCAATTGGAAGAAAACCATCAAGCTATGATTGTTAAGAAAACCACTAAACCTGCTAAGCATGATGTAGAAGTTGAATGGAGTAGGTGAAAGAACAAGTCGCTGAAGAAAGTGATGAATTGAGTCTGGATCAGTTATAAAAGGATATGGTCATGTTGGTATCTAATTTTAGAAAAGGAATTAGAAGCTCTAACTTCACTAGAGTGCCAGTTGCTAATAGTTCAAAGGCTACTATAAGTTGTTATAATTGTGGTAAACCTGGTCACTATGCAGCTGATTGCAGAATCAAACCAAATGCTAGGGTCACTGAGCATAAACCAAGAGAAGACACGTATGATAAGTACAATGTAAAATACATAAAGCTGAAAGTACTCGCTAAGGGTGGCAAGAAGAAGAGTAGAGGTCTTGTCGCTGAAGAGGCATATTTCAGTGACTCTGACTCTTCATCATTTGATGAAGAAGATGAGGCACTGATACGTTTAGATAGAGATATGTGTTTCATGGCTAGTGATGCTGAGTTTAAGCAAAACATCTCCGAAGTAATCAAAAAGTGTTCAGCGACTGGCTGAGATCCTGAAACATTGTCCAAGGTACATAATTTCAGGAACTACTCATCAATTGAAAAGGATTCAGTACTTGATTGTCTGATTGTGAATTTATCTAATGCACATGACAATCAATGAAAGTTAAAAACTGAACTCAGTGAGTCAAAATAAAAAGTTGTTAATCAACAAGCAAGTCAAGATAAAATCAAATATTTGCAAATTGAGCTTGATGCACGGATTTATGCAAATCAAGTTTGCATTCAAGAAAAGATTAAATTTGAAACACAATTTTTACAATTACAAAAGATTGTTAAAGCTTAGTGCAAATCTACTAACAAGGTTATCAATGCATAAATAATCAAATCCCAAAACAAGTTAAAGCTATTCTGGGAGGTGATTATGAATCTGATGCATCACTTGCTGATTCAACTACTTTTGATCAAGTTTTTAACAGTACTGGTGAATTTTCACATGTTATCTTTGAGCCAATATCCATAATCAGTGAGCCTATAAACTAAACAAGTTTATTAAAAAAAAAATCCATATTCACTGAAGATGAATTGCATGTTATCACTGATAATGAATCATTGACTCCAATTTCTGAGTTAACTAATTCATTATCATTATTTGGTTCTACCTTTACAACTGAAATAATACAAGAAGAGCAACAAAGTATCCTTGACACTGCTTTGATCAGTGATATGTGCCCATCACATATCAGTGACTCAACACAGTTTGTTAAGGATAAAAAGATTAAGACAAAAATAGCTAAAGGCATAAAACTTTCAGTATCTAAATCTTCAAGAGTTAAATCATCTCAATACTTGATAGGACAAGTACAACAACTATCGAATCAGGTACAACAACTTATGAAACTCAGAAATGAGTCATCAAAAGAAAGTCTAACTCAGAAAAACAGAAAAGCTAAACTATTGAACAAGAAGTGTTACAAATGTGGAAACAGAAACCACCTTTCAACTGAGTGTGCGGTATACAAAATCTGAAAAAGTCACTGATAATACAAAAGCCATTTATGCTAACCAGTGGAAGCCAAAACCTAGGCTCAACCACTATGAACCCATTTCAGGATGGGTTCCCCAATTGAACTAATCTTCATTATTGATGCATGACATTCTTAGAGAGACTATCTGGTATTTGGACAGTAAATGTTTCAGACATATGATATGATATAAGTCCCTGCTCACTGACTACCAAGAGGAACGTGGTCCTGATGTAGTATTTGGAGATGATAACATTAGTAAAACCAAGGGGTATGGGGTGTTAAGCAATGGGAAAGTAATGTTTAAAAAGGTGGCTTATGTTGAAGGTTTGAAGCATAATTTGTTGAATATTAACGAGTTCTGTAATTTCAAGAACAACGTACTGTTTGATCAGTTAGCTAGAGTTGTTTATAACATTCATCACGGGTAGCTAATAACATTCATAGATACAAATTTCAACATATATATATATATATATATATATACATATATATATTTTGATCTAAGGGTTGTGATCCGTTTTTACCGTTTTTATTTTATCCCCTTCTTTTCACATGATCTCAATCCCATACATATATACACACACACACACACACATATATATATATATATATATATATATATATATGATAACATCAAATACTATCACTTTTATTTAATAATATTTCCCCATTTATATTCATTTTTATTGCATTTATATGATTTTAGAGACTCATTTTGATTATATTTGCAAATAGGACCTAAATATGGAGTTTAGAGTAAAAAGAACGGAATTTGGATCGAAAACAAAAGAAAATGATAAAAGTTGAGTTTTTTGTTAAGCGTTCGTATTTTGGCCATAACTTCCACATACAGAGTTCAAATGAGTTGATTCAAAAGCCCAAATTTAGAGAACACATAGGGCTACAACATATAAAAAATTCAGATTTTTCTTAAACAAATCCAACCGGCGATTGAATTATTCAACCGGCGGTTGAATCTAAAAACGGAAGGCGGTTGGATACACAGGTCAAAACCAGGTTTTCGGGTAAAAATCCAACCCAACCTGCGGTTGAAAAATCCAACTGGCAGTTGGATGCGCGATCAGAAGTTTATAAATAGTGACCATTACCAACCCATATACCACACAATTACATACGAATTAAGTAACCCTTAATTCCGTTCAAGGGTTTAAAGGTCGACTAAAGGAGGTATTTGGAGGCTAGGAAGCTAGGAAGCTAGGGTTTAAAGGTTTTCAACCCTAACGAAGATTTAGTTCGGTTTCTTGGGTTTGATTCTTAATCTTTTCTATTTACTATGTGTAATAACATGTCTTTAGATTTGGTTTTGTTTTCTATAAACATGAGCTAATTCTTTTATTGTATTTACTTTGATGAATGGTTTTTAGATAAAGGTTTCATTATATGTTTATGTTGATCTTAATTATAAATGGTTATTGAGTTTGTTTGAAAGATCCATATCGATTGTGAGTTTATTAATTGTTACTTAACGTGGTCAAAAGACTTATGCTAGATCTAACATTTGTATGAGTTGATTGATTATCTGCAATTAAGTGATTTATTAGTTAATTGTGGTTTGAGACTGTAACCGGTAATAGATTAAGACCAATAGCAATTAATACAACCTAATTGGTGTGATAATTAGAAAATCAATAATTATAGACTTACGTTAACACAAAGTCACTGAATAAATCTCAATGATCTGTTGATAGTTTTAATAGCAGAAATCTTATGTTGATAACACGCCTCAATGTATTCAAGAGAATCTAGTATTAAGGTAAGGTTTATTAGAGATCAATTAACATTAACAGGAGGCTATCCAATTCAGTTGAAATCACCATAATAAACGATCAACAATCATAAAACATATCTGAAACCTGAATCGAGAAATCAGTAATCTAAGTAAATACATGCTTGCCTATCTGATCATCCTTAGTTATCTTTTTCTATCTTATAATTGTTTTTAATTGTTTTTATTAGTTTTCAATTAAATCTACGTTCGTACGGAACTAAAACGCACCCCTTATCTATTTGTAATTTGTAATTTTAGGTTTAATTAATTATTTTAATTTACACCGATTCCCTGTGGTTCGACTTGGTCTTACCAAAGCTATACTATAATACGAACAGCTATTCTTGCCTGGTTGTGTTTAAGTTTACTTTAGTATTTCCAATCAATTAAAACTTGTATTTTTAACGACAACTTAACACGCATCAAGTTTTTGGCGCCGCTGCCGGGGAAGCGGTTTGTTAAATTAAAATTTTCATTTTTTTTTTTAAAAGATATCTTTGTACATTGTTAATCGATTGATAAATTGGCTCATCCATTGTGAATACAACACAACAAAGGTATAAGGAGGATCGTTTTGCTACCCTAAAGGAGTGGGTTTTTAATAAGCTTCGCACTGACCTACTTCTCCGCTTCTGAGTATTTTACAGTGGAGCTACCGAGGACTTTTGATTAACTTTGTAAATAGAATCTGTAATAAATTTTTTGTACTACTTAATTATTTATACTTTTAATTGAACTTATTACTTTTAATTGTTAAATATTGTAATTAATTAATTTGTTATTTTAATTAAGTGTTAAGAATTTTTAAAACTTAAAAACTCTCGAACTGTTCAGTCCCAACCAGCGGCTGAGATTATTCAACCGGTGGTTGGACAGTTCTTCTCAATGGTTTTTTTAGTTCGACCAGCGGCTGGCCATATCCAACCACGGTTGGGCCCTGTTTTTGTTAATTTTTGTGTTTTGTTTGTTTTAGATTGTTTTTATTTTTGTTTTCGTTTTCTATTGTTTTTCTTTTTTATTTTGCAGGAAAGTGCTGAACCATGAGTATGGTTTCGTATATTTTTCGAAACTGCAGAAACGAACCAATCGATATTGAGAACATGACACTTGAAGAGTACGAAGAGTATGAGAACCGGATTCGAAGAGTTCAAATGTCAAGTTTGCAAAATGCAAGAAACGAATCTACCAACTACTGTAATGATTCTTCTGCTGACATGGATGTTGCTAACATGACGCTTGAGGAATATGAAAGGCGAACTCATAATGACATTGTTTTCGAGTTTAATGAGCAAATTCGACAAGGACCATCGGAGTTTTATGCCAATAATGGAGCTCATGCACCATTTCACGAGAAAATAGTGAACTTAGAAGAACAAATGAGTAAATATATTGACACTTCAAGAAAGCAAATGGAAGAATTCGAAGCAGAACTTCGGAACCAAGGTGCAGTTGTGGAAGACAAGGAAGATAGAAAGGTGGAAAATCTTAACAAACCTAAGGTTGGAGGATACAACACAAGGGAGAAACCTAATTTCGAGGATTACACATCGTCACCACCCTACCCACAGGCTTTAAAGAAAGAAATTGTTAGAGATTATACACCTCCACCTCCTTATCCAGCTGCTTTGAATAGATATAAAATGAAGAACGATCCGATAGAATTCACTAGTAGGATGGAGGATGTGCAAGGAGAAATTTCGATCTTATCCCGACCATCGATTGTTGGAGATACGCAATTCATGGAAAGTACAAGTAACCGAAGGGAAGAACTCGAAGCGATTGATCAAAGTCAAGGAGCTTCCATTCAACGGCTTGAGGGGATGGTTCATCAAATCAATAAGTATCCTCATTCTTCTAATTCCTTTATTTCTAATGAATTTTTTAGTGAGTTTAAACAGGTAGAAGAAAATGAAGTGGACTAGTCGATTTTGCCAAATTTTGATTACAAAGATTCAAATGAGGAATTGCTCATGTTACTTGGTACAAATGACGAACAGCTCCTTGAAATAAGAAACCGAGATGGTATGATGACGGAAGAGGAATTGCTAGTTGTTATAGATTTGAATATTGATGAGGTTCCATTATTGCATCTGAAAGTTCAACAGTTGAATGGAGATGATCAAGCAATGGTAAGGATTGTAGAAGACAACGAAAACATAACCGACTGTGATCAGCTGTCAATCGATGGTTGGATTAAAACCCAGCTTGTAGTTGAGATTCAAACGACGGTTGAGTCGTCTCAACCGGCGGTTGGAGTATCTTTTAGTAAAGGTGTAATGTTTTTAACATATGAAGACCCTTTTTGGCAATTCGAGCGGAAAGTGAGTTTCTCGCAGTTTCTGGAAGGTCATGGAGCGTCATGGAAAGGACCTATACCTGCTGTAAACAATAAGTTCCTAATTAATTTCATTTCAATAAATTTACATTTATGGATTACTTATCATTATTACCATCCATGCTTTATCTTAAGTGTGGGGAAAGTCACCCAATTTTCAAGTAAATAAGGGTGGAGTCAAGCTAGTGACTCGAATAAAAACAAGTGCTACTCGGGAGGCAACCCGTGTTTTCTTTTATGTTTTCTTTATTTTTGCAGGTTTGAACTTTGTGGGTGTGTTCCCTGAAAACCCTCACGAGACTATAACTCATCCACTCGGGATATCGAGGGGTTTAAAGGCTTATTGCATATGCTAAATGCAATCATGATTGCCTACGGAAGTGAGCTGTTGTATATTTCAAATCAGATCTCAGAAAGCATGTACTTCATATCCAGGGGAGTTTTTCATTCTAATTTCTTTTCTCCTTTCTTTTACACTTTTCATGTTTATGTACAATGAGGACATTGTACAATTTAAGTGTGGGGATGGGAGTCGAAAATATTAAGTTTTATGTGTTCTCTAAAAACTAACTAGAAAGATTTATCATATTACATAAAATTTTGCGATAATATTATTTTTGGAAAATGATAGTACATTAGGAACATGTATAAAAATGGAATTTTTAAATGCTATTTTTGATATGTTAATAGGCCTAACTAACATTTTTTTAAGATCCAAATTTTTCTAATTTTACACAATCAGTGTTAGACATTTTCATTATATGATGTATTGATAAGCTTTCTATACAAAAGTTTCTGAATTTTAAGAAATAATAATCTAACATGAATATAGTTTTATGAGGAACACAAGTTAATATATGACTTTGTAGTCTTAATTTCTGTTTGATATCTTGACATATTCTGTAATTTTGGGGTTTAAATTGAAATCATTTTGCACTGATCGATTCCTCTGTTGTACTAAGTACAAACCTGGTTTCATCAGAATATCTAAAAAATGAAGAAAATAAAAAATGCTTAATAAAATATAAATATCAGTCAAATTACGTCGCTCTGTTGTACTAAGGTACAGACCTGTCACCGCTTATTTGACTGAAGCTAGAAAAATGGGTACGCTTATACCCGAGTTAAGTTAAGTCGCTTTGTTGTACTGAGGTACAGACCTGTCACCAATGTCTTAACTCTTAAAAATGATTTTTCAATTATTCACCCATTATATAAAAATATGTTCATGATTTGATTCCAGGGGTATATCATCTGTGGGATACATAAGTTATATTCATAATAATAATAATAAAATGTTATTATCAAACCTGAGTACAGAAAGTTTAAGACAGTTAAAAATATCAATAATCATCTTGAAATGTCAAAATAAGAAATTTTGTGCTTAGAAGTGTTTGATGAGGTTTAATATGGATTTATATCAACAATCAAGATAGATTTAATTGTTCCTAATAAAAAGCATGTTTTCTAATATGATCCCTTCATAGCTTAAAATTTTCGCGAAAATGTAATATGTACATTTCTTATCTCCTATTTGTTTCATTAAATTTTCTTTCGTGGAGATAGAATTTCTAGTTTGTAAAGTTAATAGTCTACTTGAGGACAAGTAGAACTTAAGTGTGGGGATATTTGATAACATCAAATACTATCACTTTTATTTAATAATATTTCCCCATTTATATCGATTTTTATTGCATTTATATGATTTTAGAGACTCATTTTGATTATATTTGCAAATAGGACCTAAATATGGAGTTTGGAGTAAAGAGAACGGAATTTGGATCGAAAATAAAAGAAAATGATAAAAGCTGAGTTTTCTGCTAGGCGTTCGTATTTTGGCCATAACTTCCTCATACGGAGTCCAAATGAGTTGATTCAAAAGCCCAAATTTAGAGAACACATAGGGATACAACATATAAAAAATTCAGATTTTTCTGAAACAAATCCAGCCGGCGGATGAATTATTCAACCGGCAGTTGAATCTAAAAATGGAAGGCGGTTGGATACGCGGGTCAAAACCAGGTTTTCGGGTAAAAATCCAACCCAACCGGCGGTTGGATGCGCGATCAGAAGTTTATAAATAGTGGTCATTACCAACCCATATACCACACAATTACATACGAATTAAGTAACCCTTAATTCGGTTCTATGGTTTAAAGGTCGACTAAAGGAGGTATTTGGAGACTAGGAAGCTAGGGTTTGAAGGTTTTCAACCCTAACGAAGATTTAGTTCGGTTTCTTGGGTTTGATTCTTAATCTTTTCTATTTACTATGTGTAATAACATGTCTTTAGATTTGGTTTTGTTTTCTATAAACATGAGCTAATTCTTTTATTGTATTTACTTTGATGAATGATTTTTAGATAAAATTTTCATTATATGTTTATGTTGATCTTAATTATGAATGGTTATTGAGTTTGTTTGAAAGATCCATATCGATTGTGAGTTTATTAATTGTTAATTAACGTGGTCAAAAGTCTTATGCTAGAACTAACGTTTGTATGAGTTGATTGATTATCTGCAATTAAGTGATTTATTAGTTAATTGTGGTTTAAGACTGTAACCGGTAATAGTTTAAGACCAATAGCAATTAATACAACCTAATTGGTGTGATAATTAGAAAACCAATAATTATAGACTTACGTTAACACAAAGTTACTAAATGAATCTCAATGATCTGTAGATAGTTTTAATAGCAGAAATCTTATGTTGATAACACGCCTCAGTGTATTCAAGAGAATCTAGTATTAAGGTAAGGTTTATTAGGGATCGGTTAACCTTAACAGGAGGCTATCCAATTCAGTTGAAATCACCATAATAAACGATCAACAATCAATAAACATATCTGAAACCTGAATCGAGAAATCAGTAATCTAAGTAAATACATGCTTGCCTATCTGATCATCCTTAGTTATCTTTTCTATCTTATAATTGTTTTTGATTGTTTTTATTAGTTTTCAATTAAATCTACATTCGTACGGAACTAAAACGCACCCCTTATCTATTTGTAATTTGTAATTTTAAGTTTAATTAATTATTTTAATTTACACCGATTCCCTGTGGTTCGACTCGGTCTTACCAAAGCTATACTATAATACGAACATGTATTCTTGCCTGGTTGTGTTTAAGTTTACTTTAGTATTTCCAATCAATTAAAACTTGTATTTTAAACGGCAACTTAACACGCGTCAATATATGTATATATATACACGCATCAATATATGTATACACACACACACACACACAGATATATATATATATATATATATATATGTATGTATGTATATATATATATATGTATATATATACACACACACATATATGTATAGTGGGAGGTTCAAATGAGAATCACATAAAATTGAGAACTTGTGAGAACTACTCGATAACGTATTTGTTCACATGTGATTCGCTCTATTCATATGTTAACATTGATGTATGATAGATTTAGAAAGATAAAAATGCTAAAAACTCTAAAAATCACCTCGTAAAATACATTTGAACCTATTTGTTCACATGGTCGTTCATATGTGAACACATATTTGAATTTTTGTGTTTTTCGATATAATTTTAGGATTTTTTTTTTTACTTTCTTATTTATCAATAAAACGTACATCAATGTTCACATATGAATGAAGTTAATCACATGTGAACATATATGTAAACTAGTAGTTCTCACAAGTTTTTAACTTTTTCGTTGGTTCTCATTTGAATCTTCCCCTATATATATATATATAGGGTCCGGATCCAGAGAGGAGCACTATTTTCTTGAGAAGCGTGGAAGCTACACATTCATCAACGATGAATGTTAGCGAATTTCCTTAATATTCATCATATGATATTATAGGTTATAAAAAATAGTATATTCATGAATATTACTAGTTATAACTGCGGTTTTAATTAATATTTATTGGTAAAAATATGTTTTTACACGTTTTGATTATCATTGATCGTGGACGAATTTTAATGAATAATTTTTTAAAGAAACTGATAATATCTACTTCGGTTAACATTCATTAATGATGAATGTTAGAAAATTCTCTTAATATTCATTATATGATATTAAGTTATAAAAAGTAGTTTATCTATAAATATTAGTAGGTATAATATCGGTTATGAGTAATATTTCTTGGTAAAAATATTTTTTTTTTTGCGTTTGATTATCATTTATCGTGAATGAATGATTATTTTCTCTACTTTCCTCAAAAAATTATTTCCCTCTTAATCTCTACAGTGTGTGTATATATATATATATATATATATATATATATATATATATATATATATATATATACACACACATAGAAAGTGATTCTGAGAAAAAAAGGGATTAAATAAAATGTTGAAACAAGTTGACCTTCAATAAAATGTTGAAACAAGTTGACCTTCATAATTTTATGAAGTGTGAAGTTGAATTTTTTTTTTCTTCATACTTAATTTTTAAATGTGAAGCTTATTTTCTTTGATTTCTCATAAAATTTTTGAATTATATGGTTGAGTATTAAGCTTTAGACTTTCATAAATTAATTTGAAGTAAAAAAAAAAAATAAGTTTCACAGTTATATTTTCTTAAAACTTATGTGAAGCAAAAAATAAAAAAAGGTCACAATGAAAACATTTTGAAAAATAAGAAACTATAAGGGTAAAAAAACGTACATGACGCGAAAAAATAAAAGTTCACAACTTAAAAAAGTTGTGAATGCAATTTGAGATCGTTTTTACCGTTTTTATTTTAACTACCTTGTTTCCACTAGAACTCACCATATATATATATATAGATAATCACAATCGATGCTATGTATCTTAAGTATCATTTAAATTTTTATGTAGGTTAATCATTAATTGATGAATGTTAAGTTATAAACTCGTTAACATTCTTCATGTTTGAATATCAAAAATGTATATAAAGTTGACGAATGTTATTAGCAACGTGTATTTGACTATTATTCATTGAAAGATAATTCATTGATAGATTTTAAGTGATAAGCTCATTAACATTGATTATGATGTTCGTTCGACGAATGTTAATGAGTTTACAACTTAAAATTCATTAGCGTATATTCTTTTAATGAATACTCAATGAATATTAATTAGTAAAATACATATTTTCGATCATTATTAACTAATAATATTCACTTTAGTTAGCATTCATTAATGATCAATGAACGGGTTATTAACTTAATTTTTATCAACCGATGTTGTAACTTATAAAATAAATTCATCCGTGAATATTAGTATTTATTGCATGATATTTGATTAATATTTATTGGTTTTGTAATCACGTAACTTGGATCTAGAACACATTTTGAGTAAAGCATACACACATTAAAAGAATGAAACTTGTGAATTGGGAACTACAATAATAATGTGATCGCCTCCTTTTAACAAATTACAAACTAATGGTAGATAATTAAATTTTATCATACAACTAATTAATCTGGGATCCAAACACATAATCATCAGCTGTCTTGATTAAGCTAATATATGAAATATGCTCCATGTTCAGTCAACCATAAAGACAGGGCGTATTTACAAGGGGGAATGGGTTAGGGCAGTTTCCCCAAGAAACTTGAAAATATATATAAAAAAATTATTAATTTAAAGTTATTATTGACATTTTAAAATTTTGTCCCATCAAAACTATATAAGAGAATAAAGTAAATTTTTTCCTCTCCATTTAAAACTTCTAGCTTCGTCCATGCGTAAAGATGAGTTAAATCGGGTCGGGTCAGTTTGTTGATACATTTAATTAAGACGTAAATACGTACTGTAGGTTTTTATGAGATGCAAATTGTTAATGCATGGCACACCGCTCACATATGTTTTAAGCTAAAAAGTCTGCTTTTGTAACACATGTGAATTTACTATATCATGTGCCGAGTTACTATACCATGAAGCTATGGGAGCGAGTGATTGATAATAGACTTCGGAGTGAGACAAAGGTGTCAGAAGATCAATTCGGTTTTATGTTAGGATGTTCGTCAATCGAGGAGACATTATCAAAACTCTTATGGAGAAGTATAGGATAATCAAAAAAACCTACACATGGCTTTGCTAGACCTGAAGAAAGCCTATGATAGTGTCCACGCGAACTAATTTGGAGGCCCCTAAATGATAAAGCAACCCCAGGTAGATACATAAGAGTTATTCGTGATATGTACGAAGGGGCGAAGACTTGCGTACGGACACCAGTGGAAAACACCGAGTATTTCCCGGTAGAAATAGGTCTACATCAGGTATCAGCCCTTAGCTCGTACATTTTTGCCTTAATCCTAGACGAGTTGTCGCGTAGGATACAGGAGAGAATCACATGGTGCCTGATATTTGCTTACGATATTGTTCTGGTATCAGAAATCAAGGAAAAAGGCTGGACCAGTAGAGGGAGGTTCTAGAGGACCAAGGTTTACGACCCGGGATCCGGGGCAGTTACCGGTTCGAACAATGGCGAGTCAATGGTGATTTGTGACTCGAGTTGGCCCGGCGGGTTTTGAAGACCCGACAACTTGAAATCGAAAAAAATCGATTTTTCAGGCAGGCAAACAACGAATTTTGCGAAGGTTACTTTCCGGCGGTCTATTGTTGGCGACCACAAACATATGCTATTTAAATCGATTTAATGTAGGTGTTGAGGATATGGTGGTCGAGCAGATTTGAATCAAAATTTAGGTGAACAATGAAAGTGGAGGTGAATAAAAAATAATGAGGAGAGAAGGTTGACATATAAATCGATAAAAAGTATTATTCAATGACTCAAATGGATGAAGGACTTTAACTGCTGATCATCAAAAGGATTTTTACACATAAATCTTTTGAAAATGGTGAAGTTGTTATGCAAAATCAACATATTTTTGACAATAGTTTGTATAGAATATTTAGCTTCGATTGATTGTAAATAAATGACACTTTAAGATGTGTTGCGAAACTTAGCTCTAAGTTTCGCAATTGCAAGTTTCGCAATAGCTTATGTGGTAAAGTATATAAACCACTTGTGTGTGCCATTTGTTTTTAAGCCTTTCATTTTCATATCTTTGTAATTAAGATAGAGAGAGAGCTTGAGAGAGAGACAAGCTAGTAGGTTATGATTCATTGACAAATAAATAAAAGATCACATCTTTTATTTACGATTTTGCATTTCGATTTCGATATATTTTCACGTTTTACACTCGTAATTGATTTCTGCTCGATTACTTGTGATTCGATTAGCTGTAGATTCCATGGATTAACAGAAGGATTTTAACCGATGATAATTTGTTGCTCCCAACACACAAACCGATTACACCGGTGGTCTAACCGGTTTAACCGGACCCGATTAACCTCCCGGTTCAGTACAAAAACTGGTTTTTAAAATCTTGGTTATGGAGAAGTATAGGATAATAAAAAAAAAGCTACACATGGCTTTGCTAGACCTGGAGAAAGCCTATGATAGTGTTCCACACGAACTAATCTGGAGGACCCTAAATGATAAAGAAACCTCGGGTAGATACATAAGAGTTATTCGTGAAATGTACGAAGGGGCGAACACTTGCGTACGGACACCAGTGAAAAACACTGAGTATTTCCCAGTAGAAATAGGTCTACATCAGGGATCAGCCCTTAGCTCGTACCTTTTTGCCTTAATCTTGGACGAGTTGTCGCTTAGGATACATGAGAGCATCTCATGGTGCCTGATATTTGCTGATGATATTGTTCTGGTATCAGAAATCAAGGAAGAAGGCTGGAACAGTAGAGGCAATATCTAGAGGACCAAGGTTTACAAATTAGTTAGACAAAAAACCGAATTCTTACAGTGTAACTTCGACGGGAATAAGGATGAGCAGAACAATGGAGTAGACATCTATATTGGGGACCAGATCCTTCACCCGCATGAGTCCTTTAGATACCTGGGCTCGATGTAATACAGATCAAGGAGGAGCGACGACGACGTGACTCACCATATAAAGGTAGGCTAGTTGAAGTGAAGAGCGGCGATAGGCGCCATGTGTGAACAGAAAGTCCCGCTTAAATTGAAAGAGAAATTTTATAAGTAGCAATGAGACCTGCTATGTTGTACGGAGCAGAATGTTGGCCGATGACTAAGGCTCAAGAAATGAGGATGGAAGTGACGAAAATGAGGATGTTAAGATGGACATGTGGTAAAACTATGTTATATATGATACCGAATGAAGTTTTTAGGGTAGAGCTAGAAGTCGCGAGCATCATCAATAAGTTGAGAGAAGAAATACTAAGATGGTTTGGACACGTAAGGAGGAAACCGCACATGGCGTTAGTTAGGATAGTGGAAGATCTCAATGTAGACGGCTTGAAGAGAAGAGGTAAACCAAGACGTACGTGGGATGATAGGCTGAAACTCGACATGAAGGAGCTTCTCTTGACCGAGGACATGACCTCTGATAGAAATTTGTGGAGGACTAGAATTAGGATTGATGAGTAAAGTGTCTTTGGTAAATTAGTATATTTATTATATTGATATAGATATAGATATTTATATAATTAAATAGTCATGTAGAGTGTTTTTAGATAGGATTGGAATAGATGAGTATGGTGTTTTAATTTGGATATATGATAGACGACTAGGTCTAGGTAGATATAAGTTTGATTATTTGAGGGGTATTTTAGGTAGTTTTAAGATAGATATGTATTGTGTCTTAAGTTGATACATATGTATTTCTATTATTCGTACATCTTTTGTTATATAAATATATATATATATATATATATATATATATATATAATCTTATCAACTTAGTTATACCTACAGAGGGAAGCACTATTTTCTGCGGAAGCTACACGTTCATTAACGATGAATATTAACGAATTCCCTTAATATTCATCATATGATATTATAGGTTATAAAAAATAGTTTATTGATGAATATTAGTAGTTATAACAACGGGTTTGATTAGTATTTATCGGTAAAAATATGTTTTTCTACGTTTTGATTATCATTCATCGTGAACGAATGTTAACGAATAATTTTTCAAAGAAAACTGATAATATTCACTTCAGTTAACATTCATTAATGACGAATGTTAGAAAATTCTCTTAATATTCATCATACGATACTATAAGTTATAAAAAGTAGTTTATCTATGAATATTAGTAGGTATAACATTGGTTTGATTAATATTTCTTGATAAAAATATATTTTTTTTAGGTTTGATTATCATTCATTGGAAATTAATGGTTAGTTTCTCTACTTCCCTAAAAAAATTGTTTCCTTCTTGATCCCTACCATATATATATATATATATATATATATATATATATATATATATATACATGGAGCATATTGCATATATTACGCCCTGTCTTTAGTTAAAGTAAGTTCAAGTCGAACACTAGGAACGGTGTTTATTTAATTAAAATGGAATTTATAGTTAAACTAATAAAAAGTAAATAACAAAGGGAGGCGTTTTAGTTCCGTACGAACGTATTAAAGAAACTAATGAAACTTAAATTAAACAAAGCTATTTATAAGACAACTATGGATAAATGAATGTATTTACTTAGACTTTTATTCCCTAGATTCAAGTTGTCATGTATGTTTACACCGTTGGATAATTTTATTGTGAATAAATATTTTGTGGAAAGTCACCTTATCTGGTTAACAATTCCTATAAAATCTAGATGAGACACAAGACTCGTTATAAATACACAAGAAATCATTTCTATGTGTTGTCTACCTATTCTTTATTTAATTAAGCACTTCAACCGCTTATTGCGATTTATCCTAGCGACCTTGAATCAACAAGAATCTAATAATCGTCGTTTGACAACTGTCACATTAAATCAAGTTCAATAATTATTATTATTCTTAACCTATCGTCGATTAAAGCTTCAAGCCACAACTATTTAAAAAGTTAAACAATTGCAAATAATTAATAAACCTAGACAAGACTACGTTATAGAAAAGGTTGATTAATCACATTAAGTAATAATTAAAGATCAAGTAAATAAGATAGATCTTTCGGATAAACACAATAAACTTCATAAAATTAAAATCTCAATGTAAACACACATTCAAACTATCATCTAGGTATTATTATCTATAACCAAATACACAATAAATTAGTTCATGATTAAGTTATACAAAATCAGAAACTATATCCAAAGAAACGACATATTAAATTGAATACGAAACTAGATTAAGAAAACCGAATCGCGAAACGCGTGTCGAAAGCTTAATCGTAGAAAAATCCTTTAAGTCCCGCATCTCTAATTCGTTCCTAAAACTCTTAGAAAATTGCCTTTGTCGAATTAGGGTTAAAGAAGTTCGTCTAGTTTATGTCTGGGGTAAGGCCTCTATTTATAGATTTTGAAACCGACATCCAACCAGCGGTTGGGCCTTCCAACCGGCGGTTGGGCCGTGCGTTCCACCGCCTCAAAGCCCGTCAGCCTCCAACCGGCGGTTGGGCTCGGGTTACAGAATGTTCTTTCCGCGATCCAGCTTTCAACTTTTACACTTTTACACTCTTATCCTTTTTCCTCAGTTTTTCTTCGTTTTAAGTCCATTTTCCATCCTTTTTTCAGATTCAAGCCATAATTACACCTAATTGCAAATATGAACAAAATAAATATCTAAAACCATATAAATGCAATATAAATGTATTAAAAACTAGGAAATATTGTTAATTAAATATGTACTTATTTGATGTTATCACTTATCCTACCAACAGTATGGGCTTCTCTTTTTTCTTATTAAAAAATATATATAAAAATATTACCTTTAAAAAGAATTACTTAGAATTGAAACTTTTAAGGGGCAGTTGCCTTTACATCAATTGAAACGTCCCGAGTTCTTTTACCTTGTTAAGTAATTGCTTGGATTAAAACTCAAATAATAAAGCCCCCACAACTCAAAAATGTTAATAAAACTCATTATAACATTTATTCAATCAAATTGGACTCAAATTAGTAATTTCCTAAAACATGACAACTACCCGCCGGGTAGCCACTCACGCCGCACGTTATGTTCAAAAATACAAAGGATTTACCCGTTTCAACCTAATGTACCCCCCGGGCACCCAACCTGGTACCACTAGTACCCACCGGGTAAAGGATGTACCAGCTGGGTAATCTTGCAGATATAACAATACACAATTTTTTATCCAAGTGCACTTCCAGAGTTTTAACACTAGATAACAACTCAAAAATCCAAATTTCTACCATAATCAAAACACTATTTCTTTACAATCAATTTGACCACCTTCAATTTGAAAGTTTCCGCAATGTTATCAGATTTTCACTAACAAGATTTTTCTCACAATTATGTATTTCAAACCACACATTTTTAAACAAGTAATCCAACTTAAGATTTACAACATCAACCTTCAACATAAACTTCTAAATACATATAAATCACACTTTTGTTTACTTGCAACCAATTTACATAACTAAATACTAGTAACTTGTCATAACCATAACCAAATATCCACATTTGTACACTTGACCCACAACATTACTAAACTTTTATAGATAACAATTTCAACAAGGATCAAATTTTACTCACTTGATCAAAGTTTACTCAAAGGGGGCTTTTATCATTAGTAGAGCATGATTTGCAAAATGGATTGACTTACTAACTCAATAGCAAGTCCATCACTAGTTGATCTTTGGCTCATTGCCCAAATACTCCTTGGCCCGCTTGTGCTACCTGTATAACAACAACAAAATAATGGAATAAGCCTCATGCTTAGTAAGTAAAGTGAATTTAAATCAACAACAACATAAGCAACAATAATATAACAACCAATATTAAGGATCCTTAATTTATTCATTTGACTCAAAGAGTCCCACTTTTTGGTGTCAAGGCTTAACAATTGAGGTTTTTCAAGTTTCAATGTCACCTTTGAATTTCACCATTAAAGATGTGCACATTGATCACCCCATGTGTCACAATGGCACCACCTTATTTCCACCTCAAGATGACACACACTTGACTACTACTCATGTGATACAAGTGTTGTCATCTTATAATTTTCTCCCCCATTACTTACTTTGTAAGTTTGATTAGCTCTCTTAGCAACTTTCTCCACTCTTTGATTACCTATGCATATTAACATATATACAAGGTTACATACAACTCAAAGAACTCATTTCTAACTCATTTACATCTCTCCAATTAAAGCTCAAGTATTATATCTCATAACACTAAAACTCACTATCAAGCCACCTCTACTCTTTTGTGTTTATGAACACATATATCTTTAAGAGTTTAACCTCCTCTTTCAACAACAATAACAACCTCATTCATCAAAAACTCTATTTTAACCAACCCATCCAAACACTCTAAATTTATATAAACTCATCTCTTTTAGGTTTAAAATACTCAAATAAGCTCATTTATACTCAATAACAACATTACAACCTCCCTACACCCAAAAATCATATTTTTCCCCCAATTTCTCATGTTAGGTTCATACTACAATATTCAAGAACAATCAAATAGATGGTGAATGGATGTTAGTCTTACCTTGATGATGATGAATAAAGGATTAAAAATCCTAATTAAGTAAAACCCTAGCTCAATTTTTATTTTCTTCTTTCTCCCTTCCTTGGGTCACCAACGACACTCACACAAACACATACTAAACTCGTTCAGATTTTGAAGGAAAGAATTATATGTATTTAATTTAGTTTCTTAACCCCCAAGCATCCTCCTTTGACAATTATAATCCCTCTAATATTTTCAGTTTACATCCTAGCCCCCTTATCTTACTCATCATTATATTTTCAGCCCAGCTAATAACATTTGTATTTAATACCAAATACTTATACAATTATAAATTAAATTACACATTTAATATGATTGATAACTTACAAAATTTGGAGTGTTACATCAATGTACATGCTACGCTATATTTTCATGTTACAGATGTTTAATTTGTTGTTAGATAATTATAAATCGATGAGGTAACTAGTTGATATTTCCCGCCATATATGCTCTTTATTATATATGATAAACTTAGTGGACATTTTAACGTATGTGTTCCTCATGCTTGTTTTTTCTATTTTTTTAAATGCATTTTGAATATAAGACCATACCCAATGATGGCTAAAACTGACTGAAATCTACTGGTCACATCAGCGCTACGTCAGCTTTTCTCAAAACTGACTGAAACTGACGGACCCCTGCCATCAATGACACCGTCACTCTAATTTTTTAGTCCACATTTACCAATTTATCTTTATTTATATACATACGAACAAAAAAGAAAAGCAAAAAAAAAAAAGAGTTGACAGACGATCCGTTTTCCGACGGAACCAACCGACGGCTCCGTGTCATTGGTGTTGGTTCCATCGGTTGGAACCGACGATAAAACTGACGGACCATTAGGACTGCTCCAAAAACTAGCAACAAGCTAGATATGAAAAAGATTAAACAGAGTTACAATGAATGAGATTCGGGTTGCTCATGCTTGATTGCAAACATTTTGTTGAGAAATTAAACCAAAGCTAGCTAGAACAAGGTTAGTATACTTTAAGATAGAAGAAGTTAAATGCTAGAATTCCATCAAGTGCATTTCTAATCAATACAAAATTTAATCAACTATGGTATACGAGTAGTATAAATAAAATCATTTGTCTTCACAACATATTTACCAAACTCATGCATCCTAAAAAATATATCCCAAACTAACATATTTTCTTTTATTTTTTTCAATTTCTTCTTCGCATCATTTATATCTTTTTGCTTTAACTAATTTATTTGTTTTTCATTTCTTTGCAACAACAACTACACTAAACAATAAATAACATCTAGATCATATATACATATTAGGGATACGTAGTCACAAACACCTAGATCATACATACTTGAAGATGTATTTACAAAGACCGAGGTTCAATCCAATCCAAAATTTTCATCATCGGTAGTCACTTTTCTAGTAGTGAACCTACACATAGTGTCAATTTTCATTAAGAATAAATGAACTGTATTTTCCATTTTTATGATCAAAAAAGAAGGGAATAAAACTCTCAGAAAAATGATACGAACGAAAAGAGCTACTACGACAAAGCAGACTCACAAGTCACTACTACCATACATTGATAATGTATAAATGAATACACATGACAGGATAACCGTAGTGATGATCACAAAATATATTTTATGGCAGTGGCTTGGCGGTTGAGGGCGAAGGAGTGAGCGGTCGGGAACTAGACGGTGTATGAAATGGGGACGGGATGAATATAGCGGCCATAGGGTTTTTTAGCCTTTCAATTTTTATATGTTACTAAAAAAGGAGAGATAAAAAGCTATACATTAGTTAGGAATACATTTTTAACCTAAGGTTAAAGAGGAAGACTTCTTAATAGGGAAAGGAGTGAAAGAATTTTCATCTTGCCCCCTTCACTTTTCTTCTATACATTTTACTCCACTAAAATTTTTTTCCTTATTTATTCTAACTCTCTTTAACCCTCCTCAGTTGTTACGCCGCCTGATTCCTTATGTATTTTCCTAAACTTTTTCCTTATTTATTCTAGATCGCCTTCGATTTTTTTTCAATTTTATTTTTAATATGTAAATGTAAGATGCATTAAAATTTATATGTAGTGGAATTAAGATGCAGTAGTGTTATACTTGTCAATATCGCTATAAAAATATAAGGAATTTATTATTCAATGTGATAAATGTAACATGCAGTGGAATTCACATGCACTGCAATTATAATGAAGTAGTGTTAAAATGTACTCTTTGTGACTAGTAACAGTTGTTGTATATAGAACTTAATCACATGATGTTAAGTGTACATATTTATTACGATGTGAAGAAATGTAAAATGCAGTGTGACTTATATAAAGTGAATTTAAAATAACCATTGCATCATGCTTTTAAATTAAACATGGTACATCATCGATCTATAAAAAATTATTGCATCATGCTTTTTCAATTAAAACACACTACATCATCAATTAAAAACGTATTGCATCTTGCTTTTGAACTATATACATTGCATCATGCTATTAAATTAAACACATTGCATAATCGGTAAAAAATACTGCATCATCGGTAAAAAAAATACTGCATCGTGATTCTAAACTAAATACACTGCATCATGCTATTAAATTATACACACTCCTTAATCGGTCAATAGGATCATTGCATAATACTTTAAAGTAAACACACTACATCTAGTTTATAGGGATAATAATTGCATCGTAGGTGTGTAATTCGGTTGCTAATATTTACAAAAATAATAAAAGCTTATCAAAAATAAAAAATAAGTTGTTACAAATGGCTAAAAAAAACTAAAAACAAATTTACAAAATAAAATAAAAAATAATTAAAAAAACTTGAATTTTTTTTTTGAAAGTGTACATTTAAATTTTACAAATACAAAAGCAAAAAAAATAATGAAAAAAATATTAAAAAAGGTAAAATATAAGTTAAAAAAATTATACAGGTACAAATATATATATATATATATATATATATATATATATATATATGTGTGTGTGTGTGTGCGCGCGCGCGCGCGCGCAAAGAACACCTTAAAAATAAGAACGGTTAAGAACACCTCAAATGGACAATGACTCTTCATAAAATAGTCACATTCGTACATCTCAAATATGCAAAGAAAAATAAACGTACACTTTTAAAAATGTATAAAAATCGAAAAAAACGATTCATGCACGATTATCTCTGTAATTGTGCATCAATCGTTTTTTCGATTTTTGTGCATTTATGATGGTTTACATCTATTTTTATACACATATATGAGATGTATTAGTGTGAATATAATGATTTTATTGGCTAGTTGTGCATTTAGAAGGTGTTCTTAGCCGTTCTTATTTTTAAAGTGTTTTCATTGGCACTTTACCCCATACATATATATATATATATATATATATATATATATAATATAATATAATATAATATAAAAAAAACGTAAAAAGATAAAATAAAAAGAGTAAATAATATTAAAAAAATAAAATTTCCGGTCACATACAGTGGCGGCAACGGGATGGCAGCAGGTGGGGTGGGGGTGGGGTAGGTGGAAGAAGGAAAGAGATGATAATAAAGAAAATGGAGGGGATGTAAATGAAAATAGAAAGAATGTGGAGGTGATGCTAGTTAAAATTAATGTTATGGTTTTTTTTTTTTTTTAACTTTTGTTCTCATTTTTTTTCTAAGCAATTATCCCAAACTTATTTTGTAAAAGGCATGTATTTGGTAAATATGTTTTAAAGACACTCCGGTTTAGTCAAAAACTCAGTAGAAGTTATAGTAATAATGTTTTTCATAACATGACCAAAACAGCAATTGATGCAACTTTCTGTATGTGGAAGTATCAAGTGGTCAGTAGTGTTGGCAATTATAAAAAGGTCCGACTTGCACAAATCTGCATGTTTTTGTCGGGTAGGGTTTAATGATTCCAAGATTATAATTAATTAAATATTTCCGCCGACCCTTGGCTTTAATCCATCGGTAAACTAAAATTATTCCATGTTTAATTAATTATTACTTCACTTGCACAAATCAACAGTTTTTACCCTCGATGGTCAATATGGTATGTCACTACTAAAAAAATGTGTACTAGACACGGATATTTCTAAGAGAACTACTCCCTCCCTCTCTCATTATAAGTGTCCACATTACTATTTCAGATTATCTCAAATAAATATACATTTTAATATTACAACAAATCAAAAAAGATTTTAATAAGTAGATATGTTATTTGATTTTTGCAAAGTGGAGTTAGTGGAGAATTTTAAAACTGTGTGCAAGTCAAAGTAAAGACTTTGACTGTAACAGAGAGAGTAATATGTGCGAAATTACTCACGCATAAAACTCTATAGAAGTACTAATTAAGCACATAAACTCACACAAACTTACAAATTAAATGAAAACTAAAACTCTATAGTAGTATTAATTAAGCACATAGACTATATATATATATATATATATATATATATATATATATATATATATATATGGTCAAAGGTTCAATAACAACCAGAAAAGGTAGAGAACTGCGAAAACTTTTAAATTATAGAAATTTTTATATGTTTAATGATTGAATCACATGTGATTATTGACGTAGATTAATGTTAAAAACAAAATAGTTTGATAAAATCTCAAAATAACTTTTAAAATCAAATTTATATTTTTTGTTCACATGTGCACATATTTCTTATATTCAATAATTTAACATATTTTTAGTCATTTATAACTTTATTTTGTTAATAATATGAACAATAAATAACATTTATATGTAATTTGTTGTGTTTACATGTATAAAAACAATGTAATTTAAAAATTTTCGTAGTTCTGTACCTTTTTGTGATTCTCGTTTGAACCTAACCCATATATATATATTGAATGGATGGGGTGAGAAATAACAATTAGTGAGAACTGTTATAACATCTCACATCATACTTACCATATATATATATATATATATACCAATTGAGCATATATAGCTCAAGTGGTACCGTCACCACAAACGCTCAGACTCTACATGTGTGATATATAGATCAGGGGTTCGAATCCGTTCCTCAGCATATGTGGTTGATTTGTGGACATATGATTTACCCAGCGTTGATGCTCCTAGTGGGTGGGACGGACGGGTACCATTAGAATATGATACATGGATCAGGGGTACCCTTCAAATTACCTTTTTTCTTTATATATATAATATCAATTTAATTTGATAGTCATGACTTATCTGCGTTTTAAATTTCACCCACTGAATTGACTATATTAACATTTAGCAAAGCTAAATGCAACTATTCATTCAATAGTTGATGAATAGTATATATATATATATATATATATATATATATATATATATATATATATATATATATATATTAGTTATTTAAATTATTTTTGTTCATGTACAAATGTTACTTTAATACACTTTAATATTATGGAAGACTTATTTGAAAAAAATATTAAAAATGGTAAAATAAATTTAAAGTTAAACTAATATGATTTTAATTATGTAAGATGAGTACAATGAATTAGTTAGGAGAGAAAAAATTATAGAAATTGATTATCAATGTTATGAAACACTTTATGAGAAAATGTTGAATTTGATAAAGGAAATGTGAAATTAGACAAACATTATTTGAATTATGTAAGATGAGTATGGTGAATTAATTAACATGATGAAAGTGATAAATGATTTGAAGGGAAGGTAGAAATGTGAAGAATTTGATATTTTCTTATTTAAATAATAATAACAAAACACTAAAACTTTTGGTTTTAAGTTTTATTTACATGATTGTTAAAGATGATGAACTTAATATTTTAACAACGTGATGTTGAACTTATATTTGAACAAATACAAATGATATTACCATCACCGATAAATATTTAGTTAGATGAATTTTTACAACTTTTAACTATAGAAAAAGCATTAAAGTTATTTTGTAGTTGAGAAATAATAAATGCTACTTTTTATTTACTTAATTTATAGTAATAATATGTTTCATTGTTTAAAATATTGACATTTTTAGTAATAAACTATATAATTTACGACTACTATGAACATATGTAATTATAATGTTTATGAACAGTATAACATAAAACTATAATTTTTTAAATCTAGCTTCAATGCGGGGTTTAAGAAAATCTCGTTAAGCACGTAACTAATTAAACTATATAGTAATACTTTTTGAAGCTCAAAACTTTCATAAGTAACCATTTAAATAAATAGGTATCGCTTAATTTTGACACACTAGATCCTCTACAACTCATTCATATTCCATCGAAATATTACTTGTTTCATGAGCGTAGGGCCTCTAAAATTTTTAAGAAAATAAAGGCTTTTAACATGTAGTTAAATTCCATTAATTCCTTTGTTTTCTGAACATTTAATTTGTAGAACGATCAAGCCAACTAACCATATATATATATATATATATATATATATATATATATATATATATATATATATATATATATATGAGTATGATATATGAAGAATGATTTTATATGAGAGAAAGGAGAAAAGAGATCTTGACCTTTAATTTAATTGATCAATAGTTTAAAGACGGGATGACATAAATTGTAATTAATTGTAATATAATTTGACTTATAGAGGGGCAAAATTGTCTAGATAGATTCACTTATATTTTTGAAACCGTCAAATTTTAATATATCCCTTTGAAGGTTCCTAAAAATGTGAGGCACTTTTAAAAATAAACGGACGTCATTCTATTTGTTTTCTTGATTCAGTATTGTAATTAAAAAAGGAATTTAATATGTTGGTTCCCATTATCACTATCAATTTTATGTGAACAAATCGTGTCATGTTATTTGAATATTTTTTTAGTGAAAACACCATGATAAATATTCATTAGTTTCTAATTTTATATTGCTATATTTTTCTAAATAATTTCTAAATCGTCATCATTTTTTTTTTTTGAATCGATGGGTAATTACATTATCAATCAATTTTGTAAAATTTTAGAATCGATGTTATAATATTTTAGAATCATTAGTTTTTAAGGTTGATGTTGTTATACCATTTTAAATTTTGTGAATCAATTTTATCAAATTTATGAATCAATATAATAATTATATTAAATCAATTTTATTAAATTTATGAATCAATATAATAATTTTTTGAATCAATTCTATATATTGTTGAATCGTGATAAAAAGTCTGATTCAATGTTATAAATATGTGAATCAATTTTTTAAATTATACTTAAATATCTTGTTCATTTATACTACATTAATTCATAGTAATGGATTTATGAACCTAGTTAATCATTATTTTAATTGGAGTGATATTTCATCATTGTTGACAACTATATATATATATATATATATATATATATATATAAATATGTAGTTTTAAACACAACATTATCATTTGAAACGAAGATTATTAGTTATTTAATTCTATAATAATAATAAAAAATTCATGGATGATGATTAACAATCAAAAGTATATGGATGACACCTGTTTCTGATTATATCGACTTACGAGAAGGTTGGAACTTTTGATCTCCAGTTTTTTAATAAACCAAGAACCAATTTTGATAATATGTTTTTTCATTTGAAATTCTCGGTCTCAGAAAGAACCATCAAATTTCGTTACATATGATATATGATATGAATCATCAAATAATTACTTTTTGAAAACTAGAAAACCGTTTCTCCACGATTTAAGGGAATAATTAGCCAGACAATTAATTAGTGTTAAAAAATAGCATAATACCCTTCTATTAATATTTGAAATGATTGACTCAAAATGCTTCATCCTCTTCTCTTCTAAAACTTATTTCCTTTTTATCCTCCAAATATATATATATATATATATATATATATATATATATATATATATATATATATATATATATATAGGGTGGGTATTAAGAGGGAAGTAAAAAAATGGAGGAAGGAGGGAAGCTATTCTTAATCATACATTCTGGTCAACTTAAAAGTCAATACGGTGACAAAATTGTAAATAACTCAAAAAAATTCTAAATATTAATATTCATTTGAAAAGAATGTTAATCAAAATTACAATTTAATATTTTTAAACATTCTTTTACGATGAATGTTAACTCATATACATTATTATACATTGATGAATGTTAAGTTATCTCGTTCAACAATGTATAAAAACATATATAAGTTAATATTCATCATAAATTGTTGTTTATGAATATTAATTGTAATTTTGATCAACATTCATTCCGAATGAATGTTAATGTTCTGATTTTTTTTTTGTGAAATTCGATGGTTAATGACGACTATAATTAAATTAATTACTTGTATATAAGTTTTGTATGTTGAGATTTGTTTAATTTTATTGTATTCATTGGTGAATCAAAATTTTCACAAAAACTCAAAAGTTATACCCAAAATTCTTAATATTCGATGAATATGAATTATGACGAATTAAAGATATGTATGAATGCATTTGATGAATTTGAAATTTATAATGTCTTGATTGATTTACATGCTTTAATTTTAAATTTTAAACAAAAATTGATGAAATGTGTATTATATATGAGTTGGAGAAGATACAAGAAAATGTGTGGTTGAGGTTTGCTTCCCTCGTTCCCTCAAATTTAAAGCTTCCCTCTTGATCATTTATTTATATATATATATATATATATATATATATATATATATATATATATATATTCATATATAGCATATATATATGTGACTCATGTACCCTTATAGATCCGCATCAACATGTTTACATTGATTTTTTAAAGTTTATACATAATTTCGTTATATAATAAATTTGTCACATAGAAATTGGATATATACATAGTTTGTTAATTCTTCACTTGACATCTCAAATTTTAACTTGTGACTCAACTCGTAAGAGTTAATATTTTACAGTATATCATTATTTATTTATTTATGTGTATATGTATAATAAGTATTTAAGATAACTAAAATATGATAACAGTCGTTAAGTAGCTCTAAGTAAAACCAATGTTATTTCATGGAGGATAGGTAATCGAGGAATTCCAACGAGAACAAACCTTCATGAAAGCGGTATGGATCTTGATTTGACGAGGTGCCCTTGTTGTGAGAAGACTTGGAAACGGTGGAACACTTGTTCCTTTCTTGTCCGATTGCGGTAGAGGTGTGGGAAAAAACGCTAAAATGGTGGCAATTGAAGGTACCGATCCCTCCTACGGTAGTTGATGTTTTCAATTTTCATGAATCCGCTTTAATTGTGGATAGTCGAAAACAGTGAATGGGTGTAGTCATTCAAACGATTTTCTGGGTGTTGTGGAAATTCAGAAACGAGCACACATTCAACTTGAAAAAGCCTAGAAAGGATGTGCTTATGGATAATGTTATGTTAATTTCTTTCTTATGGTTAGGTAACAGAAGCAAATATGTAAGCATCAAATGGTTGGATTGGATAAACAATCCATGTCTCTATATGTAGTCCTCTGTTTTTCCCCTAGCTTCTTGTTAGATTTTAGTTATTTCACATTTGCAGTTCAAAAAAAAAAAAAATGCTCACCATCAATCGAAACAAAGACTTAGTTTAAGATAAATTATAGTCATTTCTTTTTCTATTTTGTCTATTTATTGTTTTTATGACATTAATTACACTAAAAGTTGTCTAATTTTATGACTCGTAAGAGTCGCACAAGACTCAAAAGAGTCACACACGGCTCGGAAGAAGCAATAAACGACTCGTAAGAGTCAAAATAATTTAAGAGTCGGAGACCGAGTTGTCTTGTTTTTTGGATATTTGACTCAACTTGTAAGAGTCGACTCTTGAATCGTAAGAGTCTAACAACTATGGATATATATGTTGAAGTTTGGTAACAAGTTCTCAAACAATCCAAGGTACATCCAAATTGAATCACATCATTTCTACGGAAAGAGCTGTTTGAACCACGACATTTAAAAGGATGCTAAGTTTACAATAGTAACTGTACGTTAAGTTGCAGTGATATGACTTCAGAAGCATTGAAAAAATGACAATAAATTTATGCAAGTAATTATAGACCATCATTCAATTCATAATCTGTGGATATGTATCCTTGAATTCTGTCCTATATATACATTGACCCGCAGTCACCTACTAGCTAGCTAGTTATGATATGAGTGTATTAGATAAACGTGTAATTAATTAAAGGGCTCAAATTCTTTTTAATTAATGGCTTAATAATATAAAATTTTACTTAAGAAACTAGCAAAAGATAGCAGCATATCATGTCGGTATCATGTAATTGATGATACAGATAGTTTGGAAATTAAACAAGAGAAAAAGAATAGTACAAATGGAATTAATAAACTGTTTTGCTTCAACTGGGTCGATCGTCATAACTAATTATAGTTTTGTTTCCTTTATCTTAAAACCAACGTCACATATCACATCAACTTCCCATGCAAGAGACGTTTTATATGTTATTCTAGATCGATTACCGCCTAAATTAACAATTTGTTACTAGAACATCATCCAGTTGGTTTGAAGATGGTTTACAGTTTCATTTTTCCTAGTTTCTCAAATCAAAGTTCAATTCCATCAGTTGCCAGAGCGATCTAGCTATGTACATGATGGCATGGGTTAATCTCCGGCTTTTGGATCTTAGTTCCATCTGACTCTTAATTGCATCTTTTAGCAAAACAATTAGTTACAATATATCTGCCATGAGTTGCAAATTTGATATTTGGAGCGCATGCACTTCTATTACAATTTCTATGAAAAAACCGTCTAACTTTGATCAACCGTCATGAAACCGCCAATCACATGTAGTTACATAGTGAACAACATATGAGATGATTTATTTATCGTAATTTACCAAGGCCACCGATAAAAGGTTAGTTGTTGTCCCCGTGTGTTTGAATTTTAAAAATCAAAATATATATCAAACAAAGGCCATTTTTTCACAATCTTTTAATCTTGACCAATTAAAAGGGGTGTAATAAATACTTGGATGAATTGAACCTGCAAAACTTACTACCCATTTTGGGTACACTGAATTCTGTGAAGGATAAAAATACATTGAATTATGTTTAGATGATTCAGCAAGGCAACCAAATGAGGGCTGTAGCTCTGCACTCTCTTTGATGACTAAAGACAAAACCCTAGCTACTTCAATTCTAATCCTACACCACCCTCCAAGAATTAACTTCAAGAAACTTCCATTCACAACAAATTAAAGCAAAACACGACACAACAAAACAAAACATAGTATGAAGTTGTGAACATCTTCTTATGTTTCGCCTTTTTTAATACTCTCTCCGTTTCGCCTTTTTTAATACTCTCTCCATCACACTATGAATATTCACTTTGACAATACACAAAGTTTTAAAAAACTCTATTAACTCTACTCTCCACCAATCAAATACTATATTTATCCATTAAAATCTATTTTGATTGATTGATATACAAAATTGACACTTATTTGAAACAACCAAAAATAAAAATTTTTATTTGGACAACCATAACGTGAATTTCTAAGTTTTATCTAAATTTGGGTAACTGTCACAACAATTAAAATTTCGTTTATATACCTTTTGCAGCACAACAAACAAAAATCTGTCTCTTTCACTTTGTTTATATATATGATGATATGATAAACTTAACCCTAAATCAATTTCATGCAAGAAAATATTCAAAATCTGTTGCACCAAAATTCAATTTCAAAAACAAGACAAAATCAAAATGTACGTGATCATATTTCCAAATCCCTAGTTATATATAACAAACACTCATGTTTATGTTTTCAATGAAACTTTCACAACTTATTGATATTGTTAGACAACAAAGACAGCATGATATGCATGCAAATATGCAATGCAAGAAGATATAGATTGGGAAGCTTATTTCTAGTTTATATTACTACTATTTAACAAGTTATGGAGCTCCAAACATATATTACAAAAGTAAAAGAAAAAGGGTAAAGACTTCATAGTTTCTCACTACCATCCAACTTAACCTTCATTATCTATACACAATATTTTGTTCCCATTTTACCCTCAGCTGGTCAAACCAACAAGTACACTCTTGGGAACATTAAATTCCATAAAGATGTCACCTTTTGGCACCAAACTTAAATCTTTATTTATTCAACACATGACATCTTTGAGAAGCTTGTACCTTCGAGTGCTAGTCTTTGGTGACGGAGCTCCGGTGGATGATGATGACTTGATTTTATCAGAACCCTCTTCACGGTTATGTTGCTTGATCTTTTCACCGGAATATTCTGACCGGTTGCTAATTCTTGCTTCACCCTTTAATTTCTTTGAAGAACCACCGTGTTTGGTGGTTCTAGTCAGCTCAGTTTGGCACCAATCACATAGCTCCGGCGGCCCAGATGATTCACTATAGTAGTTGCTACAATACCTATATTTAAGTTGTAAGACAAAATAATTAAAAATATTTTTTTTATTGAATAATTAAGTTATAAGTGCGACGTGCACTTACCAAGAATAGAGTTGTAAGAAATAAGAATATATTTATGGAGAACAAAAAGATTTGCAGGAGCTACACATGGGATTATAATATTTGTCTTAATGGTCATGGTCAAGGTCAACATAAAATAGTACAAATGTAATGTAATGCATTAATAAAAAGTGAATAAATAGTTACTTCGTGATGGAAGTGGTGGTAGTGGCGGTGGTGGAGGTGCGCTGAAGGCGGTTGTTGTAATAGTAACTTATTACCTCCTTCCACTTATGATGATGTACTAATTCATTAAACCATTAAAAAGTTTCACAATTTATATGAATTAACTAGTGGGCATGGGTTAAATCTTAAAAAGCTTCAAACTTTAAATGAATTAAATTGTGGGTGTGTGTTAAAATCATAAAAAGGTTCAAAATTTACGTGAATTAACTCGTGTGTATGTCTTAAATCATTAAAAGTTTCAAAATTTACATGAATTAACTTGTGGATATGTGTTAAAATCATAAAAAGTTTCAAATATTACGTAAGTAACTAGTGGGTATGTGATAAATCATAAAATAGTTTGAAAATTTACATGATATAATTTGTGGGTACAACATAAACAGTTTCAAACTTTGGAGGAATTAAGTTGCGGGTAAATCTTGATTCCTATAAAGTTATCATGCATATAAAACCTAATAAAGAGCATGAAATATATGAACTTTTAGCCGGAGATCGAACATAAATTACAAAAAGTGTGAAAGTGTGAGAGAAAGAATTGAAACGTACGAGTGTTGGAAGCGGTAGTGGCAGTTGATACATCGGAAGATCTTGTCAGGGAAACCAACGTCACCACACATACAACAGACTCTTTCAACATCCACCATTTCTTAATCACTTTTAATCTTATAGAAAGAGAGAAATAAAGAAAAAGATTAATGAGATGAGGCGGTGTGTGTGTATATACATATATATATATATATATTAAATTAGATTAGATTAGATATAGAATAGATATAGATGTATACGTGGGTGTATAGAAAGCGTAGATGTGGGGGAGTGGGGTTGAACAGGTCGACCACAGGTTGCTTGCAGTCGTTTTCAGTTATGGAAGGAGGGGGAGAGAGAGAGAGAGAAAGAGAGAGAGAGTCAAGAATAATACTGCATAAAAATGACGAATATGTCCTTATTCAATGTTTATAGATGGAGACATGTAGGAAACTATTGATTAAATCATCAATAACAATCTAAAAAAAGTTACCATTGCATTGTCCTTTTCCACTTTGACATAAAAAGAAAATAAAGGATAATAACTTGCAATAACCAACACCACACACATGGGTGGTTGATATTCAATATGATTTTTATGTATTTTAAGTTTTTATTACTTATTTTTCAAGAAAGTCACAAATTATATCAACAAACCTTGCAGAGCATACAACAATGGTAGAGGTTCAAGATATTTTTGACATTCGCAACAATTGAGGCGGCGATATACTCCTTGTGTAATTGTTTGTAGCAATACTCTAGGATACGAGATCAAGTATTAATTATTGTCATTTGTATGAATTTCGAGTTGGTGTAATAGTGTGAAATTTCACTTAAGGCCAGGGTACGATTATAAATATATGTCCATGCAATACATATATGTTCAAGTCTAACCTTTTGTATCAACATAGATATATAACATCTACAACATCCAAACCTAATCTTATTGTACTGTAAACACATGGATAACATCAGCTACGTCTAGCGTCTACGTACATAAAATCATAATCACCCACCATTTTTCTAACCCGATTCCATGTGTACGTGCTTCTAGATCTTCTACCTAAGGAATCAATTTGTATAGTTTGTTAATTCACGCAAAAAATGAATGAAATTTAGAAATAGAGATGAGACCAATTGCAAGGGATCGACCTTTATAACACTTTAACCCAATAGTAACTAGCTAGTTATCTACTTATTTAATTACTTGCTTCTATAAGTTTCACAGTAGTTTGTAGTTAACTTGAATCCCATATAATTAAGTATATTCGTCTATTAATTACTTGCAAGGGAGGCCGGGTGGGGGACATATAATAATAATATATAAAACATAAGGGGTATAAGTGTAAATTAAGAAGGCACATGATATGAGAGGCTCTTTGGGTGGTAGCTTTATAAGCATAGAATTCGGCTAAAGTTAATACAATAATAATAGAAGCTTCAATCTCATGTTTTTCTTTTAGGAAACCAATTGCCCGAACATGGTATTTCCAAATATACTATTGATCGATATCAATCCCTAGCTTTCAAGTATAAAAATAAATAGTTCTCGTATTAGTATTGATTTAAATAAATATAAATATAAAATAATATAATATTGCAAAGGTAAAAATATAGTTCTCGTATTATGTGTCTCATATATATTAAGCATGGATCATATCCAAAGGCAATATTCTTTAGAAACTAACGTACCTCATGGAATCTAAAACTCCTAGCAAGTAGCAACTAGATATATTAATATTATTGTTCAATATATAAAAGATCGAAGATAAAATTTGATAGCAAGAACCATCGATCACTTTCACTTTAGTCTTATCCTCCACTTGCTAGCTAGCTTGTACGTACATTTTTTGGTATTATTCTCATTCAATTCGATCTCATGTCCGAGACGATACCAACAACAAAATCTTCTTTATGGATATGTTGGTTTGTAGGTTCGCCAAACGTTACAAACAATAAAAGATCTGATATATTATCGGCTAGACAACAATAACTCTTTAAGAAAGAATTATATATCTTAATTTCTGATTAACTGTGCACTTTAAATTAATACTTGCTACATAAATTTGATGTTTTTTATATCTTTTATTTAAATTTAAATTTAGTTAGTTACGTACATAAGTTGGCAAAACTTTCATCAATTTAGCAAATGAACACTTTAAAAACCCAGAAGAAGTAAATATGAAATGTGTTTTATGTAGAGAGTTATTTAATCATCTGAACTATAAGGTTAGGTTCAAACGAGAACCACAAAAGGTACAGAACTGCGAGAACTTTTAAAATACATTGTTTTTATACATGTAAGCGCAACAACTTAAATAGAAATGTTATTTAATGTTTATATTATTGACAAACAAAAGTTAAAAACAACAAAATACATGTTAAACTATAAAATATATGAAGTGTTCACGTGTGCACATGTGAACGAAAATTTTAAATTTGATTTTATAGATTATTTTGATATTTTCTCAAACTATTTTGCTTTTAACCTTAATCTACATCAATGTTCACATGTGATTGAATCATTAAACACGTTAAAATCCATATAATTAAAAAGTTCTCGCAGTTCTGTACTTTTTATGGTTCTCATTTGAACCTTTGGCTATATATATATATATATATATATATATATATATATATATATATATATATATATATATATATATATAATTAACAATGTATTTAAGAAATTAAATATAACGGTGTTAGGTTTGAGTTCTATTAGAAGTGCAAATAAGTTGAATAGCTAACACAACTAAACACATGTTCATATACACTCCACTTATGTACATTATGTCTCAAACCGCAAACCGAATCACTGATAATGGTTTAAGAGAATTGCAACCAGTAACCAATTTTAGAAAATGAACCCAATCAAACGAATCGAATCACTCTCTGACTCTCGTTTAACCACGTACCCTTTTGAATGGTTTAAGATAAATCATGAATATCCCTTGATGCAAGTGTTTTATCCTTTTAACAACCGACATGTATTACAATTAAAAGGCTTAATAACTATTAGTCGATCGAGAAGGAAAAATACCAAATATCGAGGAGTGTTGAATTGATAAATATAATTTTTACTTTAATGGTGTCAACAAAAAACTTGAAAAAAGCAAACCAAAAGGTGGCCGGGAAAGAAACGGTCAACTTCAACGTGTTGTTGTCCTCACAATGATGGGAAGATGGAAATGCACTACAATTTATAGTTGTGGACTTGTGGGGTAACTTTTAGGAAATAATCATCAATCCAACATATATTAACATCATACATACGTACCATGATACTTTAAGTATTGAGTACAATTTATATAACGTATATATTGTCATTGATCAAAATAGATTCATTCCATGGTCCTTAATAATAATTAGCAATAATTAGCAAATAATTAGCGATCTTGATCTTAATATCTTATTATTTTATGATCTCTATGAACGAAAGCGATTTCGATTCTGCATAAGATATTAAAAATGTAAGATCTGCTTAAGATCTCGATCCTAGGTCGATTTTAAGCATAGGATCTTAAGAATTTGATCCGATCGGATCTTTACAAATTTATGATTCAACAAAATATAAATAAGTTGATTTTGTCTAATAAAAGGTTAATAGTCTTATCATTTAATCAATTAATACACGTAAAACTAATCAATTCTTCAATTAAAATAGTTTAACACCTGAAAATCTATATCTTTGATAACAATTATGGTAATTTGAATCGTTATAAGTAGTATTGAATTAATGTCATAGTGTTTAAACTATATTTAATGCATTTGGTCTTTTAGATATGTTGTACTCCGTAATACACATGTATGAGACTATAATATATGAGTAGAATCTTTAGATCTCAATTCGATCTTACGAACACAAAAACAATCTTAGGTAAGATCATGATCTTAACAACCTTGATAATTGGTGTAAAATTTGCTCAGAAAATGGATCAAACTAAAATATATTAAAGAATTTGTAACATAAACTGAAGTTTGTATAAACTATGTTGACATACTTAACCCTACTAAAAGTCGTTAAAACATTAACAGCCTAATCGATCATATGCCTACCTAGGTGGTAATAGCTATGTTTCCCTCAAGATGTCTAACCAATTTAATGAGCTAAAAAAAGCCACATGTTCATTGTGTTTGTTTCTAGTATCTAAAGAGGGTGTTTTAGTTATTAGTCTCAATCTAGTGACGTACTATACTTGGTCAAAATTTATCATTATTTGTCCTAATGTATTCATCATGATCATTTCATCTAAAAGGTACGTGTTTGTATAGCTTGTAAGTTTTAAAATTCTAAATGTACATGTTTTGTTATGTAAATTTCACATTTCATAATTAGCTTTTATAAGTATAAGTATAATAATTAATATATAAGACATAATATATAATACATAATATAATAATAATAATAAGTCGTTTAAGATCTTGGTTTTGTACTACTTTCCCGGAAATAAGAAAGAATATGATTAAATTCCCTTTCACAAACGTTTTTCAATGGGCCCACAAGGTGAGGACATACGAAGAGTGAAAAGCCCATTGTACAGTTGTTAGGTCATTAAAAATTAGTGGGAAATTATTAAAGGTGCAAAAAACCCAAATCCAAGAGGGACCCAGTGTCAACCACTATATACAGAAAAATGGGAGCCAAGAAGAGTGTGGCTCACTTCAACATTGAGTCACTCTCATTTTGATGAGGTGGGGTAGTAGGCCACTAGCCCAGGAGTGTGTTTTGATCCAAAAATTAAAACAGGGACGGGTCGAATAGAATCGGTACTAGAATTTAAGCAGGGGAGCCCGTTCAAGTTCCGTTGCTAAGTTGAAGATATTCGATTTTGTTTGGTTCTTGATTACAGGAAATTTAAGTGGGAGGATGGTGAAAGGTAAAACGAAAGTGAAGGGGCTAAAAGATAAAAGTGAAAATAGTGGAGGGGTGTGAAGTGAAATTTAATATTATACTCCCTCCATCCCGATTTAATTGTCCTTAGGCAGAAAACACACGGTTTAAGAAAAACACGATAAGTACTACTTACTTTTTGCACAATGACATTGTTACCATTAACCAATTAATTTGAGATTTCTTTCCCTTTTAGAATTTAATTTTTAAAGTAAGGACAATATGGTAAATATGATCAAATTTTCTTTCTGTATTTAAAAGTGGACAATTTATTTGATACAACCAGAAATGGAAAAGCAGACTAATAAATTGGGACGGAGAGAGTATTTTTTTTTTCTTAACTCTAACTCTGATCTTTTCATATTAATTTCAAAAATACCACAACTCCTAACTATTGATCTAAATTAAGGGATGATCCAATGAATCTCTTTAATGGATGATCCAATGGTTCTCGTTAAATTTTCTCCTTTTCCCCCTCATATGAAGTTTTCCTCTTTGATCCCCACGTTATATGATAACTATATTAATCGGTTTATTTTGATATTTATTTTATTTTTACAGGATTTTTAAAATGGTATTAATAAACGGATAAACACTTTTATAATGATAATTAATTAATTGATTCAATTTCTTTACCATTCTAAAATTTACTCGCAATTAATAACGAACAGACAGGGCCTGGTGAATTTAGTCCATTATCATTTTAGGCCCAATATAATATCGGCCACATTTTTTCAAAGCCCAAGTCTTGTAGTTGTCGGCTTGTCGCTAATCTTGTTTTGACCTGCAAGTGCAAGTGTGTAACGCAACGAGTCTTTCATTTTAAAGGTTTCCAATTTCCAATTTGTTTTCACCTACCAAGACGTCTGGTTTCACGGTTTGTAACCTGTTATTTCGTATCATATAAACTTTCCAATTTTTTTATATTTATGTATGTATGCATCATGAACTCGTATTCGAAACTAGGGTTTCAATGTATATTAGTGTTAAATTTGGGCCTAAATTTCAACTAAAATATGTTAATTTTGAAATACAGATAATTACACAAGTATATTGCTTTACTTAATCAACGTTTGTTTATGTAGTTCATTTTCATTTATTTGCCCTCCAAGTGTTTGATTTTTTTGTCCCAGTGAGTGAATACCTTTCATTAATATAATTCAGAGTTTTATATAAATTTGATCACTAATTAATAATTACCGAACCCATTGTTATCATATTTCATGCTTACTGATGCCATAGGATTCAATGGAACTTTTTTCAGTTGTATTTGTTACAATTGTTTCAGGTAAGAGTGAAGAAGAAGAAGAAAAGGAGGGAAAGTACACAATTATGAACAAGAAGGAAGTTTTTAAGCTAGCTAAAGGTTTTAGGGGAAGAGCAAAGAACTGCATTAGGATAGCTAGAGAGAGGGTGGAAAAGGCACTTCAATACTCATATCGAGATCGACGCACCAAGAAGCGGGACATGCGTTCCCTTTGGATTGAGCGCATTAATGCTGGCACTCGCGTACATGGTGTATGTTTACTGTCTCTCCTTTCTATATGGATAAACAAATGTTCATATTTTGTTACTCAACATTTATCTAGAAAAAGGCATTATTTTGTGCTCTATAGTTTATACATTTTTGCATTTTGCAGCGTGAGTGTCCTTGTGCTTGTTTAATCTTCAGGAACTTTACTAATAGAAATTTGTGTTTCTACTTTCGACATGTCTACTTAAACATATCCAATGAAACAATAATCAAGAGAAATGGAATATGCAGCCACATTGCTTATCTCATAATAAGGTTGAGGATGAACAGTTGATAAAGGTTCTGCGTATTGAGCTTAGTCTATTCTGACAACAGAGTGGAAAAGTATGATTTGGCTGTGGGTTGTGCATTAGTGTTTGATAAGGTGCAAAATTTGAGAGAATGAAATGGTGTTAGACCTCTATAAAATTGAAGATGCAATAAAGCGTTCATTTTTTGTATTTTCTTTTTGTTAGTTGTTACTGGATCTGTGCTAATAAAAGTAATCAGACCATCTCTATATTACATACGTTTGATGCATCTATCAAGTATCAACCAGTGATTATTAATAAGATTAATGAGGCATTTGATGATGGATCGTGGATTTATTTGCATATTATAATTCTATATCTTTGGACTAGAACTTCCCTTTGTACTCCCACGTCATTTACAACTCAACATCTTATATGTTATGTAAACCAACTCCCCACATCTTGTGTAATTTTAATTAAATTACTACTGTTATTACCTAATGGCATGGTTCTTTAGTTGAATTAATCATCCCAAGGGTTGCTTGTTAGCTTTTGAGTTAAGTCTGGTAATTTTATGTTATAACATTGCTAGTAAGTTTGATGCGGTAGTTGATAACTATGCCCGGTCAGTTCATTTCATCGACTGATTGTTCCTTTTACCTAACCTCAGGTCAATTATGGTAATTTTATGCATGGACTTGTGAAAGAGAACATCCAACTAAACAGGAAGGTTCTATCAGAGTTGTCGATGCATGAACCATATAGTTTCAAGGCTCTTGTTGACGTTTCACGTACTGCTTTCCCTGGGAACAAGAGCATGTCATCCGCGCCAAAGAAGGAAGGCCTTTCAATTTTGGTTTGATCACAACTCTCTGTTCTTAGTCTTACCCCAAATGTCTTGTTTTAGATATTTTGAAGAAGTATCATAACGATTTTGCTATAATATGCTAAAGAAATCTATTGATCAAACTTCTTAAAATCCATTATCACATTTTGTTACGGCAACACAGCAACAAAGCTGGGGGCCACGGCATGCTGGTAAGTCATTGACTTCTCATGCTGGATTCTGGCTGTTCTCACTTGAGGAGTTCATCCCATTCCAACATTTTAGAGACCCATAATGATTAATCTTATGTTTAGTTCTATCTAGTTCCAAAATACAGGGTTGACCAACACACCTAGGGGATGTCAAAAAAAATAAAGGTTTCGACCTGACCGAACCCGATTAGACCTACTAGGGTCGGGTTTATTAGGGTTAAAAAAGTTTAAGCGGGTTATAACTTATAAGGGTTAACCTGATTACCCCAATGCTTATTAGCTTAAAAAGTGTTAAGCTTATTAGGGTAGGGTTTGACCCGAATAAGCCTAGAACCATTCTTTTGTTAATATTTATGCTTAACTTGGCCCAAGTAAGCCTGCTAGTTAGCCTAGTTTGCTACTTCTTGCTACTGCATATATCTAGTTTAATGTTTGATCTATTTACACATACATGACCTTACTGACTTGTATAGAAAATATACAATTACACTGATTAATGACACATGACCACTAGACCCTTTCTTTTTTTATCAATACATATTTACAAAGATTCATTGGTTGGTCACCTGTTCTGACTTCTGTCTTTATCCACTTTGACCAAGAAACCATATATCCTTTTGCTTCACCCAATTCCCATGCATGCTACTGTATCATGATACATGCTTCCTGCTGCCTAACCCTTTATTCCCAGATCCATCTAAAGAGTTATGTAGGATTCACAAGCCATTGTTACACTGTCCTAAATTTTATTTGCTATATTTGCATATCTATAAACGTGTTGCAAGAAAAAAGAAGTTTACTAATAGGATCAGGTTACAGCTAAGGTTTGATTTTTTTTAAAAAACCTGACAAACACAATCCTAATAAGGGTTATTAAGGTTGGATTGACCCGATTATCACACCTTTAATCGCCCAGAGTAAACCTGTTTTTTTAGGACTGCGGGTCATGATTACCTGCTCTAGGAGTTGATACATCGGATGCTAACACTTTGCATCTTTGTTTGCAAGTTAAACAGAATTTTGTCTCTGAGTTTTCATTTTTCGGTTTCCTTCAAAAAAAGATGGGAGATTAATCAAGGAAAGAATGATTTTATCACAGAGCAAAACGTGAATTACAGAGTTTCATATGCATGTGTGTTCTAAATTTCGATTATTGACCAACTTAAGATACATATAATCATTGTCAAAACTTTAGAGATTCTTTGAGAAAGCTTTTACGTTTGATTTTTCACAGCTTCAATTTTCTAAAAATACGTATTAAAATAATCTTACACATGGTCAGCTGATATTTTACACCATCAAAACACTACATAGAAATGCAGGAATAGTTATTACTCCATTAATCTATTATGGGAAATTAAATGGTCTGTATAAGAGCCAAAAGGTAAACAAATGGGAAGTTTGAATCAAGTATGGTAATTCATGCATGAAACTTGATGCAACAGGTAGAAAATAGTCGTACCTCTCTTTAAGTTTCTAAGTGTTCACTTTTTCATTTTAGTTTGTCTTAAATAAGTGTCAACTTCTAAAAGTAGCATATTAATTTTACCATCTACTCTTCAATATATTTTTCTTAAAACTGGTACATGAAAGTCTGTGCAAAAAGTAAGAGTAAAAGTGTCATATTCACTACCAGTTAATATACTTTTGTAAACTCCGTAAAAATTGATTGTGAATACTTATTTTGAAACGGAGGTAGTACCACAAAATATATAAGTTTTTATTTAAGTTACTCATACGTATCAGAAGGTTAAATTTAACCAATTTGAGTAAATGTTACTTGATTAGTTAATTGTTAAAGGTTAAGATACTAAATGTTAATAACCTAAACTTAATAATAATTGTTTCTAAATTGATAAGAAATCAAATCAAAATTAAAATGTATATATATATATATATATATATATATATATATATATATATATATATATACAAACCCGTACGATGTACGGCAATCTCAAATTTATAATATTTTAATTTTATAGTACATCAAAAGAAGATCATCTACTTTGAACTTTTTTAAAAAAGTAAATAAATTTAGATACCAACGGTATTATCAATTGAATAATGTAGATACATAATACAAACGTAAATAATCAAGAAAATGAACCAATACAATTATTAAAATATATCCTAAATATAATAGAACTACACGCGACAATAATAATTAATAGATAATTATTAATAAATTAATTATTCTAAACATATCCTTATTTAATAATAATTTGACACTTGAGATAATAATTTATAGTTATCCTAAACTATTTAAAATATAATCAATTTATTAATTTGAAAATTATAAGAAATTGACGCATAAGATTTTATTCCAAGTGACAAGTTATAGAGCTTTTTTTATACTCATTTACAATATATATATAGATAATAGTAATTCATAAGTTTTGTTTAAATATGTAGATGACTTGTAGTAAACAAATAATTAGCGTAATGATATATTATATTATTATATTATATTGATAAAAATAATAAAGACATAATTCCACGTGTTTATCCTGAATGGTGACTAAGGTACTAAAATTGCTGAGTGTTATTCTGATCAAAGAAACTTATGCCACGTATTAAAATGACGATTTCCCACGAAGTACCAACCTGCTTCACTTGTTACTATAAATACGAGTACAAATTGTCGATTTACATATCATCCCATTCACTCGCATTTCATTATTTCAAGCTTACGTGCACTACTTGCGCGCTAGACCAATCATCAAGAGGTAGTATTTCTTTTCACTCTTCTTTTTAAGTTTTATTATTATTATTATTATATTATTGTTATTCACTCTTCTTTTTAAGTTTTATTATTATTATTATTATATTATTGTTATTATTATACTTTTATTTAGACATTTTTACAACTAATATAAAATATACATTAGCTTTATAAAACTAAAACATTTATGCTTATGCATGTAAGATATTTCAGGATATAAGATTTCAGGATATAAGTAGTTGACTTATTAAGAAGGGAACTTTTAAATTAGATGACACGTGATGATGTTGTCCATTTGGGAACTTGTAAATTAGATGATACATGATGATGTTGCCCATTTGTACTCATCTTTTAGATTAGTTTCAACTTTATACTACTTTCGATTGTGATTAAAGATATATGAATAAAATGGTCGCTTTGTTGGAATGAATCCTCGCGTTAAGTTGATATCAAAATCTTATTTAAGTGAATTAGGTATAATGTACCTAGTCTTAAACCGTTATCATTTCATGCATCACTCGGTCATACTTAAGTCAGACATTAACTGAATTCTATATTTTGGTTGTAGAAACCATGTCGATCCCATACATACGATGAAAATGATATTTCAAAGTGAATAACATAGCTATCGGTCCCGTTAGCTCACTATGGAGGCTATGTACCGAGATACATATGTATCGATAAGCTTTAGACGCAAAGATAAATTACACAAAACAATTCGAGTTGACATATCATAGTTAGTCGTCCATAGTACACCAAGATGACGGATATGAAATAAATTACGAGATTGCGTGCACTTAAGTTGTTAAATGAGTTTATTTTCGTAAGATTCAAATATGACTTAAGTTCACCCCTTTTGTCAGAAGTTATACCCCAGATATCCGTTTCAGCCTCTAGTTTCAGAGTACTCTCTTTGGATTACTCATCGGTACACTCCTTACTAGGAGATGTGATCAGCAAACGTTAAGGAGTGTACTGGTGAGCGATCCAAACAGAGTACTTTGAACTACTGGTGGAACAGGTATCCATAACTTTCAACAAAAAGGGGTGAACTTAAGCCATATTCAAATCTTACGAAAAATCCATTTGACGCTATTTTGTTTCATATAACGGCATATTTCTTTCATTTTGGTGTACCACGGATGACTAAGTATATATATACTAACTCGAATTGTTTTGTGTAATTTATTTCTGCGTCTAAGGCTTATTGGTAGATATGTATCTTATTGGTAGATATGTATCTCGATACGTAGGCCTACATAAGCTAATGGCATTGATACATATGTTATTTTCTTTGCATCATGTTCATCGTCGCTAAGCATAATATATGGGATTTACATGTTTCTACAACCAAAATATAGACTTTGGTTAATGTTTGTCTTAAGTATAACTTACTTAACAAAGTGATGCATGAGATGATAACGGTTTTAGACTAGGTCCATTATATACCCATCTACATAAACTAAGGCTTTGATACCAAATTATGACACCATAGGATTTACTCCAAGCGGGAGCGATATAAGGTCTAAACTAATCTAAAAGATGACTATTAATAAACAAAAATATCTTCAGATATCATCTAGTCCTATTAGTTCTCTAAGAATAAAAACAAAGACCTAAAAATAAAAAAGTAGAATCAACTTAAGCATACACGGTGCGAGTACAACTTTGATTGTTTTAATCTAATTATTTTAGTATTCATTTCAAATTTTATACATTTATTTTATTTTTGAAACATATATAATTATTATAGTAGCTACGCTCGATTAGCTTGTTCGACTCGAGATGATTACATGAGCATTAGAACGAGTTGAGCCGAATATTAATACTTTAAAACTCGGCTCATGTACACGAGCATTAGAATGAGTTTGAGCCGAATATTAATACTTTAAAGCTCGGCTCATGAAACTAATTGAGTACTCGTTTATGTACGAGCTCGACTCGAGTTTCAATCTATAATGCTCGAAATCAAGATAAACGAGCAAGATCTCGAAGTAGCTCGTTAACTACTTGTGACATCCCTCAAATTTCGGTGTAATTACGTACATTAATCACGTGCATGTCTTAGGCTAATTCCCTACTTAAGAGAATTCACACTATTTTTATGAGATAAGTCTAGCAAAGCCCAACAATTTTAATACGTAAAGTATTACTATTTTCGTAGTTAGTTATAAAAACGCGCGAAACTATCGGAACGGGTCCGACAAAAATATACGATCGTTGGTGAAAACTTTTTCCTAAATAACGTAAATCTATTTTATAATTAAATAGTAGTTATTTACATTATATTATTATAGTACAATAATATACAAACGTTTTACGTTTCGAATAAAACGTACCGTACGCGACAAAAACGCGCGAATCGCGCCCAACAACCGAACGAAGCCCGAAACATATTTCAATAACTTAAAATGAAGTGTTCTAAATAAAATTCAACCAAAACTTATACGAATAAATCGTTAACGAAAAACTTGAATAATAAACGTTTAACGTTTAAACGAATGACGGAACGAACGGTTAACGGGCACCGCGCGTAACGTAAACTTGGGGAACAATATTTGACACACCCACACCCTTGTGGGGCCCACAAAATCTGCCAATCCCCCATGTCAAGACTTTCAACACCCCTTACTCTCTTCCATACCTCCATACCTTTCATTCAACCACACACACAACCAAACTTCACACTCAAACTCTCCCAACTCTCTCTCTTCTCCCCCTCTACAACTTCCCAGCCTCAAGACACCCTAAATCATCACCACAAACCACCAAGGTCACCACCATAAACCACCATAACACCCTCCTCTCGGTTTGCAAGAAAACTCAAGAAAACGAGCTCTCGACGTCCATTTCTTAGTGTTTTCACCATCTTCTTTGTAAGTAACCTCATCTCTCTTTTATATTACTTGAAACATACATATAAACATGTTAAAAGGTCCATATAACAAGATTATGTCAAAAAGAAAAGTCGAAAAACGTTTTTATAAACATAAAACACAAACAGATTCCCGGGCAGAAACTTTGTCCGACTTCAAGCAGAAGTTTCGTGCTCAAAACTTAACCAAAATGGACGAATCAAAAGGCAAAAGTTAAGTTTAAGAAGTTAGCTTTCACCTCCAAGTGGTTTCGTAATTTTTCGATACCGTATGATACCCGAAAACGATTTTACAAAAATATGTCTCCAAACTGTCTCGGGTGACATATTTTTTACCCGACTTCTCGAGTCCATAACTCGAGCTACACAACTCCAAATGACTTTAAATTGGTACCAAAATCTCACAAATTCTGTTGACTTCAAAAAGTTCTTCTATATCATCTCCTGAAAATACACGGATTTTTCTCAGTAACTAGATTTATGCACTTGTGTCCAGATTGGTCAATTTTGGACGGGTATTTTATTAAAATACTTAGACTTATTCAAAAATTCTATAAAAATTACAGAAAATAACTAAGACATGGGGAACGTTGGGTAATTTTCTCGGAATTTTTCACAAATTTTTACCTAGTAAAAGCGTGCTCGGAACAGGGCGTATTTGCAAAAGTTAAGTTTAAGAAGTTAGCTTTCACCTCCAAGTGGTTTCGTAATTTTTCGATACCGTATGATACCCGAAAACGATTTTACAAATATATGTCTCCAAACTGTCTTGGTACCAAAATCTCACAAATTCTGTTGACTTCAAAAAGTTCTTCTATGTCATCTCCTGAAAATACACGGATTTTTCTCAGTAACTATATTTATGCACTTGTGTCCAGATTGGTCAATTTTGGACCTCAGAGGACAAATATATTTTATTAAAATACTTAGACTTATTCAAAAATTCTATAAAAATTACAGAAAATTACTAAGACATGGGGAACGTTGGGTAATTTTCTCGGAATTTTTCACAAAGTTCTACCTAGTAAAAGCGAGCTCGGAACAGGGCGTATTTTGAGGTATAAAACTGTCGGGACTGATTTCGCGTTCCCGCAAATTAAAACGAGACACTTCGAGTTTCAGATAAAATGTGAAAATTACTTTTTACGGGTTCAAATATGTTAAGATTTTATGTGTAAAAGTTTCGGGTCAAACCGAACACGTTTGACCAAGTCAACAAAAACGAGCTTCAAACGATAAAACGCGAAGCATTTTATAAAACACTAGGATTTATGCCCAAAATGCGTTTTGGTAACTTCATTAATAAACTTATACAAAAACAACTCGTATATATTAAACCCGGACAAAAACATCACCAACGTATCGTACACATTTTAAACACAATGATCTGTCGGAACGAGTGAACAGTTAACATGGTTTGGCAGTTAGCCAACTACTTATATAAACGATCTCTTGCGTATAGGACAATAAGAGACCTTACTTGGGCAACCATTTTGCTAGCTCTCACACTTAGCTCACGAGGTGAGTTCACAGCCCCTCATTTACTGTTTTTACTTCTTTTAAGATGGGGGTGAAAAACATAGTTACTGTTTTACTATTTGCCATAATCGAAAACTATTATATAATTACTTTCCATGCTTTTATACAACCATTTATGATCGATCATATTATTGTGCAACTGTATTTATGAAATGAGTTTCATACTCTTATACGAACTGTTTACAAAAACGTTTCACTACTTGTGATAAACCGGAGAACGACCGGTAACTTTTGATTCGCTGGAGAACGACCAGCTGTGTGATACACCGGAGAACGACCGGTACTTTTTTTGTTCCGCTGGAGAACGACCAGCTGCTTGATAAACCGGAGAACGACCGGTAGTTTTTGATAAATGTGTTACGCTGGAGAACGACCAACACAATGTTTTAAACCTAGTTTTAAACTGAACTTTTGATAATATTCCACGAAACACTATTTGACTGTTATGGCAACAACAACGATTCACAAACGACTTTGGTTTACTAAACTATACTTCTGAACATAAAACCTGTGAATTCACTCAACAACCATATTGACTTTTTACTATGTTTTTCAGGGAATTAGCTGCACCAGTAAGCATGCATACTTATGAAAATAGGCGACCCACGAAGAATTTAGGATGTCATCTTTTGAAAGCCAATGAGATTTCTTTTGTATAATTAATATGTTTCAGTCATATTTACGAAATCCACTTTTGTATAACTTAAACTACATCCTACTTCTACGATTCGATGAATCGCAAACTTTTGTAAACGATTAATTATGGCATCTTAATACATACATGTTCTGCGATAATCATATGCTCTGATATGTATGAATGTCCAATGTTTACGGCGACGCCCCCATCTCCGTACCCAATTGCTTCCGCATACTTATGAAAATAGGCGACCCACGAAGAATTTAGGATGCTATCTTTTGAAAGCCAATGGGATTTCTTTTGTATAATTAATATGTTTCAGTCATATTTACGAAATCCACTTTTGTATAACTTAAACTACCTTCCTACTTCTACGATTCGATGAATCGCAAACTTTTGTAAACGATTAATTATGGCATCTTAATACATACATGTTCTGCGATAATCATATGCTCTGATATGTATGAATGTCCAATGTTTACGGCGACGCCCCCATCTCCGTACCCAATTGCTTCCGCTGACCAACGTTGACCGGTTTTGGGGGTGTGACACTACTCGATTCGTTAACACTCCTAGTCATGCAAATAATGCAAATAATAAAGCGTGCTAATCAAGAAATTGACGGATTGATTTTTAGTTGGTTACTTACACATTTAGATAGAACTTAAGTCATAAGGATGACAAAGAAAAAATTATCATTATATTCAAGTAATTATTATTAAATATTATTTAGTTATTTTAATTTTTACATAAATGTGTTATTAAGATACATTTTGATTTCTTACAGTTTTAGGAATGAATTTATTATTGAATTGAATTATTACCGTTTAATACATCTACTACTATTTACTACTATCTATAATGTATTTGACATGTAGTCTTAAATTCTATTAAACTCTAGAAAATCTCTATTTTACCCTTATCATTATTTTTTACCTACAATTAAAAAATAACCTACGTAGTAATATTGTGAAAAAATCTGTGAAAAAGTCAACCATGAAAAATTTTGGTATAACAATCAATTTCAAACATTATAGGATTGGAATAGTAGTATAAGCTAAAAATAAATTTTATAATGTAATCATGGATATCGATTCTTTCATACTAATCAAAATTGATTGGAAAGTCAATTTAGTTGTAATTATTACTTAGGACTTCATACTTTAAAAGTTGTATAAAATGATAAGCAATATTCTTTATAAAATCAGGCCCTGCGGAGAGGAATTTTAAAACAAGGATATCTTTAGGAGTTATCGAAATATTTTTTAAAATAACAATCTTTGACTAATGTTGATGTCCACTTTAGTAATTCAGAAATTTCTGAAAAATCTGGGGTGGTAAGATATAGAGTTAATTGCTCCAAGGTATATCTAATTTCCTTTGCTTTGCAAGTAATCTATTCTTGGATAAACTCCATTAAAATTAACATATTGGGACTCAGTATCTGTAAGATTGTATAGTTCTCGCATTATTCAAATTTGAATTTCACCAAAAGTTCTATAATAATAATAATAATAAAAATAATAATAATAAAAACAATAATAATAATAATAAAATTTTAATAAAATTATATTATTATTATTGTTATTGTCATTGTTATTGTTTCGGTAATTGTAACTTAGGCAAATTCCTATAATACTCTTTTATTTTCTTTACTTTTTCTTCTAAGTTTTTATCAAAATTGAAAATTTTATCTTTTTTAAGTAAGTTTTGAAAAGGTATTCTTATATGGCTAAATTTTGAACAAAAATCTAAAAACTTTGGACTTGTTTTTTATCTATCAATTTATGAGGAAAAGATATAATTTTTTCAAGTATATAGCTTTGCAATTTTATTCCATTACCATCTATTTTAATCCTTAAAAACTCTGATTATTGTTTTAATAAATTAGATATAGATTAATAAAGATATCTAGATGTTGAAGATGTGAGTTAATATCTTCTGATAAAATTAATATATCGTCTACATAAACAAAAATAAATTCATAATCCTCAAAAATGGTATCCATTTTCTTTTGAATTATTTGTGGAGCATTTTTTAGTCCAAATAGCAAAACAAACCATTCATATTGTCCTTGTGGTGTAGAAAAAGTTGTGTATGCTATACTATCTTGGTGCATTTTTATTTGTCAAAATTCACTCTTACAATCAAATTTATAAAATATCTTTTTATCTGTTGGGTCACAAGGTTCCTAAAACTTAGATACAGATTAAATAACAGTTATCTTAACATGTTAGTTTATATCCAAGTTTTATATCAAACAAGTTTAAATTAATCTAGGCGGAAAACAAGATTAATTTTGACACAAGAGTTTATTATGAATCAAAGTATTATTCACAATAAAGTGTTTGTCTCACACAGATGACAAAGTATTTAAACCCACACAGATGGTTTGAATACGATCCAAGTATTAGTATATTAAGATACAATTATCACTACAAACTTTAACAGTTAGTGTGGTAATGCTTTGAGCCTAAGCTTAAAGGTCTTGTATACTATTTTTCTTTGAGAGCTTGAATTACTTGGATACTTGGATATTTGAAGAGTGCTATTGAGCTGCTATTTATAGAGTTGAGTATCAACTTCTATTAACCAGCTCAGTCAGTTGTCCAAGGGATAACACATTCATCTTGGGCAACTTTGCACTCTACCCTTTTTGCTTTTCTTGGAAATAGAAAAAGCAAAAGGTAAAAGGTTTCTTTGCTGAAAAAGTAAACCTTTATCCAATGTTTGACTTTACTCAAACATCTCTTCAGTTGTACCATAGCCTTGGGAAAGAAGAACTTCTTTTGTACGATTGTACTTTCATTCTTCAATCTGTGCTCTTCAGTCTGTGCTCTCAGTCTGTGATCTTCAATCTGTGATCATCAGTCTGTGATCTTCAGTCTGTGAAGTCTTTTGTCTTCAATCTTCATTCTTTAGATGATGAATCCATAAGTCTTCAAGAAGAGCAAGGCTTTCAGTCTGTGAGATTCTTCAGTCTGTGCAGCACAGACTCAGAAACAATTCTTCAGTTTGTGCAGCACAGACTCAGAAACACAGACTCAGGAATTCACTAAGTTTTTCCTTAATACAACTGAGATAGATTTTGACTCTTCATATTTATAACTTAGGTTTGATCATTGTTTTTCCCAACAATCTCCACCCCCTATCTGATGATGTCAAAATCTATTTACAAAAGATAATGGAGAAATAATAAATACTAAAGTACAACATAACTTATGAATCTTAGACTTATATATATAAAGTCAAAGTCATAGTTAGTATACAAAAATATTACAATTATTACATAAGATTGTAAATAATATAAATATAACAATCTTCAGTCCTTTCTCCGAGCCTTGATCTCTTTCATCTTCAACAGTGTTTCCATTTCCTTATCAGATTTGTCTTTAAATTCTTGATACTCTAGGATGATATTCTTGCAGATATCTTCAAGTCCAATCATCATCCTGATTTGGGAAAGGTTGTTGAATAACCAGCTAATCAGTCTTCTTCTGAATGGTCTGGCTTGAGAATGTTTGCATTCCTTCAACAGGGCAATGCAGTGTAGCAGAGACTCTCTATATAGTCCATTTTGATCCTGGAAGCATTCTATCCCATTGATATCTCTATAGCACAGACCTTCAATGTTATCAGTCTGTACATAAGATCTATCTATGAAAACAATACCTTTGGGTAGAGGATGCTCCTTTCTCTGCTCATTCTCTGTGGATAACCCAGCTGACTTCTTCTTGATTACAAAATTGTTTGCTATGCAAAACAACTTGTACTCTTCTTCTGAGATGAGCCCCAGACTGAGAACTAGCTCAATCAGGTAAGATAGCTCATCCAGAACTTCTTTCTTCAGATCGTTGTCAGCTTCACTCTTGAAAAGATTGGCAATGGATTGCCATTCCTTAAGCCCTAGAGTGTACAGTTAATCCACCCATACCATCTTCTTGCTCTTGGTCAAAGTCAGCTCCAGCTTCAATTTCTGTCCAATCTTGTTCAGATGACATTCTCTAATCTTCTGCTTGAGCTTTGACTTTTGGAAAGTGGCTTGTAGCTTTGGCATCAGGCTCTCTATCTTCTGTAACCTTGTTGACAGCTCTTCATCTTCCTTGATTTGTTGCTCAACTTGACTCCTTCTGGTTTGAGTCTGTGAACAGTCTTCATCTTCTAATTCTTTGGAGAGCATGTCAACAAATCTTGCTTCCTTCAGCTTCTGCTCTTCTTCAGTTAGTACATTTAAGTACTCAGTTAAAGACATGCCTTGAGCAGTAGCTTCTTGTTGCAAGAGTTCATCCTGTAGATTTGTCAGTTCAGGATTTCTTGTGCCAGCAGCATGATCATCCACCATCTTCTTGATCTTGCTTAACCTTTCCTGTTTGGATAAGGCAATTTCCTTGCCCTTACCCTTATCCATAACTTCTTCCATGGTAGAGCTTGACCCAGGATAAATGCTAATCAGGTGAGCACTTCTCCATTGCATTCTATCTTCAATTTCACTTCTACCTGGAGGCAGTGTTCTGGTTGTTGTGGTTGGTCTAGCAGGATTGGCTTCAGCTTGGATGGCTTCAGCACTGATAATTAGAGCATCAGTGCTTGCTGCTGGTTGCTCTGAGCTCTGAGTCTGTGAGTGATGCTGTGTCTCAGTCTGTGCAGGTTCAGAAGGCACATACTTAGACTCTCCAGTCTTGACTTTTGAGGCACCTTCATCTACACCTCCAAAAGTAGCATCATCTTCATCATCTTCATCATCATCTGATCTTCTAAATACCTCAGACTCAGAACTACAATCAGGATTAATGGCATCATCATCTTCACCATCTGTTCTTCAGCCAGCTTCACAAACTGATCCCAGGTCTTGATCCCCTTCATCTTTGGTTGGGAATCAAAGATATCCCTTTCAGGAATCCTCCTGGCCATTCTTTTTGTCTTTCTGGCTCTTTTGATCTGCAGTGGTTGAACATCTTCATCTTCTTCCCTTGGTCTCTTCAACTCCATCTGACCTTGGGCTGAGATAGTTGCAGTTGGGTCTATGTGTAAGACAATGGATGACTCCCCCTGAGTCTGTGCAACCATCTCACTATGTTCACCTGCCTGCAATCCTTCTTGCTCCCCCTCAGTCTGTGCACTCATATTTTCAGTCTGTGGCACAGACTGAACTTCAGTCTGAGACTTCACCCTAGCACCTTCGGGTCCATCATCTCCATCATCTCCCTCACTGCTATCTCCCCCTAAATCTAAGGATTTATTATTTAAATCTTTATCTTTTGAGGTTTTAGCTTCTGCAGACACATACTTCATCTTCTCCCCCTTTTTGACATCATCTACTAAGTTTGAGAGGGTGGTCTGCATTTCATCTAACCTATTGGATACCTTTTCCTCCAGCATATCCACTTTATCCACCATAGTAGAGACTAGATGCTTCATCTTCTCTAGCTCTTTCTTATTATTATTGAACTCAGTCTGTACCCATTCAGACAACCTGTTGATGGCAGAAAGCACATCATTAAGTGTACTAGAAGGCACAGACTGGGTCTGGTTGGAAGGGTTAGAATTGGGTGATGGTATGTGTTCCTCACTTGACTCATGTTGAGACTGAGCAAGATCATTGGAATCTTTTGGGGTTGCACTCTTTGCCTCACTCTGTGTCCTGTGCATGGAAAAGCGATCATAGGCATTGAGTGGTGTAGTTGTTCCCTCAGATCTAATCCGGTGATAGGATAAGATCTCACTGGGAAATGATTGTGTTGCACCTGTTGCCTCAAACAGTCCCTGGTGTAATGGAACAGTATCACTGGCAACTGATGTGGAAGTTGGTATGCCTTCACTAACCATCTGGTGATAAGATGGTAGTTCATCAGGCAAAGAAGAGGAGATCTGTACCTCAGTCTGTGACATGACTGGGGCATTATCGATCTGTGCAGAGGGGTGTAAGAAAGGACTCACTGTAATGTGAACTAGTACAGGACTAGTGGTCATTATGGGCTCAGCCATTGTGAGTGGGGTAAAGAGGGGGGTGGTAGTGCTCAGGATTGGAGCATCTTCTTCAATGCATACTACAGGGGTCAGTGTAGTAGCAGTAATGTGGGTATCCAAGCTGACTAAACTAGGTGTAGGTTGGGTCAATTGGGTAGCCATTGGCACCACAGACTCTAGCAGAGCTGCAGTGGAATGGACTACAGCACTGGAAGGTGTTCTATTGACATCCAATTCCATGGATGATGATTCCACTTGTGCTATACTTTTTGGGGTTGAGTCTGGTGATTCCTCCAGAGTGAGTGTTGACTCATCTGGGTTGGTTTGTTTGTGACTCTCTTTTGTGGGTGAGGATGGGCTAGGATAAGAAGGTTGATCTATATCCATGTCCTCAGATGAAGAAGAAGTACTACCTGCATCTTCTGTTGAAGATGGAACAGACTCAGGAATGTTTGAGTCTGACTCCAAGTGCACAGACTGAGTTGAGTCTGTATCCCAGGAGTCTGTGTGCTCTGCTTCAGCCACACGATCTTCAACAGCCTGGGTCTCAGTACCCTCACTATCACCTGAACTATCACCCTCCATAGATGCAGAAGCAACATATGGGTGATCAATCCATTGCTGCATAGCAGCAGTGATAGGTGCTCCAGAAAGTGGAACTGGATGGTTGAACACTTTATATGTGAGCACAGGTACGGGTATATCTGCAGTTTTGTTATTAAAGGACATATACACAGACCCAGTTAATCTGGATTGGATGCACAGGGATAGTAACCTTATAAAAGGTACATTAAAAATTCTCTGTGACTCATTCACTAGTTTTAAAATTTCTTTAAAATACAACTCTGCAAAGTTGATGTTTAAACCTGTGATGAATGAACTCAACAGTTGAGTTTCAAACTCATTTAACTCCCCTGTGCTACCAGATTTTCCTCCTAGACTTCTAATGATGCCAGAGATTAAAAATTTCCATCTGGTGGTGAATCCTGACATCAAGATGGTGCCTTTTTCTTTGGTATATCCAACCAAAGTAAGAGAAGCCCTTGCTGCTTCTTTGGTTGGAATGGGTTCAAAATTATTTTCCAAAGGCAAGTCTAAGACATTCCTAATTAGCTCCTGATCAATGGTAACTGCCCGTTTACCATGATCAATAGTACCAGTAATTACAGTATTGGTACTGTTTGAGGAGCAAGTATACCACCATTCCATTAAAAAATGTGGGTATATTTGAGGGACTGAGTTAAAGAATGCTCCCCTAAATGGATGAGCAGACATAAAAGCAGTTAGTTCCTCAAACCCTTTATTCTTTTTAGAGTCAGGAATGGAAACGGTAGCAACTTGGTTATTTATACAGAGTTTTACCTGTTTACCCTGTTTGAAGGGTTTAGCCGCAGCGATGTTGGCAGGTGCCGTGTAAGCCCATTGATCAGCCATTTTAAATGAAGAATTTTTGAGATTGATTTCGAAAATGGTTGAGCGATTTAGATTAGGGCTTACAAACTCTGTGTAATTTTGGATGTGCAAGACAGGTGAAGAAGAAAGGGGAAAACAGAAGTGGGTATTTGAAGAAATTAAATTTCCGTTAAATGGGACCCACTTGACGGTTTATCCCTTTCTCTGCAACAGTAACGCTAAAGCACGTGCACTTTTTGTATTGAGCAGATAAATAGACAACAAGCGCCAAAACTTTTAATGATTATTACCATAAAAGTGGTATTAGCATTAAATGCAAAGATATTGTTGTTTATTTATTTTTATTAAAAAAAAATAAAAAAAATTAAAAGAAGGTTGTGCCGGCAGTGGTAACAAATTGATATAGCTAACAGTACTAACTTGTGAAAGCAGTACTAAAATTAACTAACAGTGGTAACTTGCGAGAGCAGTACTAAAATTAACTAACAGTAGTAACTTGCGAGAGCAGTACTAAAATTAACTAACAGTAGTAACTTGCTACATTAACAGTGTTAATTGTACCAATCTTTACCAGCAAAAAAAACATCAGTATTAACCCAGCAGTACTAAAAGTAACTAGCAGTATTAATACTAACAGTGCTAAAATACGAATTCATGAGGGCAGTATTAAAAAGTCTTATCAGTATTAACCAGCAGTACAAAAAGTAACTGGCAGTATTAATACTAACAGTACTAAAATACTAACCTTATGAATTAATAAAGCACAAAAATAGAGGGTCTAATCTGAATGAATATGGTTAGTCTGTGTAGCTAATCTGGAAGAAGTTACACAGACTGAAACATATTATCAGTCAGACTGAGAGAAAATAACATAAGTTATAAAATCTTTTTGGTATTTTCTTAGAAAGTATGTACAAAAACATCTCTTAGTCTGTGCTTTTTGATTGTATGTAGCTGAGAATACAGTTATACAGATTGAAAAGCAGACACAGACTGAGAATTGAATCATACAGATTCAAGGTTTTACTAGGGGTTGAGCATTCCTAGTTGACCAAGCGGATACAAAAATCTATCTTCATTTAAAGGTTTAGTAAAGATATCTGCTAATTGGTCATTTGTGGGCACATATTTGAGAGTCACTTTACCTTTCTCAGCACAATCTCTGATAAAGTGATGTCTGATCTCAATATGCTTTGTCCTGGAGTGAAACACAGGATTCTCAGTGATGGCAATGGCATTTTGGTTATCACACATGATTGGAGTTTTTGTAAACACCAAATCATAGTCTGCTAGTTGATGTTGCATCCATAGCAATTGAGCACAGCAACTACCAGCAGCCACATATTCTGCTTCTGCAGTGGATGTAGCAACAGAATTCTGTTTCTTGCTTGACCAACTGACTAGTTTGCCACCTAGCAGTTGACATCCACCAGAAGTACTTTTCCTGTCTAATTTACAACCTGCATAATCTGCATCTGTATATCCAATTAGATGAAAACCAGAGTCTTTGGGATACTAAAGACCCAGGTTGGGAGTACCTTTTAGGTACCTAAAAATCCTTTTTACAGCTTTTAGATGCGATTCTTTAGGTTCAGATTGATATCTAGCACACAAACATGTTGAGAACATGATATCTGGTCTACTTGCAGTGAGGTATAGTAGAGATCCTATCATACCTCTATAAGTGGTTTGACAGACTGACTTGCCAGACTGATCTTTATCCAACTTATCTGCAGTGCTCATTGGTATTTTCATAATTGAACAGTCCTTTAAAGAATATTTAGTAAGTAGGTCATTGACATATTTACCTTGGTTGATGAAGATACCATCAGGTTTCTGATGTACTTGTAGACCAAGAAAGTATGTTAATTCACCCATCATACTCATTTGATACTGTTTTGACATTAAGTTTGAAAACCATTTACACAATTTTTCATCAGTAGACCCAAATATAATATCATCAACATAGATTTGGACTAGTATGACATCTGCCTTGTTCCTTTTGAAGAACAAAGTTTTATCAATTGATCCTCTAGTAAAGTCATTACTAAGAAGATAGGATGATAAGGTGTCATACCAAGCTCTTGGAGCTTGTTTTAGTCCATATAGTGCTTTCTGCAATTTATAGACATGATTTGGAAAAGTGGAACTTACAAAACCTGGAGGTTGTTTCACATAGACTTCCTCCTGTAAGTTGCCATTCAGAAATGCACTCTTGACATCCATTTGATAGACTTTGAAGTCCTTGAATGCAGCATATGCCAAGAATAACCGAATTGCTTCAATTCTGGCTACAGGGGCAAAGGTTTCATCATAATCAATGCCTTCTTCCTGCTTGTAGCCTTGAGCAACTAGCCTTGCTTTGTTCCTTATTATCACTTCGTCCTTGTCCATCTTGTTTCTGTAAACCCATTTAGTTCCAATAATGGTTTTCCCTTTTGGAGCAGGAACTAGGGTCCAAACATTGTTTCTGTCAAATTCTGTTAACTCTTCCTGCATTGCTTCAACCCAATTATCATCTTTCAAGGCTTCTTCAGCTTTCTTTGGTTCAATGATTGACAGGAAGTTTGTGAAGTAACGCAGTAGGTGAGCTTGATACTTGATTTGGACCTACAGTGGTGGAGTATGACAGGTTCTTGATGTTTGAAAATCGTTTCTTTTGACTATGATTTGGCCCTACAGTGGTAGAACCTGGTGAACCGGATGTACTACTTCTCAACCTTCTGTGAACATGAGTTCTTTCTAAAAGTCCTTTGATAGTTTCTATATCCATTTTATTTACAGACTGCTATTCTCAAAGCGGTTTGCCATTTGTCTATAGCCTCTTATGTATTATTAACACAATCTATATCTAAATATATTCCAAAAGGATTAATTGGTTCATTTTTCATGCTCTCGTATGGTTTGTAGTTGGTATCTTTTTTCAATGTTGTTTTTATAGCTGCATATCCTCGTGTTGACCGATTAAATTCATTTCTTATCGGTATTTCTCTGTTACTACTACTGCTAGTAATATCATTTACATTAGGAACCCAGTCTTCTTGTTTTTCTTCAGGTTTTAAATTTATAAAATTATCACCGATGTCCATCTCCCCTATTTTTGTTACCAAATTATCTATACTAGGTATGTAAATATTGCTTTCTATTTCAGAGTCGGAGTTCATTCTTTATAGCCCTTAGGTATTTTCATACTAAGTACATGTTTTATTAAAGGGTCTTCGTTTTTTACTATATCTTTTTCTAATGATATTATTTCTTTATCCTTTTCTTTGATTAAAATTTTGATTTTCTCTAACTCACTAAGTATCTTTTCTCCATTAGATATAATTGTGTACCAAGACCCTTTAATAAAACATGTACTTATTATGAAAATACCTAAAGGCTATAAAGAATGACTTCGACTCTGAAATAGAAAGCAATATTTACATACCTAGTATAGATAATATGGTAACAAAAATAGGGGAGATGGACAGAAAAACAAGAAGATTGGGTTCCTAATGTAAATGATATTTCTAGCAGTAGTAGTAACATAGAAATACCGGTAAGAAATGAATTTAATCGGTCAACACGAGGATATGCAGCTATAAAAACAACAATGAAAAAAGATACCAACTACAAACCATACGAGAGCATGAAAAATGAACCAATTAATCCTTTTGAAATATATTTAGATATAGATTGTGTTAATAATACAGAAGAGGCTATAGACAAATGGCAAACCGCTTACAGAAGAGGCTATAGACAAATGGCAAACCGCTTTGAGAATAGCAGTCTCTGTAAATAAAATGAATATAGAAACTATAAAAGGATTTTTAGAAAGAACTCTATTAAATAGTGCTTTAAGATAATATACATCCAGACTTTAAAAGAAGTATATTTGAAATAGATGATACAATTTCAAATATAATTACAAGGGTTGTAGAAGCATTTAGATAAGAATTTTGTGGTGAAGGAAATCTTATAAAAGATCCTAATAGCATTATTAAGATTACAACTAAGTGATATTTGTGAAATAGATAGATACATATGTGTTTTCCAAGATTACTATTATCATATCTATAACCAAGTAAATAACACTTCTAGTTATTTGCCTTTTTTTTTTTTTTTTTTTGCAAAAATACCTGACCCTTGGGGACAAAAATTAATAGATACATATAACCCAGGCAATGTAGATACTTTTGAAAAAAGAATTACACATGTCAGAGACAAAATAAGTGAATGGTGTGGTGACGCACTCTTAGCAAAAATGAGTAGAAATTTAACGAAAAAAGTGTCTTTGTGCTGTACTAACCCTAAGATGCCTATAATGATAGGATGCGATAGTCCATATTATTATGAAAAAATAATAAGAAAATATAGAAAACGAACTCATTTTAAGAAAAGAAAAACTAGGTATTATAGAAAAAAAGGATCTAATCAAATTAATAAACCAACTTATAGGAGGAAGAAAAACCCATAAGAATGTACATGCTATATTTGTAAAGAAAAAGGACATTATGCTAATAGATGTCCAAAAATGTTTAACAAAAATCTAAAAATATTTGAACTTGATAATGACATAGAAAAAATGATAGATGGTGGAGATTTTGTACCCATAAGAGATTTTCAAGATATAGATTCTGAGAATATAGTTCTTCAGACGATGAGTAACTTAGAATTGACAACAACAAATGCCATTAATCTAGATAATACTATTATAAAGGAACAAAATGAGCATCTAGGAGAGTACAAGCAAGAAATCTTAATAGATAAAAAGAAACTAAAATGGATACAACATGAAAATTTTTCATTATCAAATTATTCAGGATTCAAGGTAAACACTTTAAAAAAATTAGGAATAAAACCTAGGAGTCATAATTTATTTTATGGATTAAATATTCAAGAAAGAGCTCTTGATATAAATGTTACGTCAAACAAAGTTATGATACCTCTATTATCTACAAAAGATGTACAAAGTAAATTACAAAGTATAAAACCAGATATTAGAAATACACTTGGATGGATACATATAGGACCAATTCAAATCATTATAAAAAGCAACATTTAAAGAGGGGATAGATACCCCAATAGATTTCGCAATAATTGATAATAGAATTCATAATTGAAAAGAAGCTTGTCTAGGAATATTAAGAGGAAAATTTACAATATGGAAAACTTAAATTTAATAAATATCCTAGAATTTCCTATAATATACACGATAAGAACTTTGATAAAACATTAAGTTTATTACAAGACTTTAAAAGAAAAAATTTCTTTAAACAACACAATAGGCCATGCTCCATAACTTATGCTATATCATACGCCATATCAAACACACATCACTCAGATTGTTTCACTATAAAAGATACGATAGATTTTCCTTTTTTATTTAAGAAAGTATGTTAAGCCCAAGTCCTTAATTTAAGCAAAATAGAAGAAATAGATAGTAGACCTTTAGATCTAGACTTACAAGATAAACCTTTATTAATATCTAATCGAAAAACACCCAACATGAAATTTTCAAATAAAGGCATAATTAGCTATCCATATGAGAGAACAACTAATTCCAATAGGTTTGGCAGTATAATTCTAGAAAAAGAAGATAACCTAAAAAATTATAAGGTACAAGGAGAATAATTTAATGGATCAAAGTATTCCCAAGTAAGTATACTAATAGATATCGGAGCAAATGGTAATTATATAAATCATAAACTATGTAAAAAAAATGCAAAAACATAAATTAAATGAGCCCCATCGGTATACGTACTTTAATGGAGAACCTCATGTAATAGGCGAAGCTATAGAAACTATAATTAAATTTGGAGATGATAAAATCCCCCTAAGATTGTCAATAGAAAATGAAAGTGAGGATCACACTCTAGAAATTATGCTAGGAATAACATTTTTAGAAAATGTTAAACCTTATCAGATAGATTCATATAACTTAAAAACAACATATAATGGTAAATTAATATATATATCAAATTGACAAGTCCTGTAAGTATTTATATACCTATAGGAATTACCTGTAATTATATACCTATAGGAATTACCTATAGTAATTATAGAGCAGAATATTTGGCCGCTTATTTAGATTGTGAGGCGGGATTTTGTGTATGTAAACCCGATTGTTTTCCCCAAGAATATCATCAAGACTTTGAGTCTTTTAGAGGTATATCATTTTCAAGAAATATAATACCTTTAAGTCGAGTAATTAAAGAACCAACGATTATAATTGGATCTTTTCTAGTTAAATGCCCTTCTTTTTATTTCCATAATACATGTTCAGATGTTTTATTAGGAAATATTTTTCTACAAAGATTTATTAAAGTAACTTTTGACATGATAACATACCAAGTAATATTAAAGACACCTTGTCATAACCTAATAGTTGTCAAAAGAATAAAAAAGGCTTATTCATGCTCTTTTCCCCTTAGTTTTAAACCAAAGGCCAACGAACATGATATAGGATATAGAGAAAATCATGATAACATACCAAGTAATATTAAAGACACCTTGTCATAGCCTAATAGTTGTCAAAAGAATAAAAAAGGCTTATTCATGCTCTTTTCCCCTTAGTTTTAAACCAAAGGCCAACGAACATGATATAGGATATAGAGAAAAGTCAATTCTCGAAAAAAGCTTACCTGTATTAATATATCAAGAAAAAGATCTTTTAGATTATCAGGTAAATTTTAGAAAACTTGATTTAGATATTGAAAATATAAAAGAAAAACTAAAGAAATGCTATGGTGAAAATCCTTTACAATTTTGGGATAAAAATCAAATATTGGCTAAGCTAGAAATGAAAGATAAAGATAAAAATATTAGAGTTAAACCAATGAGATATAATCATGAAGATCGGAAGGAATTTAGAAATCAAATAAAAGAGTTGATAGATCTTAAGTTTATTAGACCTAGCCATAGTCCTCATAGTTCTCCTGCCTTTTTAGTAAGATAACATGCAAAAATAACAAGAGGAAAGGCAAGGATGGTAATAAATTACAAAAAACTAAATGATAATACTGTGTTTGATGGATATTTCTTACCACACCAAGAAAGTTTAATAAATTGGACTAGAGATAAAAAGATATTCTCTAAATTTGATTGTAAGAGTGGATTTTGACAAATAAAAATGCACCCAGGTAGTATACACAGCCTTTTCTACACCACAAGGACAATATGAATGGCTTGTTTTACCATTTGGACTAAAAAATGCTCTACAAATATTTCAAAGGAAAATGGATACCATATTTAAGGATTATGAATTTATTTTTGTTTATGTAGACGATATACTAATTTTATCAGAAGATATTAACTCACATCTTCAACATCTAGATATCTTTATTAGTCTATGTGCGAAAAATGGATTAGCTCTATCTGAAAGAAAATTAATTTATTACAACAACAAATAGAGTTTTTAAGGATGAAAATAGATGGTAATGGAATAGAATTGCAAAGCCATATACTTGAAAAAATTATATCTTTTCCTGATAAATTGATAGATAAAAAACAAGTCCAAAACTTTTTAGGGATATTGAATTATGCTTCAGATTTTATTCAAAATTTAGCCGTATTAAGAATACCTTTTCAAAACTTACTTAAAAAAGATAAAATTTTCAATTTCGATAAAAACTTAGAAGAAAAAGTAAAGAAAATAAAAGAGTATTGTAGGAATTTGTCTAAGTTATAATTACCGAAAGAAGATGATAATCTAATTCTAGAAACAGACGCTTCAGAAGACTGCTGGAGTGGTGTACTTAAAAAGATAGATTATAATAAACAAAAAGAAAAAATTGGTGAAAGTATATGTAGGTATTGCTCTGGAACATTTAGTGATACTGAAACAAGATATCATATAAAAGAAAAAGAATTATTAGTTGTAGTAAGAAGCTGCTAAAAGTTATATTACTTTGTCTCTAACATGTGTAATTCTTTTTCCAAGAGTGTCTACATTGCCTGGGTTATATGTATCTATCAATTTTTATCCCCAAGGGTCAGGTATTATTGCAAAAAATAAAGGCAAATAACTAGAAGTGTTATTTACTTGGTTATAGATATGATAATAGTAATCTTGAAAAACACATATGTATCTATCTATTTCACAAATATCACATAATTGTAATCTTAATAATGCTTTTGAATATTTTAAAACAGTAGCAGGATCTTTTATAAGATTTTCTTCACCACAAATATATAATCTAAATGCTTCTACAGCCCTTGTAATTATATTTGAAATTGTATCATCTGTTTCAAATATACTCTTTCAAAGTCTGGATGAATGTTTTGCCAATATCTTAAAGCACTATTTAATATAGTTCTTTCTAAAAATCATTTTATTGTTTCTATATCCATTTTATTTACAGAGACTTTATTCAGAAAGCGGTTTTCCATTTGTCTATAGCCTCTTCTGTATTATTAACACAATCTATATCTAAATATATTCCAAAGGGATTAATTGGTTTATTTTTTATGCTGTCGTATGGTTTGTAGTTGGTATCTTTTTCATTGTTGTTTTTATAGGTGCATATCCTCGTGTTGACCGATTAAATTCATTTCTTACCGGTATTTCTCTGTTACTACTATTGCTAGGAATACTTTTTATTTCCATAATACAGGTTCAGATGTTTTATTAGGAAATAATTTTCTACAAAGATTTATTAAAGTAACTTTTGACATGATAACATACCAAGTAATATTAAAGACATCTTGTCATAGTCTAATAGCTGTCAAAAGAATAAAAAAAGCTTATTCAAGGTCTTTTCCCTTAATTTTATCCATATCTCATTGTTTAAGATTTTTAAAATGTAATTTTTACCTCAAATTATAGAACAAGGTAATAAGTATGATTTATTACTACAATATGAAGAGCTTGAAATCCTTGAACATTTCAAGGAAAAACAGAAAAAGACAATAGTAATTAACCTAGATATGAGCCAGATAACTCGTGACTGTTTTTTAGATAAAACGGAAATCCTTGAATATTTTAAATAAAGGAAAAAACAAAAAAAGACAATAGTAATCAACCCGAATATGAGCCACATAAATCGTGGCGGGTTTTTAGATGAAACGAGTTATATTTGACGGATGATGATTTTGAAATTCGCTAAAAAGGAAAAAAATCGAGATTATTTTCTTATTGGCGGGACAAGATTGTTTTCTGATTTTCACTAAAATCAACATTCTTTCGAAAAATATATTATCATATCTATAATATTTGTCGTTGCTTCTTTGAGCGGGTTGTAAGTCCCTTAGTCTTGGATCGATAACGAGGTTATCTAACTGTTCACAGGTGCGGAATCCCTATCAACGTTCAATCAACACAAATAAGTAATCTAAACAATATACAATACGAGAAACGATTAAACAAAGCTTTATATTGATTATCAATGCAATTACAATCAATCCTAAACTCAACTACAGATTATACGTTCGCTAGTATCTTCTGTAATTCGTAAGCTATAAACTTCGTTCGCTCTAAACCGAACAAGCATATATATAACATAACATGTTTGCCCAAGTTCGCCGGGCTTGGGCCTAGCGAACTTGCTTAAGTTCGCCGGGCTTGGGCCTAGCGAACTTGCTTAAGTTCGCTGGCCCACGAACTGAACTTGCTTAAGTTCGTTGGCCCACGAACTTGACTAAGTTCGCTGGCTCAACAAGTATGTTCGTCGGACATGTTTGCTAACTAACTATATTTGCTACTGTAACGATTACAATTAAACTTTAACGACTATTTAACTATCTAACTATCTAGAAGGTTGTTGCCACACAAAATGCACCACTAGACTCCCCCTTGACAATAGCTTCTAGATAACTTCTTGATGTCTTCTAGATGTCTTCGTTAATCTTCAAAGATGTCTTCGTCAATAACCTTCTAGAACAATCTTATCATACCCGAGATGTATTAACAGACTCCCCCTTGACAAGTGCTTCTAGATGTCTTCATATCTTCTATTATCTGCAGGTCTTCTAAAAATCTTCTAGGTGTCCCAACCGATTTTGATGGGCATACCAAAAGTCTTTGAAGGACCTGGCAGCTCACCACACTTTGGTTTATTGAGACCATCCGAAGAGAACTTTGATTTTCTTTCTCTTCTTTCTTGAATCTTCTCCTTTACAACACATTTTTTATATCAGACTCCCCCTGAGCTGTCCGGTTCTTCAACACTTTGCAAACAGCTTATAATATGACAGATTAGATCAATTGTTTTTCCAACAAGGATGACTAATACTTGAATAACTTTCTTCCATTTAAAAAAAACACAACAACAAAATATAATTAATTATATACAATTAAAAACTAAGTATAAAACATTTATAAACTAAATATAATGTTAATATTTTTGTGAGATTCATCGAGCAAAACAATCGGGTAGCGTCTAGAACCAACGTGCACACAAGGATTTTTTCATTCCTTAGTTATTATTAGTGTGAAAAGACAGTCCAAAATGATTATTGATATTGTTGTCCACCTAAACAACCTACACTCGAGTACTTGAGTTTCCAAACATACCTATTATTATGGATATGCGTATTAATTTGTGGTTCACACCTATGACATACCTCTGAAATTCAGTCATGTACATAATCCATGTAATGAGTGAGTATATAAAAATTCATATTTAGAGTCAAGACATTGGTGACAGGTCTACACTTTCGTACAACAAAGCGTCTTAGTTTGACTAGGGAGGTATCTTATGATTTTAAGATAATTGATGCACTATTGCCTATTAGTTAGATATACTGAGGGAGTCCAGGTCTGTACTTTCGTACAAGGAAACTATCAGTATACCCCCAAATGATTCCATATAAAGACTCAAAATCATGGAGTATGACACGCTATCATCCAAGAATTAAGACAGAATAGTCATACGACATAGTGTCTTCCCCTCAAAGAAAATACTCATATGTTAGAGTTTCTTATTAAAAGCTCTGAAACCCTCGACTAGTTTGCCTATCGATACATCATATAATGAAGCTATCTATCACTTTTGTTTAGTTTAAGTTTAAGTGTGCAAAAGTCTTAGCTGTAGCTAAATTTCCTTCATCTTGTTAACGCTACGATGACCCTCGTTTTTTTATGTCTATATATAAATACATATATATTTATGGAAGACTAGTTTTTCAAGATTTCTCATCCCGTTTAAGTTGAACTAACAACTCAACTATATATGTCATCAAGTTTTAACTAAACAAAATCAACAAACTCCTCCTTCCTTTACAACTAGCCATGTGATTAGAGCATCCATTATCACCATTTCATAGCTTTCTTGGACAATTCCTGCACACACACAAACTAAACAAAAACCAATTAATTGTTATGGGGGACCCAAGCCGTTACGGTCTTGGATCGTCCCTCTTCATCAACAAATATAAACTCTTTAAGATATTCATCTCTCCTTTCAGGTGACTTGGATACTCTTTCACAGGTGCGGAATCCCTGTCAACGTTCAATCAACACAAACAAGTAATCTAAACCATAAACAATACGAGAAACGATTAAACAAAGCTTTATATTGATTATCAATGCAATTACAATCAATCCTAAACTCAACTACAGATTATACGTTCGCTAGTATCTTCTGTAATTCGTAAGCTATAAACTTCGTTCGCTCAAAAACTCTACCGAACCCTAAACCGAACAAGCATATATATAACATAACATGTTCGCCCAAGTTCGCCGGGCTTGGGCCTAGCGAACTTGCTTAAGTTCGCTGGCTCAACAAGTATGTTCGCCGGACATGTTTGCTAACTAACTATGTTTGCTACTATAACGATTACAATTGAACTTTAACGACTATTTAACTATCTAACTACGTAAAAGGCTATTGTCTCACAAAATGCACCAACATAAGTAATATGTTAGTTACTGTAAGTTTTTCCAATAATTGTTAGTCAAATCGGTAAATCTAACATTTTGATATCTAAGATTAGATTAAAAACTATGTTTTATTTTTCACATAATAATATAGTATAATAGTTATTACTATTTTCTGGATGTTACATTTTTCTCAAGAAGAAGCTTTGAGAAAGTAATTTAATTTTATTATTGACTGAAGAAAAGTGGGGATCTGACGTAAAGATTCAAGCACATACAACCTACTAAAGGTGCACACAGTCCGGACGCAACATGTTAACACATGTGTTAATAATTTGTAAAATCCGCCAAAAATAAAGAAAAAAAACTCGTCGAAAATATACCTTGTGAGATATCTAATCGAAGAGGAGAAAATGTTGAATTTTATGGTGCAATTTTTATAATTTTCCGATTTGACGTTTGTGAGATAATTAATTTTCAAAAAGACGGGGATAAATGGTTTTTTGTACAGACGATACAATCTCATTGGTTCTTCCGCACTTTAAAAAATTATTGTACTCTGATGATCTTAATCTGATAACTATCCGGTCATATTATAACATCTTTTATCAAGATTAAACTAATGGAAAGAGCTCTAAAAATGACATAACAAAAGAGAAGAGACATTTTTAGTATTACGACATACAAATATATATACATAAAATCTACAAGAATACAAGTTCAGAAATGGCTGCTATGTTCATGAAGAGTGAAAATACCAATACAGAATGCAAGATGAAACATGCATATGAATGGATTGTTTTGCTTAAAATTCTATCCTAACAAGATAAAAAGTCACCCCAAGTCACCTGTTGTTTTCGATCACATTTCACTCTTTCCATTGATAAGGAGCACGATCAACAACTAGGTAGTCTCCACGTATATCTTTAGCAATTCGAATATCGTTATCCAAGTAGACTGAATCAAACCTGATCACAAGAATCAACACATATCATATGACCCAAGGAGAAAGGTATATATAGTTTGACTTTTAAAGTAAAATAAAAATTGTTCTATAAATTGGGACTGAAATGAACTCTTTATGTTAATTTTGGGCAACAGATGGTACAAGTAAATTAACCAACAAAATGAATGCCACAATTAGGAACAGGTCATGTTAAGCTTGAACTGAGACAGATACCAAATTCCAATTAAAGAAGTAGTTTGTTTAACGTACTTCAATGAACACATTTATCTTTACTGATGATTGTTGGGTATAGAGTAAATATGTAATGTATGACGTTTACTCCCTCCAAGAATAAGGAGCATGGTCGACAACTAGATAATCCCCTCTTATATCCTTTACGATCCGTATCTCTTCATCTAGGTACACAGACTCAAACCTACAGAAAGATGATAACTTCATTTTAAATCACAAAGAAGACACATTGAAGCCAATGCAAGTAATTACAAGTTTTAATCGTTTTAGACTAAAAGTTTTAATCCCATGAAATCTGCAACATTTGACTATTTCTCAAGTACCTGTAATTCCCTTCACCAAATATTAGAATTTGAATCCAAATCAATAACATCAGTTTGTTCTATCACTGATAACATTAGGTGATTTGTTAACACTAAAAACTAATCAGAAACGAAGATAATGTTTCTGTTATTAAGTTCTTACAATGCTGTTCATCAATAGGAAATGTAATAAAAGCACAAATTAACACAACAGCACGGCACTTTGCAATGATGAATAGCAAATGCATATGAAACATGCTCACGAATAACTTAGAAAAAGATCCTAACTCACCATCCTTGACCAAATGGTGGCAGTGGAAACTCCCAATCCTTCCCACGTAAAACCGCGCTAGTAAACCTACAATAAAAAACACGGTCAAGACCACCATCCCTATGTTAACATTTTCATATATAATCGAATAGCCCCAAGCCCCCAACTCAAAATGAATCAAAGTTTTGTTCATATCTAACACAGGTTGTGTTAGAATTTCAATGTCAAGATTTTATCATTCGTAATATAACAATAGTTTTACAGATATAGGGATTAGTTAGTATAAAAAAGTTACTTGTCGTCCTCTCATTCTTTTTTGTTTATTTTACCATAAAGTTTGTTTAACGTGAACCATTTAGATTTAGATATATTTAATAATGCGAAATTAAGTAACATGTGTTTATCATCATACAAAATATACCTAAAATCGACACGCTGTGATGAAGCAATTTCGATACCAGACCGAACAAAGAAAACTCCATCAGGAGGGAAAGTAATGACATTATTAAGCTTCCGTTTTTCGACATCGATAACTTGCAAAACATCTCCAGCTTTCGTTCCAAAAAAGCTAGCATTTTTTATAATAAACAGTTGTTCTTTCTCAGTGGTCCAAAGCAAACGCCAGGTACCGGAGAGTGAATCGTTGGTGGTGATCTGATCACGGTTGATTAAAGCGATTGTATCAATTGCTTCTGTGATCTGAGAGAGCTTCTGAGGGTCGGATTGTGTGGTAAGTCCTCTGTTTTGATCGGAAATTAAATCAAGGAGGTGTGATTTAGCAGATGAGAGCGATTGTGGTTGCGATTGTGAAGTGAGAGATGATTGGATTAGGGTTTTGGGGTGGGGTTTTGGGGGTTGATTGAAAGAGGTGAAGAATGTGTTGGAAATGGCGGGAAAGAATGATGATGAGGTCGCCATGAAAGTGGGAGTGAATGAGATGATAAATGTATGGTTGTTGGGATTTGGTTGATGTGAATTGTGATCGAGGAATTTCTGTTTTTTATTTTTTATTAGAAAATATTTATGATTTAAATTTAATTTAAATTGTTATTATTATTATAATTATAATTATAATAATCCCCTAATTATAATTGTATAAACAACTTTTTTTTCATTGATTTTGTTAGATTGATATTGTTGGCATCCAGTAGCCTATTTTCACAACGACGTAATCGTAGTTTTTCTAAAATGATTTTGCTATAAAGTTACCTTATTTGGGTTATAAATTTGAAGTTTACTTCTTAGTAAAGTGATTTTGCTATAAAAAAATAAAATACAATGACTTAAATGATTATTTTAAAGGTGCAATTATTCTCAAGTACATTAACTCATATTTCATGAATTATCCAAATTTTTGTTAATAATAAAGGCAATTGGTATATAACACTTGCTTCTAACACTATAAATTATTTGAGATGAGTGGTTCCGTCACTTAATGTGAAAGGTAGACAACGTAGTATTTATTAACCATTAACCAATAGGATTGAAAACAAAGATAAAATATACTCCTTGTGTATAAAAATAAATAATCACATTTTCATTTATATATGTTTCAAAATAATTTTCAATTGTAAAAAGAATAACTAATAAAAACTATTAAACTCTCAATTTTACCCTCATTTATTAATGTTAATCATTTATCTTTTAAGTTAAAACAAAATCAAACTTTTTTTTTGAATATAAGGATGAAAGTGACATTTATATAACATATTTTAAATCCTACAAAAATTGTTCGGATAATTTTTGTGGGACGAATGGAGTATATAAATAAATCGCAAGACAAAACAAATCCATTCCATTTGGTGTTCGTCCATCCACTTCGACCCACCCTTCCATACCGACAACAACACTCCCAGGAGTGGAGAAACCGGCGCGAAAGAGCCGATAACAATGTGGTTCGTCCAACAATCATCCTGGTGCTCTAATATGAATTAGTTTAGACGTAGGGATAGAAGGACATCCGATTAGGGATGAACAAAACCCGGTTTTCTGGAAAACCGGTTCGGGTTGAAAAACTGGACCGGTTTTTTTTCGAAAGTCAAAAACCAGTTTTTACAAAAACCGTGTTGGAACCGAACCGGTTTGAGGGGGAGAAAAACCCTAACCGGTTGTAACCGGTTTGGACCGGGTTGGAACCGGTTCGGGTTCAAAAACCGGTTTCAAACCGGTTTTTCTATATAATTCGGTTTTTTTTCGAGCGTTGAGCGTTTTAGGGAAAATCGACGTATTCTTCAAATTTTTTCCGATAGAATGCTAGTACATTAGGTATGGAAACATAACCTAACAATAACTTAAAACAAAGTCTTCTAAATCTTCATAAAAATATTATGGAAACCAATAATTCTATATAATTCAATCTTATTCGAGCGTTAAGCGTTTTAGGGAAAACCAACGTATTCTTCAAATTTTTTCCGATAGAATGTTAGTACATTAGGTATGGAAACATAACCTAACAATAACTTAAAACAAAGTCTTCTAAATCTTCATAAAAATATTATTGAAATCAAAAATTCTATATAATTCAATCTTATTCGAGCGTTAAGCGTTTTAGGGAAAACCAACGTATTCTTCAAATTTTTTCCGATAGAATGTTAGTACATTAGGTATGGAAACATAACCTAACAATAACTTAAAACAAAGTCTTCTAAATCTTCATAAAAATATTATTGAAACCAATAATTCTTCATAATCTTCAAAAATCTTCAACTTTTATTAATCTTCAATTCTTCTAACATCTTCAATTTGGGTAGTCTTCAAAAGTCGAAATCTTCTTCGGAGGAAGCCTCTCGCGAAGCTTGATCGAGAGCAATTTCTTCATCGGAAAGTGATATTGCTATACCCGCTTCCACCTCGATATCGTGTATATCTCCTTCGTATTCCAATTCACCTTCAAGACTTGAAACGTTTTGTATACGTTCCGCAGCGTCTAAGTGATCCTTCAAGCATATACACATCTCTAATGAGGCCGGTGTGAGTCTTGTTCTTCGTATGGAAAATACCCTGCCACTAAGAGAAAAAGCGGATTCCGAAGCTACCGTAGAAGCTTGGACGGTTAGTAAATCTCGGGCCATGATGGTTAGAATGGGAAATTGAGATTCCCTCCCTTTCCACCAAGCCAAAATATCAAAATGTGCGAATTCTTCGGGTCCCATTGAGGCTAAAAAATCCGTTCCGGTATATCTCCCATATTCGCTAGTGGCCCTTTGGTCACCATCACCCCTTGCTCATTTATGGTTTTCTTGTCTTAAACTATTATATAAATTAATCATTGGATCTCGGGAAGAAGATCATGAAGCAAACATTGTGGAAGCCGAACTAGATGAAACCATTGTTGTTGAACCATATTTTTGAAAATAATGACCAAATAAATCTTTAAAAGATTTGTTAAAATAGTCTTTTGTATTTTGTGCAAAAAATGGGTCCTCATCATTCAAATCCAAATCGTTACAAATGTTATCGATAAGTAATTCCACCCCGAAAATGTTCAAACATGGGTTTAACGCGGCGGCACAACTAATTACCGGTGGCATTTCTTTAAAATATTTTCTTAGTTTTGCTTTCATGGGAGCCACCATTATTGCATATACATTACCACAAAATTCGTATTCGCTTAGTTTTGAACTCATTAAAAATATTTGATTAAGTACCAAATGACTTGTGGGATAATAAACACCCGATAATAAAGTAGTTGCGGTTTTAAAAACTTTGAGCAATTCGGTTATCTTTTGAATAACCTCCCAATAGTCGGAGGAAAATGATGTTGCAAGACCTTTTTGAACAAGTTGATCATGAAAAACGTATAAAGTGTCGCGTTGCCGTAAACCACACATAAACATGTTGTAAGTCGAATTCCATCTTACGGGCATGTCCCAATTAGGGGTTAAAAAGATGGAATCCGTTTCCTTACATAATCTCATATAATGTTTGTATCTAGCCTTACCCGAACAAAATATATCTTGTAACATAATTTTATACGTGTTTTTTACTACGCTTATTTCTTGAACCGCTAGTCCGTCTTGCACAACCAAGTTAATGATGTGTGCAACACATCTACTATGGTAGAAAATGCCTTTCAAAGGTGGTTCGTATTTTAGTATTAATCTTTGAACGGCGTTTGTATTATTACTCGCGTTATCAAACGAGATTGAAAAAACCTTTTGTTCTATTTTAAACATTTTCATTACATCTCGTAACATGTAAAATAAGTTTTTACCCGTGTGAGGATAGTCAAAGTTTTCAAAAGCAATGGTACGTTTCATCATTTGTCAAGTTGCGGGATCAACCCAATGTGCGGTAACACAAAGGTATGAACCGGGCAAACCATGAGGAGCCGACCAAACATCGGTTGTTAATGATACACTTGTATTTAAGTTTTCAAAACCATATATTAGTTGACTTTTAGCATTTTTCCACAATTTAAGAGCATCACGTCTAAGAGTTAGACGACTTACATGATTATATCGCGGTTGAAAAGTATTTTGAATGACCCTAGTAAGCCGAGGGTTGTCGAAGTGGTTGAACGGCAAAGCTTCTTGAATCACAAAGCCGACAAATGCTTCTCGACACCGCTCCGCTTCGTATGTAAAAATACCCCCATCCCGTGACATTGTTGCTTGACTCGACTTGGGATTACTTTTGACTCCATCACAATACTTTTTAGCATGTGATTTCAAAATAGAGTTGGAGTCGGCTTTCAAAAATTTCCCGCAACGTTTACAAAATGCCTTAGTGGAACCATCCGACAATAACACTTTGTCGTAATTACACCAAATCTCGGGATTTCGTTTGGTTACCAAAACTTGAACAATAGTTGGTGCACTTGAAGAACCAACACCGGCGGAAGTTGAAGAAGATTGAGTGGCCATTTAGATAGCGTTTCGAGAGCGTTTTGAGAGGGGTAGAGAATTTTTTGAGAGTTTCGTACGTAAATCGTAAGCGTTTTGAGTGTTTAAAGACTAGAATTAGCAAGATTGAGTGTTGTGACTAAACCAAACCCAAGGTATCTATTTATACTAGTTTTAGGATGGCAAAATGGTAAAAAAAAACAAAAAAAACGGTCAAAAACGGCTAGAAACGGCTATATTTTGAATAGCTCAAAAACCGGTTCCAAACCGGTTTTTAAAACCGGTTTTTCAAACCGGTTCGGGTAAAACCGGTTACAAACCGGTTCGCCAACGATAAACTCCAAACCGGTTTCCAAACTGGCAGTTTTTATAAAAATCGAACCGGTTTTTATAAAAACCGGTTTCAACCAGTTTCGGGTTCGGTATTTTTTCGGTTTCGAGTCGGGAACCGGTTTTTTTGTCAACTTTACATCCGACATGGTCTTCAAAAGGGTCAAATGACCCCACTCACTATGCAAACTCACATATTATAATGAATGTATTGTTTATTAAAATATTATGTATTAATTAATAATATAGAGAATTTAGTTTAGTGTCGATTTTTTTTTTACAATTTTTCATTACTAGTTTTCTAATAAATGAAAAAAGATTTCATTTTTTTAAAAATGTGTTCAAATGTTGTTCCATATTTCATTTTAGAAAACTAGTTAAGGTTAGAAGGTTTTGAAAGTTTTTAGAAAAGTGGAGGTATTTTTACAAAGGAAAAATCAGAAAAGTAACATTCCTTATTTTCTAACTACTAGTTATAACTTAGGAAAATAAGTTTTCAATTTTCTTTAAAAAACTTTTCTTCACAAAAATCATTTTGAATGCATTTTCCACTTGGAATTCTTCAGGGTTTAAAGATTAAATTCCATAAATGTTCCTAATAATTTACATCGATTTACGAAAACCGTCCATATACTTCTTTTTTCACCTTTTCAGTCCAATAAATTTATGTTTTATTTAAAAATGGTCTCTACTCCACCTAAAATGACTAAAATACCTTTTTCACTTTGACATTTCCGAATAGGAGGATCTAAACGGATAAAAGGTACTTTAGTCATTTTAGGTGGGTGAGGGACCATTTTTGAGCAAAATGTGAATTTATTAGACTGAAAAAGTAAAAAAAAAGTATTGAGACTATTTTTGTAAATTGTTATAAACCACGTGAACCACTCGGATTTAAAATTACATCTGCACTTTTTTTTGGGCCGTAAAATGTTAAAAGTGCACTCTTGATGGCTTTGGCGTTTTTACCTATAAAATCGACTATTACCTTTTGGGCTCAAGCCCAAACCATTGGACACTTGTTTAGATAAGGATATCTAGATATATTGTGACTACTATTTTAGTTAATTTAATTTGTGGTCTGCTCCCCTCTATAGTTTTGGGATGAAATTGATTAACCAGTAATCAACCCACATCTAGACCCAAAACCGCATATATAGTATTTATCATATTGCGACGACGTGTGTTCTTAATTACAAGGTGCTTAAACTATTTCTATAGACCATTATAACGTCAAAATGAAGTTTAGTTAAGACTAATTGAGTTTTCACAAATAATGTATAGTTAAAAAACTTCAATTTGAACATGAAAACCCAACAACTAATACCATTTGAATCCCCAATTACCAACATGAATCAAAACCTAAACTTTACAACCTGTCTACTAAACACTATGGCAAATCTACATCCTACCCTTACATAATGAGTTTCTTTTTAAGCTGAACAAAATTGGAAAAATGGTTTATAAGAAACAAAAAAAAAATTATGAGTATGTTAATAGGGTTGCAAACGAGTCGAACTTTTATCGAGCAACTCGAGTTCGGCTCGATTCGATTAAACCCTATATGTGAATGCAGTCTATGGTTCATACATGACGATCATTTTAATTGTTTCACATTTTCTGATGTATGCAGTTTTATGTTTTACTTGGTGTGGGTCTATGCAAGCTCTAGCTAGTAAATTAAAATATTTTTTCTTTTTTCTTTTTTCTTTTTTCTTTTTCTATTTAAGTTTTTACATGTCTATATATTGTTTCTCGAGTAATCATTGTTTGTTTAGCTTTATTTATTTATTTTTTTCATATTTTATGTTACAGTTTTGAAATTTTGGTTATTAGAAAATGTTTTTTTTCTTTTTTTTTTTTCACTTTTGAACTAACGAAAACATCTTAGAGAAAGAAAAAAAAAAGTCGTGTAGTTGCACAACATATGGGCACACGTGCATTGGTTGACTCTAAATTGAATGGGTTTCATGTGCCTCGTTATCATAATTCAAAATTCTTCTTTTGCAAATTAATTCCTTATTATCTCGTAAATAGTGTACCAACTCACTCTCGTAAGTCGTAACTACATTTGTTTCATCACCTCTGTCTCTTATTACGGTAACAAATCAATCTCAAGTTTATATTTTATACAATGTAGTTTTGCAAAAGGGCTCTAAACATGCGTTTTCAAGTGTATGAGCATTTTTCTTTTTTAAATGAGGCATTTTGTTACAAGCTTGTGAATTAGGAACCGATCGATATTTCAATTATAAGTAATTCTATACGCGTTTAGAATTTAGATGTTTATATATGCATAATTCATATAACGCATATCCAGTGAAGGATATTGACATGTGTTGTAAGGGTCACCGAATTTTAAGGGTCTCACAATTTTGTGAGCACTTATTGTAGTTAGTATGGATTCAATGTGAAAAAGAAAAAAATTATTTGTACACTTACAGAATAAAAACAGAAAATAAACCCTTTTATTATTATATAATAAATATTATATCTTCTAACTCCATAGCCCAAATAATACAGGGCCCGTCCCTACTAAAAATCTTCTAAATCTACAACGTTATATAGAGGCATAACGGACTAGTAATGATAGGAACCGAAAATAATCTATTAGAGTATTCATTATAAAAATTGAATCACAATTCTGTTTCGAAAAATGTTCGAAGGACACCACTTTTTTATATAAAAATGAAAATGGTTAGTTTCTTTCAATTGTTAAATGATGAATTCGTTTTTTTTTATCTTTATATCATCTCGTAACATTAATGCATTTTTTTCTATATCTATATTTGAATTTTTTTAAACACTTTTTATATATTGAGGGCCTATTTTTCGTTATTGCACAGTACCTCTCAAATGCATTTGCTGACCATGCGCATATCATATGCATCTAGTAATTTATCATTTTTTATTTTCATTGTCGATGTGTCTTCAATCATCCTATAATTAGAGATACTTTTAGACTATATAATTACTTTTTAAGTTATATGTACATAACAAGACATAATCTACTATTAAACAAACATTTTATGTAAAATAAAGGCATCTACAAATTTGAAATAATTTGTATTTTAAGGAAGTTAAAAATTATTAACATTAACATTAACATACCAATAAGGAAAGAGATAAATGGTGTAAAAATATGAAAATAAAAAATCGAGTAATTAATTAACCACTGGTACTCCAGCTCTAGCTGTATTCAAATTTTTATACTCCAAAAGTACAAATCTGAACGTGGTAACTATAATTTTGTAATACTCTCAACGAACACCCGTAAGTCCGTAACCAATAAACGCATTTATTTAATGATTTATCCTTAAATTTAGTGGAAAAGATTAAGAAAATGAGAGTTTTTTTTTATTTTTTTATTAATGGGGATTAATTAATTAATTATTTAATGATAATTTGGAATTGGAATTTATGTATGAGGAAAAGCTGTAATTAACGAGTGAGCACATGAGGAGGCACGTGAGTTGTTTGTTAGTGCATCCCTCCCTCGGGATCATCATCCCCTATCTTTCACTCGTCATGTGATTCAATAGTGTCGGTCACGTGATTATCCTATTTGTTTATCTTATAAAGTACGTGACATCCGATGTTTGTTATTCGAGCTTCAACGTCTTTATCAAATAATTACTCCTATCATATTGAGATTTCATAATCAAAAGATCAACGTCACTCTCATTAGTGAAAACGGTAGGCCTAATCTTACACTGAGCTAGAAATTATTTTCACGGCTCGCTTTGCTCCGGTGTATGATCGTTTTACGAGTTAGTTTAACAGTCACTTATTCATCTCATTAGTTGTTTAATGATGGTTTGTGCCAAAATAAATACGAACTTGAACAAAAAATGTTGTAAAAATGATTTTTTATGAAATGATTTTTTTGTTCTATTAACATTAGCTAAAATTAACCCATATTTACCACATATGACAATTTATAAACATTTTGTATCTTAAACTCATATAATAGCAATCAATATTTATATGGTTGAAGAAAGAAAAATGATTGCTAGCACTATTGAGAATGTACTCACTAGTCATTTTGGAGATAAACTACATGTAGAATTAAGAAATATAATGATTAAAAAGTTAAGGGGCTTTGTGACGTTTTATTAAACTTTGAACCCATTTGAGTAGATACTGACTTAAATGATAATCTAAAGGACTAAACTGAAAATATTTAATACTAATAAGATTATTTTGTCATTTTCTTTGGCCTTCTTCCCCAAACTACGTGCTTTACTAATTACTTCCATAACTAAAACTTCAAGCTTTTCAAACTTCATAGATAAATGATGTCGTAGATTTAAATGTGAGTTGCACAAGTAAACAACATTAGCTAATTGAGGGGTTGCACACTTTAAATATCAAAAAATTTCACGAAAAATTTGTTCTTCGCGGGAAAAATGAGTAACGTTAAATATGATTAATTACATAGACTTAAAAGTATGTCTAATTTTCTGATTGGTTGAATTTTTTCTCTCTCTTAATCTTATCCAATTAAATTTTTAAATCTACCAATCACATCTTTATGTCTATATTTAGTCCTACAAATTTAAGATTACCAATCATTTTTCTGGAAAAATTCATATGTAGCACCTGCTATCCCTTGCAACCAAATAAGTCCGCCCCTAATTACTTACATACATATTAGTCCATTATTTAAAAATCGCACCTTCATTGATTAGTTATGTGTTAGATTAGTTGTGTGTGCCAGTGTAACGTGAGTTCAAGTTCATGGGTGATCATATATATATATATATATATATATATATATATATATATATATATATATATATATATTCATAGAAAATATTTGTATATTTTGGTTTATAGTTGTAGCAAATATGTACGTAAAAATGAGAGTCAATTCAATTTATATTTTCATTAGTAGGGAGTGATGACCAAAAAAATAAGTAAACTTAGAATTTAACATATGTAGCTATTAGCAAATATATATGCGCTTTCAAGTGTAAAGTAAAATCAAGTGTCTGAAGATACTTTATACATCGTGATATTCTCTAGGTAAAAAATTTAGGTGCAATTGTAGTATTTACTTTTGAATGTTGTCACTAGAACATAATAGTTTATTATATTTTTTCAGAAATTTAAGGATAAACAATGTGGATGTTCATATTAAAACTTGTAATGATAGCATCCAAGTTACTTAAACGCTACATACTAACAGCATACAAGTATTGTTCATTAGGTTGCCCAAGTCTCTTAAAATAGCAAACTTTAAACCGGCGTCTAGCAGCGCTAGGATCGGCCCTAGGTTTTCTAATGCCCTAGGCAAGTCGACTAGAAAATGCCCCTTGTAAACAAATAATACTTTCTTTTTTACAGGTTTGGAACCTAATCAAGCGAGTTGGCTCATCCCCACTCTGACTTTTATTTAATAAATGAAAACTCTCTTAGGAGAGTTACCCATGCTAACTCACTACTCCCATTTTGAGAGAAACCCTATTCGGGAACATATGCGCTTCTAAGGAGGCAATAAGTGCAGTCACCATGCCATTTGCCCATTTATCTAAAGTTCCTTCTCTTCCCTGTTAGGTTTTTCCCGTCTTATTCCGACTTGAATATCAAGTCACCATGCCATTTGCCCGTTTAGTATAAAAAATTCCAGTATACCATGCATCCTCAAGACTGTGACTGCCAAGAGTCTCATAGACGGTCATCCTAGAATGATATTGTAAGGTGAGTTTGATCGGATAATGTTGAAATTTAATACCTCGGTTCACAATCTTATCAGAGGCCAAGATATTTCTCCTTAGTGGTACCGTCACCACAAACGTCCAGACCTTACATATGTGACAGACAGGTCAAGAGTTCGAAGCCGTGCTTCAATATATGTGGGTATTTTGTGGATAGGTGATTTACCCGGTGTTGATGCTCCTTGCGAGTAGGGCGGACTCTCCAAATTATATTTTTTGAGAATCCAATCAGGGGCATAGATACCTCTCCTCGGAGTGCTTGAATCATAGTTGGAAGTTACCTAAAACAGCTTTCATACATAACATCCGTGAACGTTCCTCAATTCAAATAAACACGGTGGACCTTTCTGTTTGGCACTTCAATGGTTACATTGGGTATTTTGTTGGCACCATATATTGTATTAAATTGAATGAAATCTCTCCGTCGTCCCATTGTTCCATGACATTGAATCATCAAGTTTTGTTCTTCCTTTGACTTTATGTCCTCTTCTTTCTTCTGCCATTCAAAATTTTTCTTTTGACAAGAATTATTTTTTCCACCAGCCACAAGATGAGCTAGCTTGTTAATCTTCACATCTTTGTGTACTTCAACTTGGAGTTCTTGTGGTAATAATTGGTGTTGGTGTCGTAACCATATTTTTCATGAAATTTACAATATCCCAAATTATCTTTATTCTTTGACTTGTCGAGTAGTTTGGGTGGAGTTTTGAAATGTTAAAATTCACAACTTATGTTTTACTACATGTTGAAAGATTTTAAAGTTGACTTTTTTAACTTAAATTTTATATAGTATGATTGTTAGGTTAAAAAGTTCACGTATTAAATGAATATGTAATTTGTAATTTGTAAAGTTCACATCAGTTAAAACCGGCCAAAATGTTAAAAAACAAAAAAACAAAAATGTTACCTTTAATTGAATTTTTTGACAACTTAAGTTCTTTTATGACACTATTTTATTTGAGTCCTTTTAGAACATCGACAAAAGTCATATTTTTCTTTAATTGTTAAAAATTGGTTATTTTTTCGGATCATTTGTCCTAGATTAATAGATGTAGCTAGTACTTCATAAAACATTCATTACCTAAGTTAATAACTGAATTAGGGCAATACTTAAGACTTTAATTATCTAAGGCACTTACTTTAGGAAAAGAAAAAAAAAACAAAATATTTTTTTTAAAAAAGTAAATAAATAAATAAAAAGAGAAATGGGTGTGGGTATGGTATGAGAGGCCTCACATTGCATGGTCACTCTACCCACGTTCCACTGCCCCCCAAAACCCTTCACACCAACGCTACCTACGTACTACACTGCTATATCAACCCCCTTTCATACCTTTAATTCCCACTCTCACTCCATCTCTCTTCCTGCTCCTAAATTCATATCACCACAACCCTTAATAAGCTACTACTTTCACTCAATAATTTCCTTTTTTTTTTAACCAATTAAGTAGTAGCAGCTAGGCTTTTCCACCTGAGAAATTGATGGATATTTATGGAATGTCATCCTCCGGTCAAGATTTTTCCGGCGTTGACGAACTACTTGACTTCTCTAATGATGACCTTATCACCCCTTCCTCCACTACCACCGACGTCATCCTTCATCATCAACATCACCACATTCCTCCCTCCCATTTTCATTATGACGTCATCAACAACAATAACAATATTAATAATGATAGTAGTATTTCTAACCACCACCATCACTCCACTAACTTCACCGATGACCTCTGTGTCCCTGTAAGTACACATCACCTTCATTCACTTTTTCTCCATTTTTTTTATTATTTATTCACAAAATGTTAGTATCATATTTTAAATTAATTGACGGTGATTGGAACAGAATTTGTAACTAATTTCTGTTACGTGTAATTTGATTTGTTATTAGAGTGATGACGTGGCAGAGCTCGAATGGCTATCGAACTTCGTTCATCACTCCTTCAGTGATTTTCCGGCAAGTAATATCGCCGGAACGATAAACTACAGGCCGGAAAACACATCAATTCATAGCAGATCTAGAAGTAAAAGAACTAGAGCACCTACTAATAATACTACATGGACATCAACAACAACAACGCCGTTACCTGAAAAAACGACGATGAAGATAGAACCGTACTCATCGCCGACCTCATCATCTTCCGATACGACGTCGGAAGGAGGTGTAGTCCGGCGGTGCACGCATTGCGCGTCGGAGAAAACGCCGCAGTGGAGAACCGGACCGTTAGGACCAAAAACGTTGTGTAATGCCTGTGGCGTCAGGTATAAGTCAGGGCGGTTGGTGCCGGAGTATCGACCGGCGGCGAGTCCGACATTTGTGCTGACTCAGCACTCTAACTCTCACCGGAAAGTAATGGAGCTTCGGCGACAAAAGGAGATGATGATAGGTCAACCACAACAGTCAACGTCGTCGGAATATCAACTCTACGGCGGCGGACATCATCACCACCACCATCAACATCAACACCATAACCGTAACAACTATGAGGTTTGCTGATGTCATGTAAGACACGTGCCGGAATCTTACCGGCTTTGATTTTTTTTTACAGGTTTTTGCATTTGTTTTTCACATTTCTGATCATCGAGTAGAATATAGTTTGAGGAATTAAATTCGGTTTTTCTGTACGCGATGTGATGATCATTGATTTTTTGTTGAATTTTATGAATAAAATTAATCAGGGGAATATAATTTGATTTTTTGGGGGTTACTTAAATGTTCAACTACCAGAGTCATGACTTTTCACGTGATAGGCCGGTCCTGTATCCGTATATTTGTTTATAATATGATGATGATAGTAAAACCCGGCTTTCTCACCGGTTCTTGAACTTTTAGAATCATGTACATATGTAAATTAATAGTAATGATATATACACTAGTAAAATAGAGACATTGGAAGTCAGTTTACAAGAAATTTTGGTGTTTGAAAAATGATTTTCAGTTTAGGGTTCTAATAAAAACGAGGGTGCCAACTACATTCGACTAATTTGGCAAGTGTTATAGCTCGTAAGTGAATAGTTAACAATGCTATAATGAAAAAAGTGAAGTCATTATAAACCAATATATTGATCTTAACAGACCCGGACACGATTATGAAAAAAATAATGGCAACGAAGAAAACGTATTGAATTTTAACTGCATTAATTGTGTTTCAAAGAACACTTGTATTAAGGCGATATTAGAACCCTACTTTAAAACTTCATTTCTGCTGCACTAGTTTCAGCATTACGCTTCTTATAGTTGGTATACAACGCAATCTGAATGAGAATACATTGGCATTTCATAGCACAGATCAAGCAATCTCCATTTCTCGAACAAGTTTAAAGTTTGCTATCACTTGGGCGTTTTACCAAATTTGACTCCTATGTTTGTCGCGGTATACTGTGTATTGCAGTTGGTATATGCTAATAAGATGGTTATTGACCTCTTGTGTTGAAGATTTTGGTACTTGTGAGTTGTGACTATTTTTGTGTTTTCTTTACAAGGCTATAAGGTGAAACTGCATAAATATTCTATGATCAAGTATGATATGATTCAAACAGACTGGGTCTGTCTAGTGTCTACTAATGGAAAATATAGGCATGTAAAACGTTCTGCTGATTTAAATACAATAACCATGAAAACGCATCACACTTGAAGGCATAACACCTGTGTATATCAGTATATATGCTAACGCCGGTACTTTACAAGATTCCGTGATTAATAACACCATAAAACTTTTGAGAATTTGTTACCATTTTTGTGGTTACTAAATTATTTACCGCAACCATAAACTAAACTTAAAATTTATCTAATTTGCCCTTACAAGTATTGTTTTTTTTTTTTTTTTTTTTCTTTCTATTTTAAGGCAGAGAATCGCACCCCTAGCCAGCTACTATTTTAGGTCTTTGTCTGGGTTAACAATTCGTACATCACCGTTTTTCTCTATAGCTGGTGGTGTCGGTAAACAAATGGTTGCATACGAATCACTCACATTTGTCTCAAGTGAGACTTAACCCACAACATTTTTGTTAATAGATCACCAAATAGGCAAATACCCACCCTGCTTAAGAACCTTGGCACCTTTGCCCATAGTGATTCATAAAACCAAACCAAAAGCCACCAGTGTAAAAAAAAAAAAAAAAAAAAAAACCATTTCAACTCAACCCAACCCGACCCAACCAACACCCACAAGTGAGCACATTTTGCCATGTTTAAAGGAAGGTTGTCGAATCATCACAATAGCCGACCACAAAACCAAGACCATAATACGTGAAACTTACAAAATACAACAAGGGCATCTGTTCTTTAAACTAAAACATTATTCCAGAATGTCAAAATCGAGCACGCTCACATTACATCGACTCGTAACAATGTAGTGAAAGTTACACATCACAACTCTCAATATTAGGGGTATAAAATCATACCCTTAGTGGCACAAAAAATTTGGAACTTATTAGTACCTAGTACACCATCAAACACGAGTCGGTAACAGAACCTTCTTAAGAAGCATGTCATAGGACTTCTTAACAAGATTATAACTGTTTGCAGATTAAATATCCTCACCTTACAATGATAGTGTGCTCAGACAGATATACCATAATTCGATATCTTGTTAACCTCTTTACTAAGGATCCTCCTTTCCTGTTTAGCTTCTGATGCAAGTTGGGACACCTACAAACCATAATACTAATAGTCAGAAGCTTTTTCATCTAATAAGTTCTCATTGATTAGATGTGAGAAAACGGGTGGGTCCTGTAACGGGTCACAACAGGTTGACCCCAAACACGTCTTGTCAAAACATGATTGTAATTTGCTAGTGTGCCAAGCATGATCACAAATATTGTTCATTTTGAAAATAATCATTTCAAGGAAAATGATTTAGGAGGTTTTACGTATTATTAAATATTTATACACTCTGGACGACTTTAGACACGTGTGACCCACTAAAGATGACTCAAATTTACACGTTTATATTGAATTGAACTTAAAATATATATTAACTTTAAGCTGACAAATTGCCCAACACCTTTCATTAAGCAACTACAAGAGACATAAGATATACAAAAAATTTAATATAAATGTTTCAACTACCCGATGCCCGATATAAGCAACTTTCAAGTTTTCTATCAATTACTAAAGGTCTATATTTTGAGTAACCAGCTTGTAACAAGCCACAAAATCAATTGATATGCTTAAACTATCCATTAATTTATAGTATGCACATACAAACGAATCATAGTTTTCAGAACCGAAAGAACAGATTATATATGAATTTTAAACTGACAAATTTCCGAACACCTTTCATTAAGCAACGATGACCAAGCTTTGTTCAATATATAAACAACCTACATAGTTAATTAAAATAGAAGGATAAGAATTTAAAGGATCAGTTGATTGACTGTATATTACCTCTGACCGAAATCCTGATGCATCTCTGTTAGGAAGCTCTTTGAGTATGTCTTTCAAGCCTGAATAAGAAAAGAGGAAGGGGGAGAGAGACAGAAAGATGTGTGAGGTTCATCTTACCAACAAGTCAATAGTTCTAAATTTACGTAATACCCAAAAAAAATATGGTCATCGCATACCCCCTGCTCGTCTTTCAATCTTATAAGCTGAGCTGATGACACCCTGGATTTGCTTCCCTGCTTGTCTGTAGATTGAAAGGATGATCAAGATAGAGCAATAAACACCGGTTCGTAACAATATAATGTATAATGTTTTTATTCACAATATGCAAACCTGAGTTTTGTCCTTCCTCGTTTTAGCTCTACTTCTGCATCTAATGAGAACTTCTGAAAAATAGATAAACAATTGTTAGTTATATATACTCCACATATATATGGCAAACTTTACGAGTAAGGAAAATTAGGTAACACGTAGGACGAGTTGGGTTGAGCAGGCACCACTTTTTATCTTTAGAAAAAAGCAGTATATATAACTATTAAATATTATTACAGAAAAAGTATCAGTAGAAAGATAATCCATCTTTCCCTTGACCTGCTTATGACGAATGACATGAATTATCAAATGATCTTTGTGTTACAGAAAGTCACACTATTCATATAAATTAACAATACCGTCTAGCTTCCCTTTCATAAATACAACACTGGCGACTTTACAAAGGTATGTTATACTATGTAACAGATTCACTCGGCACATACATGAAGCGTACCCTTCTGTATCGACACAAATGACACATTCACATTTTAAGATATTATAATACAATATTTTTTAATACTATACCAGAGTAGAAAGTGACTCTTAAATATGAAAATCGACCACAGCTGAAAATAAGTACCTCCAATTTCTTGCCTTCTTCTGTTAAGTTTCTCACTGAGTCACGTAACTTCTGTACCTTAGCATTAGCTTTAGCAAGCATAGCCTGTTTTCAGCAACAAAAAATGGACAAAATGCATCATTAAATTGAAGGCACTACTTCATTGACATCATAAGGATGTGCACAAGGTTGTAATTACATTAAGCTTTAAATATATGAAGTTATATTAAACCTCTACAACACATGAAAAGATACAAACATGCAACATAGTAACATTCAAATGTATAAACTACATCTATATTCTCCGCTAATTGCTTAAAAAAACTTGAGCGCACCTCTAAATTAAGAGGGGGGGGGGGGGGGGGGGGGGGGGGGGGGGGAGTTGGGATGGGGATGGTCTGCATTAGGATTTTAAAACATGTCATTTACCTCATCACTGATAAAAAAGCGCATTGTGTTGTAGTACAAAGAACGCCTTGTGCCTGCAGCAGTAGACAAGTTATCAAGAGAGTAGCTATTAATATAACATTATTGGAAGCTTTCGGTCTTTTGCACTTTCTTGAAGCATGAATGAACAAACTAATACCGCCATTTAGGCAGTGGTTTTTTATATATTTCAGTACATTTTTTAGCTTAAGCAGTAAAGAATTAGTCCTTGTTTAAGAGCCTTACTTTTTAGAGCTAGAATTCCCGAACCAACAACCAGTCCACTTGTAGCAAACGGATGTGAAGCAGTAAAGTAAACACCCTCTGTTGATCAGCATTCATTACAAAACTTATCACTAATCAAAGTATCAAACAGGTAGGGATAGAAGAAAATAGATGTTATAAGTGAAAATGGAGAGCAATTGACTACTAGCCTTTGATCTTTCCAAACACGATATCCTCATAAACATCATAATCAGATTTGAGATCTCGCAAGGATTCCTATAAGATGAAAAGATTTCAAGATTATTGTAGCACGTTTTAGGTGGGAGCAACAAATACAAGTCAAATAAGCCTTTGTAACATTGAGGGTGGGCTAAATGGAATATATACCATCCTTTTCTGTTAAACTTGTTGCAAAGATGGTACCGTGTTATGTGAAGCATGCCACCAACACTGAAAATTACCCGTGGCACGCTTGGTGGTCGTTCTCATAACAAGAAAGAATATTATATATAAATGAATGCTGAAATTAATTGCATTTTTCTTAAGCAAATTCCATCATAATACGTCTATCTACTTTGATGAGCCAAGAGATCCAATGGTAATTAGTTACTACAAAATTAAAAACCAAACTAAACAAAATTTTAAGAAAAAATAATGTGTTTTTTCAGCAACAGATAGTTTTTTAATGCTCCTTTCTAATTTTAGTTCTTTATGGGGATTAGAAAAGATAATGCTTTCTTTTCATTAAGAAATCCTACTAATTTATTAATATATTTTGTAGTGAAATTAACTGTAAATTTCTAGAATGCAGAAACAAATCAAACGTATAGAGAAAGAAAAATGTCAGAGAGAAAAGATAGAAGGCATGTATAAAGAGAAAAAATGAGCATATGGAAGATACAGTATAACTATACATATGCATAAACGATATGAGAAGCAACATCCCAGGTCTAGCTGAAAAACACGAAGTGTTACGTGTAAAGCAACCGAGTTTGAAATAACTTTGTATCATCATACTATTTTGATAAATTTCCCAAAAATCGTCGCAGAAGAAAAATAAATAAAAACTCCCAGATAGTCCAAACGGCACGAATCAGATTTTCTTCATTGCCAAACAAAAAATGCCAATATTTTACACCATTAGCATAACGGAAATGTAGGTCATTCATTATGTGTCACAAGATGCCCACCAAAGAATGACCTTACCATGCACCAAAAAGTGCCACTATTAAGAACACGAACTAAGTAATATGCCACTACTCATCCCCTTTAATCGGCAACATATACATTTACATATAACATAACGGCAGTGTTATCATTCTACCCAATGAGCACCTCACTATGATTATTTCTATTAGTCTATAATTTATAATCTCCAAGTCTCCAACCCTTAGAAGTCATTTCCACCAAATTAGAAAATCAAAATGACACTAATTTCTCCATTAAGATGGAATTTTATCCAGATACCCAACTCGAACGAGTCTTGATTCCTAATATCTATCTAAACGTTCTCCTCTTTTCTATACTTATTATATCTCCATAAGTTGTTGCTTAGATATCCAATATTGTGCAACATCAATCTGATTTGGCATATTTCATATCCTTTTTGTGTTATTTATATCATATACTCCGTATTTTTCAATTGCTTCACTCTATGAACCTTTAATAATATGTAATTACAGTAGTATCTAAACTTTTTCATAGCTTATATAGCTTATATAGCTTATAAGCAATTAAAAGAAGGTACAAAAAGTAGATAACTTCATCAACTACAGGAACTTACGATTGTCATATGAAAATGAGCAGTAGAAGTTGCTTTAATTTGATCAAGGCGGGATTTGGTGAGAGATATTGTGGATTCTAGGGTTTCCACTACGGTTTTTTGTGCGATTACTGCCTGTTGAATGGTGTAATCAATCCATTCTACGGCAGAATCACCAGCGAATGGTTTCACTTTCTCTATTATGCCGTAATCACCTACCGTTGGTGGTGATGTGGTTGATTTGTCTTCCGATGATTCCTCCATGGTTCGCCGGAGATCCGAGCGGTGCCACAATACGCTTATTTGGAACAAATATTTAAATGAAATTACAGGTTGCGCCCTTTATGTTTTGAAAAGTACATACTTAGTCCCAAATTGATGTATTAACTATCAAGTTAGGTTTCTTTCATTATTTCATTACAAAAGTTAGCAAGCAAGAGACTTAAATTATTTGTTCATCATATATTTCTATATTTCAATTTTGATGTGTCGATGTTCTTAACCTTATATATATCTATAAAACTTTGAGTATATAAGAGGTGGAGATAAAGTAAAAACGGTGAAAAAGATCACATCCTTTGGATCAAAAAATATATATATATATAAAAAGGGGCGGAGATAAAGTAAAAACGGTTAAAACAGTTGACATTCACAATTTTATAAAGTTTGAAGTTTATTTTTTTTTTGCTTCACATTTAATTTTTAAATGTGAAGCTTATTTTTTTTTACTTCACATAAAATTTAAGAATTGTGAAGGTTGAAAATTAAGCTTCACAAATTCATAAATTTATGTGAAGCTAAAAATATTAAGCTTCACAGTTAAAAAAATTCTAACTTTTTGTGAAGTGAAAAAAAAATAAAGGTTCACAGCGAAAACTTTTTGGAAAGAAAAAATGTAAAAGCTCACAATAAAAAAACGTATGTGAAGCGAAAAAAATAAAAGTTCACAACTAAAAAAAATTGTGAATACAAATTGAAATCGTTTTCATCATTTTTATTTTAACTCCTTGTTTTCACCAGATTACAACCCTATATACACACACACACACACACACACACACACACACACACACATATATATATATATATATATATATATATATATATATATATATATATATATATATATATATATATATATATATATGGTTAGGTTTAAATGAAAACCACAAAAGATACGGAACTGCAAGAACTATTAAACTATATTGTTTTTACACATGTAAACGCAACAAATTACATATACATGTTATTTAATGTTAATATTATTGACAAACAAAAGTAAAAAAACACAATAAGCATATGAAGTGTTCACATGTGCACATATCAAATGTGCACATATGAACAAAAAGTATAAATTTGATTTTAAAGGTTATTTTGATATTTTCTCAAATTATTTTGCTTTTAACCTTAATCTATATTAATATTCACACGTGATTGAATAATTAAACATGTGAAACTCCCTATAATTTAAAAGTTATCGCAGTTCTGTATCTTTTTGTGCTTCTCATTTGAACATTTATATATATATATATATAAGTATGTAAGAGTTTGATTATCGTAAAAAGAAATTTATTGTAAAAAAAGTAGCAATGAATATAAAAATGACATGTGTCATGCATTGGAGGAGAGAGAAACATCAAGGGGGATGGAGAGAGAGAAAAAATAAGGATATGTGGCATGCATTGGAGGAGAGAGAAATATTCAGGGGTTGGAGCGAGAAAAAATACGGAGAAAATAGGACACGTGTCACTTTCTAATTTCTTCTTACCCTTTTTACAATAACTTTCTTTTTACATGATCCAAAACCATATAATATATATATATATATATATATATATATATATATATATATATATATATATATATGATTCGGTTCCAGGGAGAAAGAAATTTAGGAAGAGAAGATGAAGAAGCAATCTGATTCAGTATTTTAGTATTATGATTCAAATTTTTATTACCTATAACTTTTGAATTATAGAAACAAAGGACTAAATCTTATTAATAAAATATTGAACTAAAGCAATAAAATGTAGAATTATAGTAAGAAAATTTTGAATCATAATAATAAATTACTGAATTATATTGTTTCTTTCTCTTCTCTCTCTAAATTTCCTTCTTTTTTGATCATCCACTTATATATATATATATATATATATATATATATATATATATATATATATATATTATAATTTTTTATTGCATGATCTAAAATGTTGTCTAGGCATTTATTCAATATGAAAACAAAAGACTTAGTTTTAAATGGCTACATGATTACATCTGATTAGTGTGAAATTGTATTTGTTTTATGTATTTTTTATGGTTAGTTTATTAGTTATTTTAGTTACTTATTATAGGTTTTGAACTAAAAATTGTTAATAGTTTAATATTAAGGATGTTTAGAGCTAAAGTATTGAAAATGAAAATGTTCGAGGACTAAAAGATAATTTTGGATATTTTTCGGCCTATAACTCGCCGAGTCCAAACTTTTACTTGTCGAGATAGAGATAGAGACGATAGCCGATAAAAACTGAAGGCTATATTGTACAAGACCAATAAAAAGACTAAAAACATTAGGAGATAGAGGGATGATCAGATCTAGACTCCAACTCATCAAGCCTATTGCAGAACTCGTCGACCTAAGTCCAACAGTCTTCTATCTATAAATAGATTCATCGTATTCATTAGAACATATATCTTAAAAATAAATTGGTACTTGTAGTTTAGTTTTATTATCATTTTTTCTATCATATTGACCATTCACAAGCACTGTAAGGATGATAAATAGCATTCATTCCTTTGATTGAATAAGTAATATTATGGTTTGCAAGTTTCTTGTTCTCTATTTATGATTCTTTCTAATCAATTGATTGTTTGTACAACTAGTTTGTCTATGAATCAGTTATAATATTCTATGTAGGTTAATTGTTTGTGTTGGAACAATGAAATATATTTTATTCAAAGATTTATGTTATTTATGTATGAGATTTTTCAATATCACTTTTAAAAGTATTTATTATTTTATGATAACACATAATTATAATATTTTTGATTGACAAACGAAACCATGAATCCCTTACCGGTAGGAGATGGATCATTGATCTGAAAATTTAATTGTTTTAAAGTTTAGTTGAATGAATTCTGATTTTTGGACTGGAACGCGACGAGTTCTGTCATAGACTCGCCGCTTTATCTGTCCGGATAATATTCTGCTTAGATTTAATATTGGTATTGATTATGCATTTTGTTGATTAAAAGCTGATAGATCTTTATTAATATCAATTCATTTAAATTGTATTTTTAACCGCGTATAAGTTAATTATATAATGTGATGATGATTGTTTTGTACCCTTAAAATCCTTGAATCAAGTCATTTGATTATCACATCGTGATTTAAATCTGGTTTTCATTGAACTGTTCCACGAAAATAATTATATCCATACAGATACCTTATCTCAAATATAAGTTTTGTTGGTTTGTACTATTTTACTCCTTTATTAGATTAGACAATTTTTAGACAACCTTCTTAATGATTTATTATCCACTGGTTATATCTTGAATATCCAGTGACGATCTTGGTTAATTGCTATATTATATACTATATAAATGATATGTTCTTTTGTCTTGTATACGTATAAATGGTCATAACACGTTAAGTATGTTACAAATGTAAAACGAAATACAAGTTTATTGACACTAAACCATTTAAGTTGGTTGGAAGCACATCAACATCCAAATTTGATGTATTAAGTTAAAGTTAAAATTTATTAATTATTCCGTTACAAAAGTTAGCAAGTGATTAAATTACTATTCATCATATCATATTCTTATAACTTATATTTTAATTTAATGTGTCGGGGCTGTGAAACTTCTTGCAAAAAGTTATCTTCATGTATTAAAAAATATAATAATACTAGTAAATTATTTGGGTTGTGTTTTTGACGTGAGTCCTGTTGTAGTCTTCGATTCGGGAGAACGTTTGGGTTTTATATTTTTAATTGTTGGGGACCTAAGTTTTACTAAAGCAGTAGCAGTAGAATGATCGATGGTCGTTCTTTGAAGCTAATCGTATTGTGAAGCAGATATGTCGAGAAGAGCGATTCGATTTAGTGATGGTTTTTTAAGAAGGTTGGAGTGGAGGTTTTTGTTCTTAGGTCCGAAATTGAAGTTAAGTAAAGAAACAGTAAATAAAGAAAGTAGAGTTAAATCAGTATGGAGAGGAGTGCTTGTTGTGACTTCATTAGCTTATACGTAGGGTGATGTTTTTAGGGCTAAAGTATGAAAACATCTTTAAGTATTTATATCTTACTTGACTTAGATGTTTATAGTGTAACACTAGCACCCTACTATTCGGATAACCAAACAGTATGTCGCTGAGTCCTAGGCTATCGTGAGTCGGATCGGAGGAGGTTGCTCAACTCTCAACACTCTGCGGTGACGGAGTAGTGACCCTTCTTGGAATGTTTGAATTCCTGGGCGCATGAATAAAGTAGCATACCCACTAAGGTTCCGACCATTCTTAACACTACAGGGGCATCTAAGCTAAGTAAGGCATTTAAAATCAAGATAGGGTTATGGTGGCTGCTAACTTTCCATTAATGGCAACGGTTTAATTTAAAGCTGGTAAATAATCAGGATGTGGTACAGTCATCAACCTTCGACTTTTTCGTGGCTTCCATGTATTTGTACTACACCAAAGGGTGGTTCCAACGCTATACTAAGTATTCAGCCGCTTTACGGTCTTTCCGGTACCACATACTTTTTGGTCACTCTAGAATAAATTATCCTACGTGTGTATTACAGTTCAACCATCTATGATAATTAAACTACCCGTTCACTTTATATTTATAAATCCCAATAAATTCATGATTGATTCACGGTGTACTATACGATAGATTTAGACATTATTTCCACAATTACAAACCATGTTTTTATGAAAACATAGAAAGGTAATTACCATTTGATTAAGGTTCGCGACTCTTTTTCATAAAGGTTTTAACCACGTTTATTGAAGGAAAGTCCATAATTTAATTTATAATCATAAATGTAAAGTTAAACAGCAAATATTAACAAGCTAACTACATCACAACAAACACATAAGCTAACTACTCACTAAACATGGTAATAAATCCTAAATCTAGCATAATAACAATAACATTAACATGCATCATTATAAAAGATAAGGAAAGATATAACCGTGATTAATGCGTAGATTGAATATATGCTGAAAGGATACACGAACGGAACTCTGAAATATCTTGATAATACTACAAATAAGCCCTCCAAGTATTCCAACAATATTAAAAAGTTATCCATCCGTTAGTTTTGGTTAAATATTAACCAAGAACTAACTGATTCTAACTTAAATATCTAACTACTTAACTCTAGAGAGAGAAAGTAGAGAGAGTGTGTGTGTGTGTGTGAGAAAAAGGTATGAGGGAATGAAGATTGAGTGTGTTGAAATGATTTTTTTGAGGTTGAGGAGGCCATCTATTGATAGGAAAGCCTCAAAGTCCATGTACAAACTCCAAAGCACAAGATACAAACATAAATCAGTACCAAAACGCATGCTATCTGAAAAACGACACCAAGGGGGCATGTTGGTGCCGTATACGGCACCTATACGGGCCGTAAATGGACTCTAGGTACCGTATAAGGTATCCTATGGTGCCGTATACGGATGTTAGGGTGCCATTTGTTGTTCGGTGCTTCATCCGTTGCTTGTTTTAGTCATATCTTCTTCGTTACTTGTCCGTTTGACTTGATTCTTTCGCTCATGATCTCGTAATTCTATTACACTTATAATGACAACAATTTGAGGTATTTTGGATGTCTCTAGCTCGTACGTATCTGAAATGTGATCGGTTTGTCTCTTGATGTCGTATCTTCTTCGTTCCTCATCCGTTTCGAATGATTCTTGATTTTCCGATCTCGTAATTATCTAGGAATCATATGATGATAGTTAAGAGGTGTATTTCATAAAGTAGATAAGAGTAGAAGAATCTGGTGAGGTTTATTTGCTTCGTTTTGCTTGTTATTTGGACGTTTTTAGTGATTTTTATTGCAACGTTTATATTTGAACCACTTTAGCGAGTTTTAGTAAATAAACATTGATTTAAGATGTTTTCACCAAATATTAGCTCAAATTGTGAGGAATAATGTATGTAACAACATGATTATTTACGTTAGATAAAGTATCCCACACTTAGACGTTGTTTGTCCTCAAGCAACAACTCAATTTTGTATCCTCGTGAAAACATTTTAAGCCCGATTGGAGTGAGTTAAAATATTTCCAAAAGTTACCACTTCCTCATGTAAGCAAGTTACTTAAAGAATATAAGGAAAGATAAGATGATCCTTCTAGAAACAAGAAAAGGCTTTCTTAGGCATACTTTCAACTTTCGTTATCTTGGAGTATACATGACCAGGCGATCTCAAAAAAGGTGGTCACTCAACTCACTCAAAGTGTATCGGATTACCTATCATTCTAGAATAATTGAAATCGCTCAATAAGCAATTCATGCAGCACTCATCGTCATAGGCTTGATCGAGAATCGGATCTCCATCACTTAGGTGAGGACGGTGCTAATTATCCCAAGACATTCAAAAGGGTTTTAATGTTATGTGAGAGTTAAGGGGTATTGATAGTGGTGAATTTTTGGTTATACGGGTTTTTCTTATCTTATAAACTTCTAAAATCACAAAAAAACCTTATTTTAGAACGGAACGGAGATTGAATAGTTATTTGCCTTCAATCGAATTTTTCTTGAGGGGATTATACTTTTGAAGCACTTAGCTCTATTGTTAGGATTTTTCTTTTCTTTTTTCTTCAGAATTTCTATGCTAGAGAAATTCTAAGTATTTTTATTTCCTTTAAAAATCCTTTTAGAATTATGTTCTTTATCTTTTGACTATTTCGAGTCTTTTCATGGTGCCAATTTTACGCACCATTGCTCTATCGCCTTTTTAGGGTGCCAATTTTACGCATCAAGGTTTTACGAGAGAGGTGACCTTTTGGGGAACACGAAAGAGTAGGATAAATGAAGAAGATATTCTAAAAGATGTCATTCACAACCTTAGAAATTCTAAGATAAGTTTTGAGGGGTATTTTTAGGAAGTATGGTTAAAAGATGGGGGTTTTGTCCAAAGATATATCGATTTAGGCTCAACGGTTTTAATAATCGTATCATCGATACTAAAAATTAGTATCGGTCAGTTTTTAGGCTTGAAGAGTAGGCTAAAAATGGGGTTTAAATCCTAGGGAATGTCAAAGTCCTCTAATTGCGCCTATAACACGTATGGTACTTATCAATGTGATCTCGAAGCGTATATCAGGAGTAAGTTCTAATTCCGAAGTACATCAAGGCTCAAAATACCTTACCACACTTAGCGATAAATCTAGGATAGAGTATAGATTACTTTTTATTATTTAACAAACTAACAAAATAAAATAGAATCATTAAAAGCGGATAAAGGGTAAGGATACTCCCCAAATAGTGAGTTGTATTGAAGTTGAGAATCTGAAATTGTGCTGAAAAGAGGTGTTGCCAAAATCTTTTTTTTTTTCTGCACTCTTCATGAAGATCGGCTCAGCTTCAAGTGGCTGGCTACTGTCTTATTCATCTCATTGTCGTTACAACTCTCTTGTGAATTACTCTCTTAGGTGTGAACATATTAGATGTACCCATTTTACAAACTCATTATTTTTTCAAATGCAAAGATAATTCACTATCTCAGAATATGAAAAGATATTTTTTACTACAACTTAATATTATAAAACATGTATTTTTGAACGAGTTCGAGCATAATGCATAATAATAGTACGTAAGTACCTCAAATGCTCGAAACGCATGAGTTATCAGTTTTCAAAATGATTTCCTATTTTCTGAGATTAGTGGTTTTTTTGCAAAAAAAAAAATGAGTTTTGGTGAATTCATAAAATATTTGGGCACATCCAAGTGTGAAAGATAGTCGAATATTATTTTCATTTATTAAAACCTCTTTTCTCTACGTCTTATTCCACGGGTTGCCTCCCGAGAAGCGCTGTTGTTAGAGTCGAGAGCTCGACTATACCTTCCTTTAGATTAGTTTGGAGCGGGACTTCCAGGGCCGGAAGTGATGGGTAGTGGAGCCTTGGGGTTCGGTGGGTAGAATCTTATGAAGTGGCGGAACATGAATGGTGTGATGTCTAGAATCCTTGTTGCGACAATTGGGAAACTAAAGATGTGTTTCTTCGTGACTCGCTGCAAGTGTAGAAGGTCCCGGGTAATGCGTTCTGCTGCTTTTGCAATGATTCCGTTGGGGCTGATGACAGAAACTCTATTGATCTCGGTTCTTTCACGTTCCGAGTGTTCCTGCCTCAATGAATCCATGAATCCAAGGAAGCGTAGATGGAGATTATCATGATCTGCGGAGATAGGATTTCTTCTGAATTTACTGATTGATTCATAGATGCCACGGATGAGCTGGTTTCTGATGATCGGAGAATGTGAGGTTGGATTCATGAAATATGTTGATCATCATGTTATAGACCTCACGTAGTCCGTCATTGAATAGTTGCCTATGCTCCTCCAGCTGGATATCACCGAAGATTTCGTTGAGTCGGTCCGTGATAAAGTTTGCGGTGTTAACCATCGAACCTTCAGCTATAGATGAAGGGATGTCAAGTGTCATTTCATCAAAACTCACGTACTCGAGCTTATCGACAATCTTGTGAGCGTGGTACTCAAGAGTACAGTCAAGGTAGAGTCTGTGTGGTGTAGGATCGTCGATATGATCGTTATCAGCCATAGATATCATCAATCCACGTAGATCATTCATTATCCGAATGTCTACGTCCGCCTCCGGATTTCCAGTAGCATTATGTTAGAAAAACCAATTGATCTTTTCTATTTTAGGAATCTGATGAGTCAAATTGTCTAAGTCTGGTAAAAATGTTAAGTATAGAATTACAATCTGAAGTACAAATTTCGTGACTGAGTCTGAAACATCAGACTCTGACATATGTTTCAGACTCTGACAAGCTTCATGAGATTTCAGACTATGACGATTACAGACTTGGAGTTTCAGATCCGAAAGACTTAGAACATCATATCTGCAGCCGACATCTGAAGGATTCGAATATAAACTCAAAGACTCAGAAGATATTTGTATTTAGAGTTTTTATCTTGTTTTCATAGTTATCAGTTAGTTAGTTGTAAACCGATAAATTAGAGATTGAGGAAGATTGTGTTTCCTATCTCTAATAGTAGTATAAATAGGGATTCATAGGTTTAGAGAAACCTAACGAAGTGAATGCTTAAATTGCTAAAACCCTTTGTGAATTATATATCAGTACGAACGAAATTATTAATTGATTATTCTTGTTGATTTAAATCTACATTTCAACAAATACTTATCATTGTTAAATCAATTTAGTATTAAAAGTATAAATCAAAATGTTCGTAATCGATAGCTGATGTTGTGTGACACGTGTTTAATATATTTATAATCAAATGGATGTTACTACAATTATAATTATCTCACAAGCCAGGCAAGAATACCCGTTCGTATAACAATATAGTTACAGTAAGTCCGAGTCAAACACTAGGAACGATGTTTATTTAATTAAAACTTAAATTAAAGGAATGTATTTAAGAAACTAATAAAACTTAAATTAAACAAAGCAATTTATAAGACAAGTATGGATAAAGGAATGCATTTACTTAGACTTTTATACCCTAGAATCCAGTTATCATGAATGTTTATACCATTGGATAATTTTATTGTGAATAAATCTTTTGTAGAAAGTTACCTCATATGGTTAACAATTCCTATAAAGTCTAGATAAGACACAAGACTCGTTATGAATACACAAGAAATCCTTTCTATGTGTTGTCTACCTATCTTTTATTAAATTAAGCACTTCAACCGTTTATTGCGAGTTATCCTAGCGACTTTGAATCAACATGTATCTAATAATCGTCGTTTGACGATTGTCAGATTAAATAATGTTCAATAACTATTATTACTCTTAACCTATCGCCGATTAAAGCTTTAAGCCACAATTATTTAACAAGTTAAACAATTGCAAATACTAATAAACCTAGACAAGACTACGTTATAGAAAAGGTTGATTAATCACGTTAAGTAACAATTAGAGATCAATTAAATAAGATGGATCTTTCGGATAAACACAATAAACTTCATAAAACTAATATCTAGTGTAAACAACAATTAAACCTTCATCTAGGTTTTATTATCTAAGCAAACACACAATAAATTAGTTCATGATCAAGTTATACAAAATCAGAAACAATATCCAAATAAACGACATGTTAAATTGAATACTAAATAGATTAAGAAAACCCGAATCGCGAAGCGTGTGTCGAAAGCTTGATCGTAGACAAATCCTTGCAATCCCGCGTCTCTAATTCGTTCCTAAAACCCTCAAAAAATTGTCTTTGGCGAATTAGGGTTAAAGAGGTTCTCTTAAATTCTGAGGTTAAGGGCTCTATTTATAGATTTCCTGGGCCGACCTCCTAACCGGCGGTTGGGCCCTCCAACCGGCGGTTGGGTTTATTTACATCCAAGTAAAGCTCGCGATCCACCGACTTAACCCCACTCGGACCTAACTAGCGGTTGGGCCTTCCAACCGGCGGTTGGCCACGGATTCCTGAATATTCTCTTCGCGATTCAACTTCAACTTTTACACTTTTTACACTTTCCTCATTTTTCTTCAGTTTCTCTTCGTTTTTAGTCATTTTTCCATTCTTTTTCAGATTCAAGCCATAAATACACCTATTTGCAAATATAAACGAATTAAGTATCTAAAATCCTATAAATGCAATATAAATATATTAAAGACAGGGAAATATTGTTAATTAAATATGTACTTATTTGATGTTATCAATAGCTAAGTTGGTTAAACACAAAACGTGACCTAACACATTATCCAAGTGACCCCGATATGAGTGTAAGAAATTGATTTGCTTGGCTGAATATGAAAATGCTAACTGAATCAGTGTTTCATACCTTGCAGTATATGTTCTTCTGCTCCTACAAAAATCCTAACTCCTCTGAAATGGGTCTGTCATTTTCATGACTTTCCTGTAGTAATTGAGTGGCAAGATTCTCTACGAAGGCATGAATGCGGTTTCGAAGGAAGTGAGAACCTAGTGTACTGTTGCTGGCTTGATAGACTGTGTATTTTGCTTCGATTTCCTCTATCAGCTTCTTTTGGCGTGGTGTATACTCATTGGTGGATTCTCGGATGACTGTCATTGTGATATGAAGGTATTCCTCGAATCTATCAATAGCACTGATCATCTCTTCATGATTAGAGATGATGGGAATCTGGATGAGTTCGAAAGGAGAATCTAGGATAGGATTAATAGGTGGTGCAGGAATGGGAATAGAGCGGATATCTATTGGAATGTCAGTATAGATGACGTCCTCCTCGTCAATTTTTGTCACCGTGGTGTTTGAATCTTGAGAATCAGGGAACTCTGCAGTGTCAGATGATGGATGGGTCTCGTCAGTAATCTTTGATATCGACTGAGAAGAAGGCATCTCTATGTCTCGCTCCTCCTGAGAATCAGAGTCATGGCTGGATCCAAAAGCATCTCCTTTCTCAAACCGAGTTTGAGGTGCGGATGTATCAGAGTTTTTAATCCTCTCGGAAGGTAACAGTCTAGATTCCTTATAAGCCGAGATCTTTCTCAAGAGTTTGTCTCGTAGCTCTGGATGTTGCTTAGATAAAACAATAGTTCTTTCGATGTTTAGCAGAGAATCGAGGCGAGTGGAAACAATAGATTTGGTATGATCAATTGCAGATGCCATGAGTCTCTCCATAACAAGGGCATAATCATCAATGTGAGAGTTTTCAGTAGGTGTCTCTTCGTCTGAATCACTATCGGACAGTGATATAAAATCTTCAGTGTTCTCGATCTGCATAATCTCTGATGTCGGAGTGTGGTTATCAGGGAAGTATTGATATGCTCGTGTGGTTATCAGCAGATGCTATTGATATGTTTCTGATGTGTCTGAGTCGGAAGTGTGATCGTCTGATGTGACTCTGCCCATGGATATCGTGTATATCTATGCATGTTCAGCTACAGAACAGTCAGCTTGATCAATGTTGAATGCTATAGTCTGTCCATGTGCTCTAAGGCTGATAGTCTGCGAATATACATCTATAATGGCACGAGCAGTATTCATAGAGGGTCTGCCTAGGATAATCAGTATGTTAATGTCTTCCTAAATATCCATCACTACAAAGTGAGTAGGGAACCAAAACTTGTCAACTTTAACCATTACGTTCTCAGCTATCCCTTTAGGATATCCGATTGATTGGTCAGCTAGCTGTACGCTCATTTTGGTTGGTTTCAAAGCTCCTAGTTCTAATCTTGTGTAAAGTGAGAAAGGAATAAGGTTGATACTAGCTCTAAGATCAGCCAAGGAGCGTATCATACCTGAGTGATAGATAGAGCAGGGTAATGTGAATCGACTGGTGTCTCCTAGTTTTTCCGGCAGGGCATTTTGTACGACGGCTAAACATTCTGCATTCAGAGAGATCTTAGGTGCTCCGGGCACTTTTTCCTTGATGGCCAACATTCGTCGAATATACTTTGAGTCGGAAGGGATTCTAGACATAGTGTCTAAGAATTTTCTGTCTAGCTTGAATGATTTGGCGTTGTATCTTTGTCGTAGACTATTTGGGAAGAGAACTTGAACTTCTTGAGTAGGAGTAGGCAAGGACTGAGTCTCAACTATCGTCGGGACAGGAGAAGGTTCCTTCACCGGAGAAGAAACTTCAAAATGGCACGGTGCTATCTGAGAATCCGTGGAGTTCTGAGTTTGAGCTTCCTCTACGTGAGGATTATGGATAGTATTGCTAGGAAGGGTTCCTTGCGGTCTAGTGTTAAGTCGATGAGCTAATTGACCAATCTGGTTATCAAAGTTTTTGAGAACTGAGAGTTGGTTTCTTAGGAAAAGGTCAGTCGGTCTTGCCTAGCTGTGGTCTTAAGATTGAAGGTGTTTTGACCTTGAATGAACTTAGTTAGGTTATCATCTGTACCAGTGACTGGTACATTAGTCTTTGAAGGCTCATTAGTGTTGGTGCATAGTGTAGTGTGCCAGTCAACTTGGTCATAAAATGTAGAAGTTATTAAATGTAAAAAGTCTATACTTGTCGCACCCCCAAATTTACTGTGCAGCGGAAGTCGAGTCGGGGCGCGACTAATCAGAAATCATTACATAAGATTACATTGAACGACCACTATATGCATCACTTGAAAACACTACAAAGTATATCACATAGACATTCAAAATGTCTACAAAATCCGTGAGTTCGCGAATAATCCTAGAGATTCTAATACATAACTAATGTTACAAAATAGTAAAGCAAGGAAATCTCTGATGTTTGTAAATCATGCGACTCGAGTATGCGGTCCCCCTGAAGGAATCCTACTGTTGCTGTGAACCTGAAAACACATACTAAAACGGTCAACAATAATGTTGGTGAGTTCATAGGTTTAGTTATCAAAAGTATAAGTGTGAACCACGAGATTTGTAAGCGTTGCACGTATGCAAAAATATGTATACTACTGCCATGAGCTCATAGTCCGAAGCTTAACCGTTATATGTTTGCCCCCTGCAGGTACCTAATCCAGAACACCCGTATGAACAAATAATAATGCGCCCGTTTGACCAGTTAGCGCTAATAACCCGGACGGGGATGGTCAATCCCAAATAGATCTATTCATTAATACTCACGCTAAGATCCATACTAACGAAACTATGATGTGTAGAGGACTTTTGTGTGGATTAGAAGGTGAAACCACTCATGCAATTCGTATATGTGTGTTTCTGTACTCGTGTTCATGAAAAACAGTGTATATATTCTCACCCCAATAGTTAGAAACAGTAAAAGTGGGGCTATGAGACTCACCTGAGTCTTGAAGGTAAGCGTTTATATCAATAACCGTGTATCCCAAATGTAACCTTCTAGCGCCCTAAACGCATAAGGTTATGTGTAAGTGATTGTCTCAAAAGATCATTAATGCTAGTTGTCCACTCAACCAGTTATGTCCAAGTGTTGATTGTTCGCTTTTAAACTCGTGTACGGCCCGTTGGTGTCGTTTGGTAATAATAATTCTTGAAGACATTATTATTATATATGTTTCGTTGTGTACTTTTACAAGCATGTTTCATATGGTTCCGAGTTGTATCGTTGTGTATGTTGGGAAAAACAATGATCAAACCCAAGTTATAAATCTGAGGAGTCAAAATCTAACTCAGTTGTATTCAGGAAAAACTTAGTGAATTCCTGAGTCTGTGTTTCTGAGTCTGTGATCCACAGACTAAAGAATTGTTTCTGAGTCTGTGCTTCACAGACTGAAGAAATTCTCACAGACTGAAAGCCGTGCTCTTGTTGAAGACTTATGAATTCATCATCTGAAGAATGAAGATCGATGACAGAAGGCTTCACAGACTGAAGATCACAGACTGAAGAGCACAGATTGAAGAATGAAAGTACAATCGTACAAAAGCAGTTCTTCTTTCCCTAGGCTACGATACAACTGAAAAGATGTTTGAGGAAAGTCAAACATCGAAAAAAGGTTCTCTTCTCAGCAAAGAAACCTTTTACCTTTTGCTTTCTCTATTTCCAAGAAAAGCAAAAAGGGAAGAGTGCAAAGTTGCCCAAGATGAATTTGTTATCCCTTGGACAACTGACTGAGCTGGATAATAGAAGTTGATACTCAACTTTTATAAATAGCAGCTCAAAAGCACCACAAATGAGATATCCAAGACAATTAGTATACAAGACCTTTAAGCTTAGGCTAAAAGCATTACCACACTTACTGTTAAGTTTGTAGTGATAATTGTATCATAGTATACTACTTGGATCGTATTCAAACAATCTGTGTGTGTTTGAATACTCTGTCTTATTTGTAAGACAAACCATTTATTGTGAATAAAACTTTAATTCATAATATATTCTGTGCTTTAATTAATCTTGTATTCCGCCTTGATTAATTAACTTGTTTGGTATAACTTAGATATAAACTAATATAATAAATACTTGTTATTTAATCTGTATCTAAGTTTTGGGACCTTTAAAGACCTAACAACTGGTATCAGAGCAAATAAAGATTTAATTATTAATTATATCTTTAACGATCAAAAGGAACCCAGTTTTATCAAACAATCTTCAAAACCCATTTTCTCTACACTTTTTTCCTTGAAAAATGACTTCTTCTATTGCTATGTTTGGGAAGGGAATTCCAATCTTCAATGGTGTAAATTTTACCCACTGGAAATTGAAAGCTGAATGGTTTCTTGCTAGCATTCATGATGAAATGCTTAGAGTCATTCAGGAAGGACCCATTATTCCTGGCAGAATAGTTCTTGCAATTCTAGATGCAAATGGTATTATTGTGACACCTGAAAAATTTGTTGAGGTTGCCAAAAATACCTGGACTGATCTAGACAGGCAACTATATTCATTAGATTTTAAGGCCAAATCCATTATGGGCAATGCTGTTACTGAGCCTATCTTTGCTAAGATATCTGGCTGTAAAACTGCTAAAGCCATATGGGATATGCTAACTGACCAATATGATGGTGTAAGTTTAGTACAATCCCAAAAGAAGAAGAATCTCATAAGAAATTATGAGAACTTCTCTGCTGGTCAAGATGAGTCATTAACTGATATTCATACCAGATTTCAGATCTTAATCAATGATCTTGAAAGGTATGATATCATCAAAGGACAGTGATGTCATTCCAAACACTTTTTCTGAAGTAATTACTTCATTAGTTGTAAGTGAAAAATTGGAGACATATGATCTATCTGGCTTGTTTGGACTTCTGTTAAATTTTGAAGAAACCAAGGCCATAAAAGATCTAAATGCCAAAAGGATTGCAAAAGATTCTTCTGCTGCTCTTGTTGCAATAACAAGGAAAAATAGAGAACTATTCTCTAGAGCAGATTACCATCTAACTCTTACAGACTCAGAATCAGATGATGATACCGAGTCTCTAGAAGCTAAAATGGCATTACTAGCCCAAAGGTAGAAAAGGCAAGATTCAAAGGTTCAAAAGGAAGGCCAACTTTTGATCGTTAGAAAGCTACTTGCTATAAATGTGGGCAAATTGGTCATATTTCTGCTAATCGCAGAGTGAAGATTGCAGAATCTTCAAATTCTGATAAGTGGGAGGAAAAGGCTAAGAAGTACAAAAGAAAGTACTTCAACTCCAAGAAAATTGGAGAGAAACGGCAACTAAAGAAACTAGAGAAAGCTTTGGTTGTTGAACAGTGGATTGATGAAGAATCTTCATCATCTAAGGATGATGAGGATATGTGCTTAATGGCTATAACAGAAAGCCAGTTTGACAAAGATGTCAAATTTGCAGAGAGAGCATGTGTTCATTCAGATTGGGACAGAGGATCTGCTTACATTGTCAATCATTTCAAACTTTACTATAGTGATGCAGAAAAACAGAAAATGTTTGAACACATCTATGTAGACTTTTTGAAAAGGCTTGAGAAAATAAAAGATTTAAAAACTAAACTCAGTCTGTTTCAAAAAGATCTACAGTCAAAAGTGAATGAAATAAACCAAAATAAACAGTATAAACATGAGCTTGATGCTCAATATGATATTCTCAAAAGGATCAGTCTGGAAAAAGAAGCTTATAAAAACAAAGCTGATCATTATGAGAAAATCTGTAGATCTTGGTGTATTTCATCACTTAAAAATGTGGACTGTCTATCCAAACAGATTCCAGCTCAGATACAAGCGGTCATAGAAGATGAGTTTGATCTTAAAAGCCATTTACTTTCAGAAATAAACTCAAAATCTACTATATTTGTACCTGAAACTTTACCTCATACTTTTAGTCATACTGTGAGAGATAAAGTTATATTGACTAATGCCTTTGTAAGACCAAAAATAGTTGCTAAAGAACTAGTATATGAGACAGAGCCAGACTCTGAAGATACAGACTCAGAAATCTCAGTCTGTGAAACTTCTCAATCTGAATTGCCTGAACTCATAATCACTAATGAATCTTTAGAAACTATAAAACCTAAAAAGAAAAGATTTATAAAAGGCAAAGTTAATATTCCCACAGTACAATTTTTAAACAGACAAAAAGAGGTAAAAGGAATTAAGGATAAACAGAAAGGTTACAACATGTTTGAACCTTCCACATCTCATTCTGTAGCTGGTCCAGACAACAATATGTCAAAAGACAAATTTAAAGGCATAAAACCAGCAACCAGGGAGTTAAAAAGGTCTCAGTCTGTGAGAGCTAACTGTCAGTCTGGAAAAATCAATTTTCAGTCTGGTAAACTTAACTTCAAATCTGTTTGTGTTAACTCTCAGTCTGACTGTCAAAAGTCCACCTTTAACAACCAGACTGAAAACCATTAAGCTGCTTGGTGAAAACTTAATGAAGTTAACAACAGATTTTAAAACATTTATTGAGACAAAGCAGGATTTTAACAGAGGATCTAGTGCAAATAATAACCCAAAATCCAAAAGGACCATTAAGTTGGACAGAAAATGTTACAACTGTGGAAATATGGGACATGAGGGTATTAAATGCACAAAGTCTAATTTTAAACAACCAAAGGGTGCTTTGACTAAAAAAATGTCAACTACAAATGACAAAGTCAAATCTAGAGAGGTTAAAAGTCAACTTTACACGCTTGTTTCCAACAAAGCAGCTAAAGAATTGACTTCAACCAGCTCTAAAGAACCCATCAAAAGATGGGTTCCCAAAAGTAACTAATTGATTTTGTTTGTCTTGTGCAGGGTAACAAAAAATGGTACCTAGACAGTGGATGCTCAAGACATATGACAGGTTCTTTGGAGAACTTATCATAGTTTGTAGAAGAAGGACCTTCTGTCAAATATGGTGACAACTCCTTTGCCAAGACAAAAGATTATGGTGTGGTGAAGGCTGGCAACATCAGAATAACAAAGGTAGCCTATGTTGAGGGATTAAAGCATAACCTGCTTAGTGCAAGCCAAATTTGTGATGATGACAGTGAAATCAGAATCAGAAAGAAGGCTGCTGTTATCTATAATTCCAAAGGCAAACCTGTACTAGTTGCCAAAAGAGAAAGAGATATTTATCTCTTGGATCTTTCTTCTGCAGATGTAAATATAGAGATATGTCTCTATACTCAGTCTGTGCCAGAACTAAGCTGGCTATGGCATAGGAGGTTATCCCACCTGAACTTCAAAAACATTAACCTCCTGTCAAAGAAGAAATTGGTTAGAGGTCTGCCTGATGTTACATTTGCAAAAGACAAACTTTGTCCTGCATGTACACTAGGGAAACAGACCAAGAACCATTTTCCATCCAAATTGTTAGCTACAATTGATCAACCACTGCATATGCTCCATATGGATCTATTTGGACCCATACGCATTGGCAGTTTGGGTGGAAAGAAGTATACACTTGTGATTGTGGATGAATACACAAGGTATACTTGGGTCATCTTTCTTAAGGCAAAAAGTGATGCTCCAGCTGAGATTATTAATCTAATCAAGAGGGAAGAATTGCAGAAAGATATACCTGTCAAGCAACTTAGGAGTGATCATGGTACATAATTTAAGAATTCTACTCTCATTGAATTTTGTACTGACAAATGCATTATTCAAAACTTTGCCTGTGTCAGAACTCCTCAACAAAATGGTGTTGCTGAGAGAAGAAATCGTACACTCATAGAAGCTGCAAGAATCATGTTATGCCATGGTCAAATGAAGATTTATTTTTGGGCAGAAGCAGTCAAGACTGCCTGTTATACCCAAAATAGATCTATTTTGGTTAAAAGGCATGGCAAAACTGCATATGAGTTGTATCATAAGAAGGTTCCAACCATCCATTATTTCCAGACCTTTGGAAGTAAATGTTATATCCTCAATCAAAGGGATCAATTAGCAAAGATGGAACCTAAGTCTGATGAAGGAATTTTTGTTGGCTATTCATCTATCTCAAAGGCTTACAGAGTTTATAACAACAGAATGAATAAAATTGAAGAAACCATCAATGTCACCTTTGATGTTTCCTCTGCTAATAATGAACATATTTCTCAGTCTGATGTTCATTCTTTAGAAGAATTGTCTGTTGTGGGATCTGAATCTCAAATCTCAGTTGTTGTTCTCCAACAACAAGACTTTGAAAGTGATAATGAAGATGTAGGATCCCTTGTCTTGGACCTAACCGGATCAACACACACAATCGAGAGGCGGAATTCAAACGATTGTATAAAGTACGTAAAACACAAACGAATCAAACATAAATCGAATGTATATTGATATAACAGCCAATTAGCTTGATACACTGAAATGCCTTACAATATACTCTCTGGAACCCTGGATTCGTCAACCCCACAAATGAGGCCGAACTTCTCTATTTATAGGGAAACCGAAACTGACCTGCGACACAAGCTCTGTGTCGCACAGCCAGTTCATGCGACACAAGCCTTGTGTCGCATAAGCGACACAGGCTCTGTGTCGCCTAAACAGAACTTGTAATATACTAATAATAAACAAAACGTCATAATTACTTAACAAACTATTACAAGCTAAGACCAACTGACAGACATACAAATATGCACCAACAGAAGATGCTCATCCTGATCATTTAATGACATTACCCTCATCAACAGAAGATGAATCTGTGTCCAGAGATTCAAGATCTTCTTATACAAGTGTTCAGTCTGGTAGTCTTCAGTCTGAGAACTCTATAGACTCAGACTTGCCCCCTGTTGAAGGTAATGCAGAACTCAGTCCTGTTACTCTTCCACTAAATGAAAATAATTTATCATCCTATGATGAATCATTTCTTGGCGTCAAAGAACACAAGTATCATCCAATTGAAGAAATAATTGGAGATTATGTTTCTGGTGTACAAACAAGAGCTCAAGTGTCAAACTTATCTACTGCAAATTTCTGTTTCTACACAAACTTCCTATCAATCATTGAACCAAAGAAAGCTGAAGAAGCACTGAAAGATGATGATTGGGTTGAAGCAATGCAGGAAGAGTTAACAGAATTTGAATGAAACAATGTTTGGACCCTAGTTCCTGCTCCAAAACGCAAAACTGTTATAGGAACTAAATGGGTTTACAGAAACAAAATGGACAAGGATGGAGTGATAATCAGAAACAAGGCAAGGCTAGTTGCTCAAGGTTACAAGAAGGAATAAGGCATTGACTATGATGAAACATTTGCCCCTGTAGCCAGAATTGAAGCAATACGGTTATTCTTGGCATATGCTGCATTCAAGGACTTCAAAGTCTACCAAATGAATGTCAAGAGTGCATTTCTGAATGGTAACTTACAAGAGGATGTCTATGTAAAACAACCTCCAGGTTTTGTAAGTTCAACTTTTTCTAATTATGTCTATAAATTGAAGAAAGCACTATATGGACTAAAACAAGCTCCAAGAACTTGGTATGACACTTTATCATCTTATCTTCTGAGTAATGACTTTACTAGAGGATCAATTGATAAAACCTTGTTCTTCAAAAGGAACAAAGCCGATGTCATACTAGTCCAAATATATGTTGATGATATCATATTTGGATCTACTGATGAGAAGTTATGCAAATGGTTTTCAAATTTAATGTCAAAACAGTACCAAATGAGTATGATGGGTGAATTAACATACTTTCTTGGTGTACAAGTACATCAGAAACCTGATGGAATTTTCATCAACCAAGGCAAATATGTAAATGATCTACTCATTAAATATTCTTTAAAAGACTGTTCATCAATGAAAACACCAATGAGCACTACAGATAAGTTGGATAGAGATCAGTCTAGCAAGTCAGTTTGTCAAACCACTTATAGAGGTATGATAGGATCACTACTATATCTCACTGCCAGTAGACCAGATATCATGTTCTCAACGTGTTTATGTGCTAGATATCAATCTGAACATAAAGAATCACATCTCAAAGCTGTAAAAAGGATTTTTAGGTACCTTAAAGGTACTCCTAACCTGGGTCTTTGGTATCCCAAAGATTCTGGTTTTGATCTAATAGGTTATACAGATGTAGATTATGCAGGTTGTAAATTAGACAGGAAAAGCACTTCTGGTGGATGTCAACTACTAGGTGGAAAACTAGTCAGTTGGTCAAGCAAGAAACAGAATTCTGTTGCTACATCCACTGCAGAAGCAGAATATGTAGCTGCTGGTAGTTGTTGTGCCCAATTGCTGTGGATGCAACATCAACTAGCAGACTATGATTTGGCGTTTACAAAAACTCCAATCATGTGTGATAACCAAAGTGTCATTGTCATCACTGAGAATCCTGTATTTCACTTCCAGAACAAAGCATATTGAGATCAGATATCACTTTATCAGAGATTGTGCTGAGAAAGGTAAAGTGACTCTCAAATATGTGCCCACAAATGACCAACTAGCAGATATCTTTACTAAACCTCTTAATGAAGATAGATTCTTATATCTGCTTGGTCAACTAGGAATACTCAACCCCTAGTAAAACTCTTGAATCTGTGTGATTGAAACTCTCAGTCTGTGCCTGCCTTTCAGTCTGTATGTCTGTATCCTCAGTTACATACAATCAAATAGCACAGACTCAGAGATTTTTGTAAATAAATCAAAGAAAATACCAAAAAGATTTTACAATTCTATTATTTTCTCTCAGTCTGTCTGTTATATGGTTCAGTCTGTGTGACGTCATCCAGACTCACTGCACAGACTAACTATATACCCTCAAACTGTGTTCTTTTTATCTTCATTTAATTTATTTTTTTTATTTATTTTTTTATTTTTTTTAATTAATTTTTTTTAATAAATAAACAACAATATCTTTGCATTTAATGCTTATACCAAATTTATGGTAATAATCATTAAAAGTTTTGGCGCTTGTTGTTTTTTTATCTGCTCAATACAAAAAGGTGCACGCGCCTAAGCCTCATTGCTACAGTAAAAGGGATAATCATCAGTGGGTCCCGTTTAACGGAAATTTATTTTCGTTAAATACCCATTTCCGGTCTCCTCTCTTTTTCTTCACTTGTACTTGCACACCAAAAATACACAGAGTTTGTGAACCCTAACTCTTCATTAATCAACCATTTTCAAACTCAATCTCAAGAAATCATCTTTAAAAATGGCTGATCAATGGGTTTACACACCACCTGCTTTTATCGCTGCGGCTAAACCCTTTAAACAGGGTAAACAGGTAAAACTCTGTATAAATAATCAAGTTGCTACCATTTCCATTCCTGATTCTAAAAAGAACCAAGGATTTGAGGAATTAACAAACTTTATGACTGCTCATCCTTTAAGGGGAGCATTTTTCAACACTATTCCTCAAATATATCCTGATTTTCTCATGGAATGGTGGTATACTTGCTTCTCAAACAGTACCAATACTGCAATTACTGGTACTATTGATCATGGTAAACGGGCAGTTACCATTGATCAGGAGCTAATTAGGAATGTCTTAGACTTGCCCTTGGGAAATAATTTTGAACCCATTCCAACCAAAGAAGCAGCAAGGGCTTCTCTTACTTTGGTTGGATATACCAAAGAAAAAGGCACAATCTTGATGTCAGGGTTCACCCCCAGATGAAAATTTTTAATCTCTGGCATCATTAGAAGTCTAGGAGGTAAATCTGGTAGCACAGGGGAATTAAATGAGTTTGAAACTCAACTGTTAAGCTCATTCATCACTGGTTTAAACATCAACTTTGCAGAGTTGTATTTTCAAGAAATTTTAAAACTGGTGAATGAGTCTAATAGAATTTTTAATGTACCTTTTATAAGGTTACTCTCCTTGTGCATCCAATTCAGATTATCTGGGTCTGTATATATATCTTTTAATAATAAAATTGCAGATATACCCGTACCCGTGCTCACCTATAAAGTGTTTAACCATCTGGTTCCACTTACTGGAGCACCTATTACTGCTGCTATGCAGCAATGGATTGATCACCCATATGTTGCTTCTGCATCTATGGAGGGTGATGATTCAGGTAATAGTGAGGATACTGAGGCCCAGACTGTTGAAGATAGTGTGGCTGAAGTAGAGCACACAGACTCCATGAACACAGACTCAACTCAGTCTGTGCACTTGGAGTCAGACTCAAACATTGTTGAGTATGTTCCATCTTCAACAGAAGATGCAGGTAGTAAATATTCTTCTCCTGAGGAGATGGATATAGATAAACCTTCTTATCCTAGCCCATCCTCACCCACAAAAGAGAGTCACAAACAAACCAACCCAGATTAGTCACCACTCACTCTGGAGGAATCACCAGACTCAACCCCCAAAAGTATAGCACAAATGGAATCATCATCCATGGAGTTGGATGTAAATAGAACACCCTCCTGTGCTGTAGACCATTCCATTACAGCTCTGCTAGAGTCTGTGGTGCCAATGGCTACCCAACTGACCCAACCTGAACCTAGATTAGTCAGCTTGGATACCCACGTTACTGCTACTACACTGTCCCCTGTAGTATGCATTGAAGAAGATGCTCCAATCCTGAGCACTACCACCCCCCCTCTTTACCTCACTCACAATGGCTGAACCCATACTGACCACTAGTCCTGTACTAGTTCACATTCCAGTGAGTCTCTCCTTACACCCCTCTGCACAGATCGCCAATGCCCCAGTCATGTCACAGACTGAGGTACAGATCTCCACTTCTTTGCTTAATGATCTACCATCTTATCACCAGATGGTTAGTGAAGCCATACCATCCTCCACATTTGTTGCCAGTGATATAGTCCCTTTACACCAGGGACTACTTGAGGCAACAAATGCAACACAACCAATTCCCAGTGATGTCTTATCCTATCACCGAATTCGATCTGAGGGAAACACCACTACACCACTCAATGCCTATGATCGCTTTTCCATGCACAGGACACAGAGTGAGGCAAAGAGTGCAACACCTAAAGATTCTAGTGATCTTGCTCAGTTTCAACATGAGTCAAGTGAGGAACACCTACCATCACCCAATTCTAACCCTTCCAACCAGACCCAGTCTGTGCCTTCTAGTACACTTAATGATGTGCTTTCTGCCATCACCAAGTTGTCTGAATGGGTACAGACTGAGTTCGATAATAATAAGAAAGAGCTAGAGCAGATGAAGCATCTAGTTTCTACCATGGTGGATAAAGTGGATATGCTGGAGCAAAAGGTATCCAATAGGTTAGATGAAATGCAGACCACCCTCTCAAGCTTAGCTGCTGATGTCAAAAAGGGGGAGAAGATGAAGTCTGGGTCTCCAGATGCTAAAACCCCAAAAGATAATTTATTTAATAATAAATCCGTAGATTTAGGGGGAGATAGCAGTGAGGGAGATGAGGGAGATGATGGTGATGATGGACCCGAAAGTTCTAGGGTGAAGTCCCAGATTGAAGCTTAGTCTGTGCCACAGACTGAAAATATGAGTGCACAGACTGAGGGGGAGCCAGAAGGATTACAGGCAGTGAACATACTGAGATGGGTGCACAGACTCAGGGGGAGTCATCCATTGTCTTACACATAGACCCAATAACAACTATCTTAGGCCTAGGTCAGATGGAGCTGAAGAAACCAAGGGAAGATGAAGATGTTCAACCTATGCAAATCAAAAGAGTCAGGAAGATAAAAAAATGGCCAGGAGGATTCCTGAAAGGGATATCTTTGATTCCCAACCAAAGATGAAGGGGATCAAAACCTGGGATCAATTTGTGAAGCTGGCAGAAGAACAGGAAATTGATGATGAAGATGATGATGCCATCAATCCTGATTGTAGTTCTGAGTCTGAAGTATTTCGAAGATCAGATGATGATGAAGATGATGCTACTTTTGGAGGTGTATATGAAGGTGCCTCAAAAGTCAAAACTGGAGAGTCTAAGTCTGTGCCCTCTGAACCTGCACAGACTAAGACACAGCATTCATCACAGACTCAGAGCTCAAAGCCAAGCAGCAAGCATTGATGCTCTAATCATCAGTGCTGAAGCCATCCAAGTTGAAGCCAATCACGGTAGACCAACAACAACAACCAGAATACTACCTCCAGTTGAAGCCAATCATGCTCTAATCATTCGTGTTACGTTCCTCGGTTGGTTAAACGTTAATCGCGCGTGTTAGAGTTTAATCGTTAACGTTTAGTTTTTGCGTTTTTTCTTTGATATGTAATTGCTATTTTTAAATTGACCACATATTTTTAAAATACTTTATTGAACCTTTTCAAAATATTTGTAGGGTTTCGTTCGGATGTTGGGTTCGATTCGCGCGTTTTTGTCGCGTACTGTACGTTTTATACAAAACGTATAATGTTTAATATATTATAGTAATAATATAAGTTAAATAACGATTATTAAATATAGTTACTTTATTTGAGAAAATATTTTTCACCAATGTCCGTATTTATCGTGTCGGATTACATCCGATTGAAATCGCGTAATTAAAAATAATAACGTACATGTGTATATAAATATACAAAATGTTACTGTACTTAGCCCTATTTCAAACTAAATACAAGTAATAATGACCTAGCTTAGGCACAAATGATGGCCTAATTTGCCGGGTGTCACAATACTTAGTGAAATTTTGTAAGTATAGTGACACTTGCATAGTGTCGTTATGGCAACATTAGTCTAGTGTCGCATAGGTCGGTAGATGCAAGTGTCGCAGGAGTCTATATATATACATGTTTAGGGTTTCACTTGTAGACTGACGAACGAGAGAGAAAGGTGTGCGATTTGTGTAATCCTTCTGTAATCATTAACGTTTTATATCAATATACAACAGAAGCATTTGAAAAACTTGTGTTTGTGTTCGTTTTATGTATATACTTTACGAATATAACATTTTATTCAGATTCCGCACGTGTAACGAGTTTACGATTCGATAGATCTTGTGAATAAGGACCTACAACTAGGTTGGATGCCATCGGGTGCGGTCAAAGACAAAGGTTGATTATAGCTTAGTTGGGGTTGTTAAAGATGAGGAATGCTCATCGAACTTCCATTCGTGGTGGTTCATGGTCATATTCTCGATCAGACCCCAAGCTTCCTCAGCAGTGAGTTGCATAAAATTACCTTGAGCAGCGGCGTCAAGAGTAATGCGGTGGTTTGGAGCGAGACCGTTATAGAAGGTGCACAACTGGCAGTCTTCTTTCCATCTGATGGTTTGGACATTTCTTTAACAAACTCTTAAATTGTTCCCATGCAGTGTAGATAGACTCATCATTAGCTTGGTGGAAGTTCGTGATGTCATTGTTGAGTTTGGTTTGTTTAGACGGGGGGAAGTATTTGGTGAGAAACTTCGTTGCCATATCCGTCCAAGAGGTGACTGAGCCGGTCTCGAGTCCCTCAAACCAAGTCAGAGCATGTAAAGCAATAGAATAGGGAAATAAGTATTGTCGGACTATGTCTTGCACAACCCCACTCTGCTTGTACGAGTTTGAGACTTGAATGTATTTGTCGATATGGGCGTTAGGATCATCACGGGGTAAACCGTGGAATTGGTAGTTATCTTTGATGAGTTGAACGATATGGTGTTTGAGTTCGAAAGATGCTCCGTCGATCACGGGATAGCTAATCGGTCCCCTTCATCATTCGATGGATGGTTTGGTGTTGTCGGCGAGAATAACACGAGCGACCATTTGTGCAAAATGGGAACGTCTTTCTTTGCGGCTGGTTCAGATGATTGACTCAGGACCGGGTACGAAAATGAGTGGCTAAGATCCGGACGGTCTGGTCATACATCGAGGAGTGTTTTGGGAAAGAATTGTAGGTGGTTATAAGAAGATAGATCTATCCTAAGGGGTATTTCTAAAAAGAAAGGTTCACCGGGACGCCTCTGGATCTTACGATTAAACTCCCCGATAACGGCGCCAAAAACTTGACGTGCGTCCCGTAGTCGTCGATTCGGGAGAACGTCTGGGTTACTAAATCATTAGCAGTAGTATGACCTAGGGTCGTTCTTTGAAGCTAATCGTATTCTGAAGCAGAGATGTCGGGAAAAGTGATTTGATTTAGTGATGGTTTTTTAAAATGGTTTTTGTGGAGGGTTTTGTTCTTAGGTCCGAAATTGAAGTTAAGTAACGAAACAATAAATAAAGAAAGTAGAGTTAAATCAATATGGAGAGGAGTGTTTGTTGTGACTTCATTAGCTTATACGTGGGGTGATATTTTTAGGGCTGGAGTATGAAAACATCTTTAAGTATTTGTATCTTACTTGACTTAGATGTTTGTAGTGTAAACACTAGCACCCTACTGTTCGTATGTCACTGAGTCCTAGGCTATCGTAATTCTGATCGGAGGAGGATGCTCAACTCTAAACACTCTACGGTGATGGAGTAGTGACCCTTCTTGGAGTGTTTGAATTCCTGATCGCATGAATAAAGTAGCATACCCACTAAGGTTCCGACCGTTCTTAACACTAAAGGGGCATATAAGTAGAGTAAGACATTTAAGACCAAGACGGGGTTTTGGTGGCTGTTAAATTTCCATTAATGACAATGGTTTAATCTAGACCTGGTAAATAACTAAGAGGTGGTATAGTCTTCAACCTTTGATTGAAAATGATGATGGCTCGTTGCCAAAATTTAACCAGTGCAATTGATGGTCGGAGATGTGGCATACGACGACGAATCATGGTTTTAAATGACGCCATTTGCTGCTTCCCGATTGTAATTGCGGTGGTTGCGGTGCGATTGTAATTGCAATGTCACTACCAACGTCTGTTGCTGCCGTTGCGATTGTCCTTGTGGTTGATAAGTATAAAATTACATATATGTTTATAGGGTTTTTCCGATATGTGCCCTAAGGACAATGTTAAATCACATTAAATATTAACTTTATCTTCTTGAAACTCTTAACACTCGACTAATGTATTTAATTTTTATATTTTGGCAGATTTACCTTTGTAATTAATTGCTTTAATAAAACTAATAAATACATAATACATAATTAATTATTAAAACGAAAAACTCCCTCCGAAGGTTTTCTCTCTTTTTTTCCTCTTTGTTGTTTATCCTCTGTATTAGTCTCTTCATGTGCCATGCTACTCCAATATATTGTAAGTGCTAGAAGCATCAATATTTTATGTTTGTAAGGCTTGACAACTTTGATTATTACTTGTGAAAATGAATTTCAACTTAACCCATGAAAATGATCAGAAAAGATAGCAAAAATCGATGAATTATTTATGGGTCAATACTTTTTTAGCGAAGAGTAAGCATTTATTTACCATCAAAAATGCAAGAATGAACGGGTTTTCAGTTCGAAAAGGAAGATTTGTGAACAAGAATGGCGAAATGAATAGGCGTGATTTTTTTTATCACCGTGAAGGATAACTCAATGTTAAATTGGCGGATTACTGGAAACAACAAAGAAATCGAGGTTCTACATGGTGTAAATGCAAGGCATATGCGTATAACTTTGCGAAGAATTAACGAAATTTTTCCGGATGAGTGGCAAGTCACTCAATTTGTGTTAGAGCATAATCACGTCTTATTGTCGGCAGAAGAGGTTCATTTTCTTCCTTCTTATCGTAGTATCTCAACAGAAGATGAAAACCGTATACTCATGTTGAAAGAAAGGGGGAAAATAGAGGGAATTTTGTTTGTCAGATTGGAGTAAGTTTTTATTTTAATAAATAATTATGTATTTTTAGTTTTGTTAAAACAATTTTCATAAGGGTAAATCTGGCAAAAGATAAAATTAAGTACATTAATGGAGTGTTAAGAATTTCAAGAAGAATAAAGTTAACTTTTAATGTGATTTAACATATGCCCTTAGGCATATATTAGAAAAACTAATTTGTATATAGCATTTAAGTTAGTTTATTTAATAAACTAGTTAGTATTTGTTGTTTATTTGTTTATATTTTCTTTATAATCAGTTTGGAGCTGAAATTAAGAAAAAGAAGAAATGCAACGATTAAAATACAAAATTGGAGATTTCAGATGCATATCTCGCCGAGCCTGAAAATTACTCGCCGAGTAGGTGAAAACGTGTTAATTATCTCAAATGACAAATATTTGATTTCAAATAAGAGGAAGAAGAGATAGACTCAAAATCATCTTAAACGGAGAAGATAGAAGTGAATAACCAACTCTTGGAGAAAAATATTCAACGAACCTCAACTAGAAAGAAGACTAGACTCATCTAAAGATAGGACCGGACGAAGAACTCGTCGAGATCTTGAGCTACTCGCCGAGTTATCTTAACGGCCATAATTCAGCTATAAATAGAGACATAATTTTCATTATTACATATCATCTCATATAAGAAACACTCTAAAAAACTCCGAAATATTATTAGTTTAGCATTTGAAAGGAAAGCAATGAGCATTCATTCATTCAATTGGAGAAAGGAATAGTATGTTTTGTAATTATCTTGTACTATGAATGACGATTTTATTTATATTTGTGACACCCGACACTTTAGGTTAATTGTTAAACCTAGCTAGAAATCCTAAATACTTGTATTTAGTTGGTATTAGGCTAAATATCTGTAATTACTTGTATATTTGAATATACACTTACGTGATTATGTGTTTATCTGTAATTACGCGAAACAACCGGACGAGGTCCGACAATCTATACGGCGTTGGTGATAACTTTTCATAAATAATGTAAACCTATTTTATAAATTAAATAGTAATTATTTACCCTATATTATTGTTGTTAAATAATAATATACGAAAAACCTGGACGTTTTGCTTAAAACGTAATAAACACAACGAAAATGCGCGAATCGCGCCCGACACCCGAACGAAACTGACAAATATTTTAAGGTTCAATAAAGTATTGTTAAGTATATTGGTCAAATTAAAATAGTGATGCCATATCGAAAATAAAATACAAAAATTTAACGTTAACGATTTAATTTTTACACACGCGATTAACGTTTAACCGAACAAGTAAAGTGATACGAAATCGAGGAGCAAGTCACGGGCCCGAGAACCACCATGGGCTAGGCCCAATATCCGGCCCAGCCCAGCCCAAAACCGGCCCAATGGACCCTCTCCTCCTCTCCTTTTTTTAAACCATTCCACACTTACAAACTCTCATTTTACACACTCAAACTTCACACACAAACACTCTCATCTTCTCTCTACTCTCCTCCTCCCTCCCAAAAACCTGCCCAAGAACACCACCACCACCACCAAAATCGGCCACCATCATCACCATAGTGTTCATCACATCTCCAAGAAGAAAATCAAGCTAAAGACTCAAGATTCAAGCTCTTCCAACAATTTCTCTTCAAAAGTCACCAACCTATTTGTAAGAAAAATTATTCTCTATCCAAATATCCTTAAAAACATGTTAAAAGGTTCATATAACAAAGAAATGTCCAAAATATAACATAAAAACATTTTTCATGGCTAAAAATGTTCAAGAACAACACATGCATTTCCGGGAAGAAAAGTAGCTCGACTTTGAGAGGCTGTTTCTCCCTCAAAACTTGACCAAAATGGACTATTCAAAAGGCAAAAATTAAGTTTAAGAAGTTAGCTTTTATTTCCAAGTGGTTTCATAATTTTTGGAGCCCGTTTGATACCCGAAATGATTTTTATAAAAACATGTGTCCGGGCTGTCGAAAAAGACAGAAATTTCACCTTCCTTGTTTTAATCATAACTCGAGATATACACCTCCAAATGACTTGAAACCACCGCCAAAAGTTCGCAAAATCTGTTAGGTACAAATGTCTTTTATATGACTTTTTCTGGAAATTTGTAGATTTTGCCCAGAAATCCGATCTTGTTGCATGTGTCCGGATTGGTCACTTTCTGACCTCAGGGAACAAACGGAATTTTTAAAAATACTTAGGAATACCCAAAAATTCTGGAAAAATTATTTTAAGGAGCTAACATACTAAGGAACAACATTGATTTTTCTTGAATTTTTATTCGAACATTTGGAACCCGAAATAAAATGCACAAAACCGATCTGTTTCAGACCTCTGTGTCGTAGAAGCCCAGTAGTCTGCGACACAAGCCTTAGTGTCGCTATAGCACCCGAATCGTCACATTAGCGACGCAAGCTCTTGTGTCGCTATAGCACATGAATCGTCACATTAGCGACACAAGCTTTTGTGTCGTTATAGCACCCAAACCGTCACATTAGCGACACAAGCTTTTGTGTCACTATAGCACCCGAATCGACAGATTAGCGACACAAGCCCTTGTGTCGCCATAACACCCGAATCGTCACATTAGCGACACAAGCTTTTATGTCGCTATACACCCGAAACGTCACATTAGCGACACAAGACTTTGTGTCGCATAAACCCTTAGTGTCGCATATAGCGACACTAACCCAATGTCGCTACTAAAAAAAAAAAAAAAAAAACACAAAAATCTATACGTTTTGGTCAGCTCGACCCCAGCCAGGGGCTCTGCCCCTTGGACCCCGCCAGGGGTTGCCACCCCTTGGACCCCGCTACCAGGGGCGCTGCCCCCGGACCCCCGTTATTCATGGGCTTCGCCCCCTTGCCACACTGATCAATTACCATAACTGGAAAGTACAAGTATGCATAACATAATTAATCAAATCTATGTTTTCACAAAATATCCCCAACGGCCCGTACATGTTTTATAAGCACAAACGATAACTGAACAATTGGACATTTCTAATTGTGTGAACTTATTTAGGTGGACATTAACCCTCCACCTACACGATTAACTTAGGTGGACATTAACCTTCCACCTACATGATTGGCTTAAGTGGACATTAACCCCCACTTATACAATCACTATGGATGGTCTTTTGAGACATCTACTTACATAGCCTTATACGTTTAGGACGTTAGAAGGTTGCATTCGGAAAACACGCTTTGCTTACTATAGATGGTCTTTTGAGACATCTACTTACACAGCCTTATACGTTTAGGACGTTAGAAGGTTGCATTCGGAAAACACGCTTTGCTTACTATTTGCTACTTGCTTGCTAATATCAGGTGAGTTTCATAGCCCCTTTTTACTGTTTCTAACTGGGGTGAGAATACATACAACTACTTTCATACCGCTATTTTTATGTGAACACAAGTACTAAACTCGATATATTGGTTGCATGAGTTATTTTACTAATACTGAAAGTCCCCCACATCATAGTTTGTTAGTATCGTTATAGCGTGAATGTTAATGAATAGTACTATTTGGGATTGACTCCCCTCGTCCGGGTTAGTAGCGCTAACTTGTCAAACGGACGCATTATCATTTGTTCTTACGAGTGTTGGATTAGGCACTCGCTGGGAGGCACCCCGATCGTGGCACTTGATTGTGACCCGACACCACAGTTAAGCTCGAACTATGAGCTCATGGCAACAATATACACTATCTTTACATTTTTGTAATACATTACCTATCTTTGTTGAAAGATACAAACGGAAATCTTGTGTTCCATACGATGTTATATCAACTGTTTACAAACCTATGAACTCACCAACTTTATGTTGACCTTTTAGTATGTATTTCTCAGGAGATCAACCGCAGTAGGTTTGCTTTTGGAAGGAGATAGCTCGAGTCGCATTTTTTTCACAAACAACAGAGATTAGCTTGCATTATGATGTGTTGTAATCTTGTAATAGATGCGTACTCTACTTTTGGCAAAACATATGTAAACAATGTAACTACGAAATGTAATGATTTTTGGAAACGTCTCATATAGAGGTCGTTTGTTGTAATTCTTGTGTTGTGATATTTGATTTGGTCGGCGCCCCCAACGCAACACCCTACCTTCCGCTGACACGTGTCTTGGGGGTGCGACAATGTTGATTAATTATTTGTTCAACTAGTTTGTCTATGAGTTAGTTATAATATTTAAATGTAGATTGATTGCTGAAACTGGAACAGTAAAAATGATTTCTTAATAGATTTATTTCATGAGATTTCTTAATATCGCTTTTATGAATTATTATTTTATGATTGACACATAATCTATAATATTTGATTGAAAAACAATCTCATGCAATCTCCGTAAAAGTAGGACATGGATTAGTGAATTGAAAAATGATTTATTTTGAGTTTAATTGTTAAATGAAAGTTTCTGTGACAAGAAACTCGACGAGTTACTGTCTAGATTTTATATTAAGTTTACTTATGCAATTGTTGTTATTTAATTGTCAATAGGTTTTTATTAATTAATCTGATTTAAGATATGTTAGTAGTCGCATATACGTTATTAAAACTATAATGATTTATTTTATTATATCATAATTTGATTTTGATTTCAAAAGTTGTTTTAGGGAAATTATATCACATCTATGTTTAATACCCGACTAGATTTATATATTTTATTTTATTTCTGCATTTTATTTATATATCTTGTCTACTATTAAAATATTCGATCACATTCCTTGGAGAGAATCTTGGTCAACTTACTATAATATGCCGTTAATTGATAGTTCCTCTTATCTATGTGTTAATTGGTCATATTATGTAGACTTGCTGAGATTATTAATAATAAATTTGATTTGGGTTTAACTGACACCTAAACTATTTCCACTATATATCTATATGCGGTGCATAATACATCGGTTGCGATGGTGGTTGTCTTGCGGTGATGATTGTGTTTAGAAAGAAAATGTTTGATTTGGTGACAAACAAATTAAAAAAGTGAGGTTCATATGTTTATATAAAAGTTGTGTATGTATGTCGCGTTATTATAGTGAAAGTTAAGATTTTTATGGGATAAATATTTTGGGAAGAAAGTTAGAAAAATGGTGAGTTTTTTTGGGAAGAAAAAGAAAGAGTAGATGGGTGTGTGGGTTTTGGGAAGATGAAAGTAACATTACTGATATACCCCTATGTGAGTGTCATGTGACTTAACTTATCGAACATTTTAAAGGTCGTTAGTTGGAGGGACGAATGTTGCGCATTTACTTGTCGTTCAGGGATGATTGGTACAATTTTCAAGAGATAAGGATGATCGGTGTAATTTTGTATAAACCACAAGGACGATCCATATAATTTATGTATTTTCTTAATAGATTTACATAATCATAATTTTTTGATTATTTTTTAAAAAATATTTCTAAAGTTAATGGTATATTAATTATAGTTTTAAGTGCATATATGTTTTATGTTTGTGTGAGAAAATGAATTAATATTGAGTTGAAACATTATTGGGTAATTGTAAGTGTACCTTATTATCCAATGAATATGTACTTTTGTGTTTACATAATGTGTTTAACATTTTAGTCTTTTGATAAATCATGATTAAAGTTTTTGTAGGTTATTAGGAACTGATTTATAGAGTTTGACTTTAAAAAAATGTGTTATGAAATGATTTAAAACGGACATATTTTTCAAACTATTTTGGACAGATGATCCACGGCTCGAACACGGTTGGACCATGGATCACAATGAACTTATTTTGAAATCTTAACATTGTGACTACAAATATCCAACTCATGTTTAACGTTAGGGTTATGCTCTTTAACTTTTAAAATACAAATTTTTTTCAATTAAAATGTGATCTTACTTGTGTTATTTATCACTAAAGTGAGATTAAGCTTTTAAGTAAAGAGTTAATTTATGTAGTGAGGTTATTGAATTGTAATAATTTGTGCCGCTACATTATTTTTATAAGTTATTGTAAGAGATCCTCAAGTGTTGTTTGTTAGAGGTTCTCATATTATACTATACTCTAGCTTCCAATTGATCGTGGAAGAAAAATTGAGTGCTCAGGTCTTCTATTAATTAGTGAAAGACTCATTGAATGAGTTAGTAGCTCTTGTGTTCTTCCAAAGTTCGGAGGAAGAAGAAGAAGAGTGTGCTAGTCTTCTAAAATCAGAAGAAGAAGAGTTGGTGTGGTGATTTCCTCAAGTTGAGTTAGAAGATCATTTGAAGTAGTTAGTTGTCTTCTACTTGTTAGGAGAAGACATTGTTGAAGGTTTGAAGACTTCCATATTAAAGTGGAAGCATCATAGATTTGTATCTAGACTTCTTATTGTAGAAGTTAGATATTTGGGTTAGGTTAGCTTCTTTTAGTAAAAAAGATTAGTATTGTATTCTTAGTAAAGAAGAAATAACACTTTGAATGGTTTTCATACCTACCGGTGAAAAAGTTTGAACAGCTAGTGGATAAATTCCGATATCACATTATCGGGGAGTGGACTAAGGTGGACTAGTTAACGGTCACCCCAATCACTATAAATTGTGGTGTCGCTTGGTGATATTCTTCTAACCCTTAAACACTTTACTTACTTGCATATTTACATTGTTTAAATTTGGATTTAAGTAATCATCCAAGTTTCAAGCAAAAATTTTAATTTATTAAAATCGGTTGATAATCATAGAATAAGTGATTCACCCCACTTCTTACTTACATAGTGGTTGGGTGACTGTTAACTAATCCACCTTAATCCACTCTCCGATAGCACGATATCGGGATTTCTCCACTATGATTCAATCTTTTTCACCGGTAGAAATGAAAACTGTTCAGAGTGTTGTTTATTCATCAATAACAACACAACACTAATCTTCTTTAACTATAAGAAGATCACATAACCATATTATCTAACTTCTACAATAATAAGCTTAGACACCAACACAAATACTTCAACTTTCAATAAGGAAGTCACCAACACCAATAATATCTTCTCCTAACAAGTAGAAGACAACTCATCACCAAATATCCTCCTACACAACTTGAAAAGATCGCCACATCAAACTCTTCTGCTTCTATAACTCTAGAAAGCAACACTACTTCTTCTTCTCACTTTTGGAATAACACAATAATAAACAACTTACTCAATTATTCTTCCCCCACAAATGGAAGATATTAAACACTCTAACATTCTTCCACAAACAATTTGAAGAGAAATTACAACAATAATGTACATAAAGCAACTCTTTGCTTAAAAACTTAATCTCTCAAATACTCTTAGTGATAAACAATACAAGCAATGATCACTTTTTAATTGATAAAATTTGTGTTTTAAAAGCTGATAAAAGGAGAAGTTTTAAGTTAGAAATGAGCTAGATATTTATAGTCAAACTTTTCAAAGTTCTAGAAAAATTCTGTTAAACTGGCCAACCATGGTCGTGTCGTGGTTTGTCTAGTCAAAACCATTTAAAAATATATCCGTTATAAATAATTTCAAAACATATTTTTCAAAAGTCAAATTCTACAAATTAGTTTCTAAGACCATTCAAAAACCTTAATCATGATTTACTTAATGGGTAAAAGGTTAAACATGGATAAATCACAAAAGTACATATACATTAGATAATAATGTACACTTACATTTACTCAATAGTTTTTGTGTTTTTCTTGTTTGACTTTGTACAAAAGTTGAAAACTTTCAAAAAATTCTCTCCAGCCATTCTATTTGTAAAAACATTGTATACTTTTTAAAGTTTTATTATAAATATATCACAAAATTTATAAAATAACTTCAATTTTATAAGGTGTTAATTATATATAAAAATAATGATCAAACTCATATTATTCAAGCAACTAAGAGTTGACTAACCTTGACTCAAAAAATAATTCGGAGATACAAGTGTTCGACTGGACAAAGTGAAATTGTGCCAGCAAGACCACAGTCGACCCACGTTCCGACCACAGATCGGCCATGAATCAAGCTTTCACAATTTCACTTTTTCTCTTGTCGATTTGTCCTGTATCTTTCAAACGATATTAATACATGTATATAATATTTAATAATTAAAATAATCACTATGTTAATCACATTTGCAATCATCAAAACAAGAGGTGTGCATTTTCACAAAATAATTTATGATTAAATCAACCAAACATGCTCTAATAAAAGAGATCATTGGAAGAATATATTTTTATAAAATAATTTCATTTTTGAAATTTCTTACTAAATATATTTTAGCATTTCGAGGATCAAATGAGAGGTTCTTGGTAAATAGCAATGAAATTTTGTCGGGTTTAACTGAAACTTCGACATAGCATGTGTGACATATCACATATGATTAAACTCATATTCACTATCTTTGTCATACCATCCAAAATGAGTTGATAATATTACTTGATTAATGTAATACTGGATTGTACTCCTCATTCTAGTCATTAATAACAAATATCTTTGATATGTCTAATCTATAGGATTTAGTGTTAAGGAACCTTTTTTGGGGTGTTTGAATGTTAATGATACGACTTGTAAGAGACTTTTAGCCATATGTTACAATAAGAAACACAAACAAATAAAAATACATAAATTATTAACTAACATAACAAGATAACAAAAATACATCAAAGAAGTAAGAAATGGCACAATTTGCATCTTTACAATCTACAATAACATTAATATAACTTATATCGACGAGTCCTCGTATAGATATAGTTGATGTATTTATATTTATAGTATAATAATATTAATATATTTAACTATATAACTGGAAGTATTATTTGTGTATATAAATTATAAATAATATATATGACATGAGCAATTGAGCACTGATATGTACATATACATAGGGTGTTCAATAAAGAATGATGAAGATAATACGTAGGGTGTTGAATGAATGATGAAGATATTTTTTAATAAGTATAGGAAATCTATATAATTCGAGTATGATGAAATATAATGAGAGAATTAAGAAGATTGGGAGATAAATAAGGAACATGAACATATAGATAATTGTAGGTTCCCTAAACCTGATCTAAACCGGAACGTCACGTTCAATCAAGAGGCGGAATTCAAACGATTGATTAAAGTACGTTAAACACAAAACGAATCAATTCAAATCAACTTGTATACTCTGATTATAAACAATTAGCTTGAATACAAAAGTTGCCTCACAATAGCTCACAGATAATCCTAGATTCGTCAACCCTCAAACTGAGGCCGAATGCATCTATTTATACCGAAACAAAAATTGACCTGCGACACAAAGGATGTGTCGCAAAGCCGACTCATGCGACACAAGCCTTGTGTCGCATAAGCGACACAGGCTCTGTGTCGCCTAAAACAAAACTTGTAATTACTTATAATAGACAAAACGTTGTAATTACATAACAAACTATTACAAACTTAGACCAACTGACAGACATACTAAATATGCACCAACAAACTCCCCGTGTCTTCAGCTTGGTCTTCAGAGATTTCTTCGATTATTTCGAGCCTGCAGGGAATGTACCACCGGTGTGTATTCCCATTCTTAAACAAATCTCAACAATCTTTTGAAACTTCAGAGCTTCTTCTTGATCAATAGAGTAATGTTGAATCTTGTTGGCATGAAGAACTCTTAAGTCATATTTCGTCAAATTTATCAGGCTGATTGGATCAAAGACACGAACAGTTGAGCCCCTTGTTTGTTGAGAATACTTCCACTCTCCTGGTCCTTGTTCTTGGTCTCTCTCGCTCACGTTCAATCAAGAGGCGGAATTCAAACGATTGATTAAAGTACGTTAAACACAAAATGAATTGTTGGTGCATAATGTGTGTCAGTCATTTGGTCAAACAATTGTAATTGTCAAAGTCAATTAGTCTGTGCTTGTATCGTGTTTAGTGTGTATATGCGAGTATGTAAATGAATAGCGAGATAGAAAATATACACAAATATACTGTTCAGGCGACACAGCGCTTGTGTCGCTATAGCGACACGAAGGCTGTGTCGCAATGGGCTGGGCCTGCGACATAGGGCTTGTGTCGCAGGGTCCTGTAGGGTTTGTATAAATAGAGAGTTAGAGTTTATGTTTTAGGTTGATCAAACCCTAGAGAGAGATAGAGATACGGCAGAGAGTGTGAAAGGCAGAGAGTTTGTGATCTGTAATCTTTATTCTTCAAGTGTTAATACCAAAGGGGTGATACCAAAAGTAAAGCTGGACTTGGTTATCATCAAGTCCCGCCTCCTAAAGATTATCTCTCTATGCCCGTAAGGGAAGTCATCAATGATTTTGTGCCTATCTCCTCCAAGATAGACATAAAACCTGTTAATCCTGCAGGTAGCTTAAAGATAAGTAAGCCTGAGTTTGTGAAGTCTAAAGTTGTGCCTCCAGTTAATGTTGAGGAGATTGTCGAGGTAGAGGACTTAACTGAAGAGGCTAAGATTAAAATTGAAAAGGTTGATGTTAAACCCGAAAATCATATAATTACTAATGAATCTGAAAAGGTTTTTTATAATACGGGTAAAAACAAGGTTGAAAATGAATCCAAGAAGATGAAAATTCAAAAGAAGGATTCAAATGAAAAATCTAAGAATGAACAACCATCAACATCTACCTCTTCAACTTTTGAGGCTTCTACATCAACATGTACGCATAAGTGTTCATGTTCTATACATGCCTCATCCTCTAAGTCTCCTACAGTTAATCCTCCATCGAAACAATTTGAGGGTAGTCACTGGAACAGGCCGTATGTGGAAAGGCGGTCGTGTTTTCGGTGTGGTCAACAGGGCCACATCATTAGGGATTGTCGGTTATTATCCCTAGATAGGTTTGGTAGAGGGCTACCAAGAACTTCCTTATTTAGAAATTCTTTTCAAAAATCTTTATCAAGGCGTGGTTCATTTTCGCCTATATCTAGTTGTGCATCCAACTCTCCAAAACCTATGGCTAGAGTAAACAAAGTTGTGCCTAGTAGACCCGCAGTTCAAAAGCACAACATTGTTGAAAACAAATCATCTGAAACTAACCAAGTTTGGAGACCTAAATCTACAAACGACACATCAATGAAATCAACTGAGTTTTTAAAATATCATAAACTCATTGATGTGATGGTTATGGATGATAGTGGACAACCCAAGTCTATCAAGGCTTGGGTGTCTCATAAGTACTAATGTTTGTTTGTGGTGATGCAGTTAGGTTTTTGATAGCTAATCCTTTAATGACTGCAAGGATGTGACGAAGAAGGTTGATCTCAAGGTGATCATGTGTGATGATGATGTTTGAGTGAATGGATAAAATTTCTGAAGTGAAACGAGGTGGTTAAAAAGTGCTAAAAGAATTTGAATTAGACTTGATATGTGACATGAAACTTTTCTGTTTTGTTTAAATGATTATTTAGTTGTTTGTTTTTGTGTAAAGAATTTGCTGTTCAGGAGGAGTAATTTTTAAAATTCTGATTTAAAAAGTCAGAAAAATATGAACAGACAAATTCTTAAAAAATGCAACTGCCACTCTTTATACTTGTTATTATTAAAGAAATGCAAAAGTTGCTACATTTCTAAAAATGGACGTTGAATTGTGTCTGTAAACAACTTGAGAAATGATAATACATCAGGGAACATGCACAAAATGGAAACTTTAAGTTTTATGTTTGATGTGTCAGTAGGTTTATCTGGCATAGTTAAAACAGTTTTTCTAAACATTAGCTTCCTTACATGATGTATTGGTAGGCATTCATACTTAAATTTTTAAGAAGCGTAATGTCAAACTGGCATATTATTTTATGTAAAAGATATTATTATGTATGACATTAAGTTGAAATAAGACTTTAAGTCTGAACTTTTGACACGTAGTCTTAATATTTGGATGCTTAACATGTTATGATCTATGTTTAGAATATTGATGTGGTCTTATCTAGGGAAATATATTGATTGTCTTCTTTGTAGTATGAAAATACAGACCTGGTTTCAACTGATATATTTTTTAAAGGACATAGGTACGAAGTCTGTGTTAAGTTACGGAAAAATATTACGCACCCGTGGTAATCTTGCAAACTTACAGTATTGTATAAATATGCAAGAAAATCCATAAATAGATTACCTCATACTGGTTTGTGTTAGACTATGGTACTCTGTTGTACTAAAGTACAGACCTGTACCCTCTAGTTTAATTGTTCAGACTGGTGTTTGATCCACCCGAATCAATGTTTATGTGACTCTGTTGTACGTTGTACAGATCTGTCACCTCTAAGCTTGATTCTAAAGATATTACTATGTTATTACTTTTTACATGGAAAATACTAACATGTTTTAATTTCAAATGTATATCTTAAATATGTTTTATATCGAATAATATGCATACTCATAATAAGATCAAAGGATTGTTAAAAGTTCCTTAACTTAAGTATGAAATGTTTAGGTGGACAACAATATCGATAATCATTTTGAACTAATTTTTGGAAAAACTACTTTAAATATGTCACGTAAATTTCAAGTGGACAAATATACTGATAATCAAAATAACACTTACTATTTCCTATTAATTGCATGTTATCCTTATATGATCCCTAACCAGACCAAAATAATTCTGTCCCCAAAAAGATTGTTTATTTATTGCTTTCAGTATTTTAATTATGTCTTATAAAGAAAATTACAAAAAAAATTTATTTCTAAGTTATTTTATTCAAGTTACATATCATGCTCATATTCAAAAGATAAGAATTGATGAGAGTTCTCCAAAGACTTTGAAGATAAATACTATTGGAGAAGTTATTGATGAAAGAGATGATGGTCACTGAAGTTGAAGATCTAATTAGATGTCAGTCATATCAAACTGAACATCAAGATTTCTGAAGACTAAGCTATCTAAATGGGGGAGTTTGTTGGTGAAGACTAATTGAAGATTATTTGACCAAGCTGCTGACATGGGGGAGTTTGTTGGTGCATAATGTGTGTCAGTCATTTGGTCAAACAATTGTAATTGTCAAAGTCAATTAGTCTGCGCTTGTATCGTGTTTAGTGTGTATATGCGAGTATGTAAATGAATAGCGAGATAGAAAATATACACAAATATACTGTTCAGGCGACACAGCACTTGTGTCGCTATAGCGACACGAAGGCTGTGTCGCAGTGGGCTGGGCCTGCGACATAGGGCTTGTGTCGCAGGGTCCAGTAGGGTTTGTATAAATAGAGAGTTAGAGTTTATGTTTTAGGTTGATCAAACCCTAGAGAGAGATAGAGATACGGCAGAGAGTGTGAAAGGCAGAGAGTTTGTAATCTGTAATCTTTATTCTTCAAGTGTTAATATATACGAAAAGATTATAAAATCGTTGTGTTTGTGTTTACGTTCAATACTCGTTTGTTTGTATTCCGCGCTTACATTCGAGGTCAACGATCTGATTTAGGTTTGGTAGAGGGAACCTACACGAATCAATTCAAATCAACTTGTATACTCTGATTATAAACAATTAGCTTGAATACAAAAGTTGCCTCACAATAGCTCATAGATAATCCTAGATTCGTCAACCCTCAAACTGAGGCCGAATGCATCTATTTATACCGAAACAAAAACTGACTTGCGACACAAAGGATGTGTCGCAAAGCCGACTCATGCGACACAAGCCTTGTGTCGCATAAGCGACACAGGCTCTGTGTCGCCTAAAACAAAACTTGTAATTACTTATAATAGACAAAACGTTGTAATTACATAACAAACTATTATAAACTTAGACCAACTGACAAACACACTTAATATGCACCAACAAACTCCCCGTGTCTTCAGCTTGGTCTTCAAAGATTTCTTCAATTATTTCCAGCCTGCAGGGAATGTACCACCAGTGTGTATTCCCATTCTTAAACAAATCTCCACAATCTTTTGAAACTTCAGAGCTTCTTCTTGATCAATAGAGTAATGCTGAATCTTGTTGGCATGAAGAACTCTTAAGTCATATTTCGTCAAATTTATCAGGCTGATTGGATCAAAGACACGAACAGTTGAGCCTCTTGTTTGTTGAGAATACTTCCACTCTCCTGGTCCTTATTCTGGGTCTCTCTCGGTCAGATACTCAATTACCGCTTCACCCGTTTTTGGATCATACCACCAATATCTAAATCTCTTTAATAAGTTCAGTGGTAATTTCTCAATTGGAACACTTTTTAGACTTGCAGCTGGCGGATATTTGTATTTAACAATCGGCTCTTGAGTTCTTGGATCTAACTTCTTCTTGAAACGATAGAGAACTGCCAGCTCAGGTCTTATCCACACATAACGTTTTCCATAAATTTCTCTGCTCAGAACCTTCTAAATGAATGCACCTCTAGAATTGTTCGAATGATTAACCAATTCAAGTTGCGCGAGACGATTCAGTTCAACCTTCGGCAGAGTGCTGATGCAGTTGAATCTTGGCCTGAAGTATTGAACACCATCCTCCCTTTTTATTAAAATAAGAGAATTATCAACATCAAATTTCCAGCTATGTATCAAACCAGTGAAATCTCCTCGAACCTTGTAAGATTTACATATAGCAGGTGCCACAACCACAGTACGATATTTCATAACAAGCTTAGACTGTGCTGATGACGAAGGTTCAGAAGCCGGTTCATTTTCATCCTCAGAAGAATCCGACTCAATAATCGGTGCATCGGGATCATAAGGTTCATCTGGTTGAGCGTGAGCTGGCTCATTTTCTCGTTAAATCGGAGTTTCTTGACGATTGGTTTCTTCATAGATATCATCCTCTGATGGAATCTCCGATTCAGCTTCAACATCCTCAAAGTCATAGGATATATCATCATTATACACCGGATTAATCAAGCTTTGTAGATACGTAATGTTAGCTTCAGAGTAATCTACAGTTAGTGGAACTGGTTGACCTATGTGTTGGGAAAAACAATGATCAAACTCAAGTTATAAATGTCGCACCCCCAAGACACGTGGCAGCGGAAGGTAGGGTGTTACGTTGGGGGCGCCGACCAAATCAAATATCACAACACAAGAATTACAACAAACGACCTCTATATGAGACGTTTTGAAAAATAGTACAAAAGTAGTTACATTAACATAATTTAAAAGGTTACATTAGTCTCGAGTTCGCGAGATGAAATCCTGAAGATTCTAGTACATAGCGATTATACAAAATAATGTAAGCAAATCTTCATATACGTATAATGCATGCGACTCGAGCTAGCAGGCAGTCCTGTGGGCAACCCTACGGTTGTTGACTACCTGAGAAATACACGCTAAAAGGTCAACAATAATGTTGGTGAGCTCATAGGTTTACGTAGTTAAAATCATAGTATGAACCACAAGATTTCAGAGTTATCGTAGTACCACGAATGCCAAAGTAAATCATAGTATACTATTGCCATGGGCTCATAGTTCTGAAGCTTAACCGTAGTTGGTGTCTCCAGTTAAGTGTATAAACCAGTACACTCGGATTACGAATTATTATGCGTCCGTATAGTAGTTAGAGCGACTAACCCCGGACGGCGGACTGTCAGTTCCCGATAGATCTATCCATAATGTTCGCGCTTAGTATTAACGGGCTATGATATTTGTTGGAGACCATCGTAGTTTGATTTAGTTTACCCATGCAATCCGTATAAGTTTTCATAGTACTTGTGTTCATAAAAACAGAGCAGTGTATTCTCACCCCAAAGTAAGTAAAACAGTAAAAGTAAAAGTGGGGCTATGAGACTCACCTGAGTCTTGAGAGCTAGCGTTTAAGTTAATAAACGTTTATCCGAGATGTAACCTTCTGGCGCCCTAAACGCACAAGGTTATGTATGAGTGAACGTCTCAAAAGATCATTCATGCTAGTTGTCCACTAAACTAGTTATGTCCAAAGTTTGTTTATCACGTGTGTTTAGAAAACGTGTACGGCCCGTTGGTGACGTTTTGTAATAATAATTCTCAAAGACATTATTATTATGTTTTGTTTCGATGTATACTTATGAGAGTATATGTATTAAGTGTACGAGTAGTGTCGTATATGATATAGTTGTTGTTTCACGAAAACGTTCCTTAGTAAAATATGTTTTCAATCAGACTGTTTTATGCGACACAGATGTTATGTCGCTATGAGGTGTTGCGACACAAAGGTAGTGTCGCAAAGTATGAAATTTAAATAGTTGTGCGACACAAGAGTTGGTGTCGCAAGTCGAGATTTTAAATAGGCGTGCGACACAGTGGTTTGTGTCGCAGGTTAGTACTGTTCGATATAAAATGTTGCGACACGAGTTAACACTGCTTGTCTAGCGACACTAGGCTTGTGTCGCAGGTTGCGACACAAGTTAGTACTGCTGGTTTTAAAGAGTTGCGACACAAAGGTTAGTGTCGCTAGTTAGTACTGTTAGTTATAAATGTTGCGACACAAGGGTAGTGTCGCAGGTTAATACTCTTGGCTAGCGACACAAGTTAATACTGCTTGTTTGAAAAGTTGCGACACAAGGCTTGTGTCGCAAAAGTTTTGGGCCGTCTCCGACACAGAGGACCTGATGTGTTTTTCGTGTTCGGGATTTCGGTCAAACGTGCTCGGATTGTCCCAAAACTTCTAGGGAAGTCTTAAATATGTTTTTAAAGCTTAGGAAAATTGTCGTTACGTTTTGTGGTCAATCCGAAAGTGTCGTTTTATATTTATTGCAAAAACAGTCCATGTGGTCATTTTTCCAGAAATTTGGGTCGTTTTTGTGGCTCGTTTTGACTAGTCAAAGCTTCGAAATAAAATCCAAGAAGATTACTAATTGTTCATATATGTCTCAACTACTTTCAGTAATTTTTCTAGAATTTTTGGACAAGTCTAAGTATTTTTAATAATTCCATTTGTCCTCTGAGGTCCAATTTTGACCAATCTGGACATGTGTTCAAAGATCGAATTGCTGGGAGAGATCTACACATTTTCAAAGAAAATCATCTAAACGACATTTGTACCTAACAAAATTTGTGAGATTTTGGCGGTGGTTTCAAGTCATTTGGAGTCGTGTAGCTCAACTTATGGACTCGAGAAGTTGAGTCAAAAATCTGTCACTCGTAACAGTTTGGCGACACATTTTTGTAAAATTGTTGTCGGGTATCAAACGGTGTCGAAAAATTATGAAACCACTTGGATCTGAAAGATAACTCTTTAAACTTAATTTTTGTCTTTTGATTCGTCCATTTTGGTTAAGTTTTGAGCACGAAACTTTCCCTTGAAGTCGGGCCAAATTTCTGCCCAGAAACTGTTAGTATTTTTGTGTTTTCAAAACGATTTTCGGCTTTGTTTTTGGACATAATCTTGTTATATGGACATTGTAACATGATTATAAGTATGTTTTAAGTAAAATAAAGGGGGATGGAGTTTCTTACAAAGGAGATGATGAAAGCACAAAGAAATAGACGTCGAGAGCTCGTTTTCTTGCAAACCGAAGAGGGGGCGTTATGGTGGTTTGTGGTGATGATCTTGGTGGTTTGTGGTGGTGATTTGGGAGTTTCTTGGGGCTGAAATCTGCAGAAAAAGAAGAGGGGAGGGAGAGAGAGAGTTGGGAGAAAAGATTGTGTGAGAAAGTAGGTTTGTGTTTGAGTGTGGGAAAAGAGAAAGGAAAAGAGAGTATGGGGAAGAGGCAAGGGGAGGGGCTGCAGATTTTTGTGGGTCCCACCCACATATGAGTGTCTTGAATTAATTCCCCAATTTGCGCTACGCGCGGTGCTCGTTTACCCGTTCGTTTCGTCGTTCGTTTAAACGTTAAACGTTTATTATTCAAGTTTTTCGTTAATGATTTATTCGCGTATATTTTGATTGAAGTTTTATTTAAAATATTTCATTTTAAGTTATTAAAATAATAATCGAGTTTCGTTCGGTTGTCGGGCGCGTTTCGCGCGTTTTCGTCGCGTACGGTACGTTTTGCATAAAACGTAAAGTGTTCGTATATTATTGTACTATAATAATATAATGTAAATAACTACTATTTAATTATAAAATAGATTTACGTTATTTATGAAAATGTTTTCACCAACGTCCGTATTATCGTGTCGGATCCCATCCGATCGAATTTGCGAAATTAAAATTTAATTACGTACGCGTATATATATTTACATACATACGAACTGTTACTGCACTTAGTCCTATTTCATACTAAATACAAGTAATAATGATCTATGATTAGTCACTAATGACGGCCTATTTCGCCGAGTGTCACAATAAATCTGAGGAGTCAAAATCTAACTTAGTTGTATTCAGGAATCTTAGTGAAATTCCTGAGTCTGTATTTCTGAGTCTGTATTTCTGAGTCTGTGCTACACAGACCGAAGAATTGTTTCTAAGTCTGTGCTGCACAGACTGAGAATCCTACAGACTGTAAGTCGTGCTCTCCATGAAGACTTATGAATTCATCATCTGAAGAATGAAGATTGAATACAGAAGGCTTCACAGACTGAAGTTCACAGATTGAAGATCACAGACTGATGAACACAGACTGAAGAGCACAGACTGAAGAATGAAAGTACAAGTGTACAGAAGAAATTCTTCTTTCCCAAGGCTCGATCAACTGATAAGATGTTTGAGCACGGTCAAACATCGAATAAAGGTTTTCTTCTCAGCAAAGAAACCTTTTACCTTTTGCTTTTTCTATTTCCAAGAAAAGCAAAAAGGGAGGCGTGCAAAGTTGCTCAAGATGCATCTGTTATTCCTTGGACAACTATGTAAGATGGATAATATAGAGTTACACCCAACTCGATAAATAGCAGTTCAAAAAGCACTGCTATGTATCCAAGTAATTCCAAGCAAAATAGTATACAAGACCTTTAAGCTTAGGCTCAAAGCATTACCACACTAACGGTTAAGTTTGTAGTGATAATTGTATCTTTATATACTACTTGGATCGTATTCAAACCATCTGTGTGGGTTTGAATACTTTGTCATCTGTGTGAGACAAATACATTTATTGTGAATAATACTTTGATTCATAATAAACTCTGTGTCATAATTAATCTTGTTTTCCGCCCTGATTAATTAAACTTGTTTGATATAAACTTGGATATAAACTAACACGTTAGGATACTTGTTATTTAATCTGTATCTAAGTTTTGGGAACCTTGTGACCCAACAACTGGTATCAGAGCAAATAAAGATTTAATCTTTAACGATCAAAGGAACCCAGTTTATTAAACAATCATCTAAATCCATTTTCTCTACATTTTCTTCCTTGAAAAAATGACTTCTTCTATTGCTATGGCTGGGAAGGGAATTCCAATCTTCAGTGGTGTAAACTTTACCCACTAGAAATTGAAAGCTGAATGGTTTCTTGCTAGCATTCATGATGAAATGCTTAGAGTCATTCAGGAAGGACCCATTATTCCTGGCAAAATAGTTCCTGCAATTATAGATGCAAATGGTATTATTGTGACACCTGAAAAATTTGTTGAGGCTGCCAAAAATACCTGGACTGATCTAGACAGGCAACTATATGCATTAGATTTTAAAGCCAAATCCATACTGGGCAATGCAGTTACTGAGCCTATCTTTGCTAAGATATCTGGCTGCAAAACTGCTAAAGCCATATGGGATATGCTAACTGACCAATATGATGGTGTAAGTTTAGTACAATCCCAAAAGAAGAAGAATCTCATAAGAAATTATGAGAACTTCTCTGCTGGCCAAAATGAGTCATTAACTGATATTCATACCAGATTTCAGATCTTAATCAATGATCTTGAAAGGTATAATATCATCAAGGGACAGTTTGAAATCTATGCAAAATTTGTTGATGTCATTCCAAACACTTTTTCTGAAGTTATCACTTCATTAATTGTAAGTGAAAAATTGGAGACATATGATCTCTCTGGCTTGTTTGGACTTCTACTAAATTTTGAAGAAACCAAAGCCAGAAAGGATCTAAATGCCAAACGGATTGCAAAAGATCCATCTGCTGCCCTTGTTGCAACAAGAAGGAAAAATAGAGAACTTTTCTCTAGAGCAGATTACCATCTTACTCTTACAGACTCAGAATCAGATGACGAAACTGAGTCTCTAGAAGCTGAAATGGCATTGCTAGCCCAAAGGTTAGAAAAAGCAAGATTCAAGGGTTCAAAAGGAAGGCCAACTTTTGATCCTAAGAAAGCTACTTGCTATAAATGTGGGCAAGTTGGTCATATTTCTTCTGACTGCAGAGTGAAGATTGTAGAATCTTCAAGTTCTGATAAGTGGGAATAAAAGACCAAGAAGTACAAGAGAAAGTACTTCAACTCCAAGAAATTTGGAGAGAAACAACAACCAAAGAAACTAGAGAAAGCTTTGGTTGTTGAACAATGGATAGATGAAGAATCTTCATCATCTAAGGATGATGAAGATATGTGCTTAATGGCTATCACAGAGAGCCAGTTTGACAAAGATGTCAAATTTGCAGAAAAAGCATGTGTTCATCCAGACTGGGACAGAGGATCTGCTTACAATGTAAATCATTTTAAACTTTACTATAGTGATGCAGAAAAACAGAAAATGTTTGAACACATCTATGTAGACTTTTTGAAAAGACTGGAGGAAATACAAGATTTAAAAATCAAACTCAGTCAAGTTCAAAAAGATCTACAATCAAAAGTGAATGAAATAAACCAAAATAAACAGTACAAACTTGAGCTTGATGCTCAATATGATACTCTCAAAAGGATCAGTCTGGAAAAAGAAGCTTATAAAAACAAAGCTGATCATTATGAAAGGATCTGTAAATCTTGGTGTATTTCATCACTTAAAAATGTGGACTGTTTATCCAAACAGATTCCAGCTCAGATACAAGCGGTCATAGGTGATGAGTTTGATCTTAAAAGTCACATAAATTCAGAAATAAACTCAAAACCTACTATATTTGTACCTGAGATTTTATCTCATACTTTTAGTCATACTGTGTGAAACAAAGTTATATTGACAAATGCCATTGTTAGACCAAAAATAGTTGCTAAAGAACTAGTATATGAGACAGAGCAGACTCTGAAGACACAGACTCAGAAATCTCAGTCTGTGAAACTTCTCAATCTGAACAGCCTGAACTTATAATCACTAATGAATCTTTAAAAACTATAGAACTTGAAAAGAAAAGATGTATAAAAGGCAAAGTTAGTATTCTCACAGTACCATCTTTAAAAAGACAAAAGGAGGTAAAAGGAATCAAGAATAAACAGAAAGGTTACAATGTGTTTGAACCTTCCACATCTCAGTCTGTAACTGGTCCAGACAAAAATATGCCAGTAACAAGGGAGTTAAAAAGATCTCAGTCTGTGAGATCTAACTGTCAGTCTGGAAAAATCAATTTTCAGTCTGGTAAACTTAACTCCAAATCTGTTTGTGTTAACACTCAGTCTGACTCTCAAAAGTCAAATCTTAACAACCAGACTGAGACCATTAAGCTGCTTAGTGAAAACTTAATGAATTTAACCACAGATTTTAAAACATTTGTTGAGTCAAAGCAAGAGTTTTACAGAGGATCTAGTGCAAATAATAACCCAAAATCCAAAAGGACCATTATGTTGGACAGAAAATGTTACAACTTAGGAAATCTGGGACATGAAGGTATTAAATGCACAAAGTCCATTCTTAAACCGCCAAAGGATGCTTTGATCAAACAAATGTCATCTACAAACACCAAAATCAAAAATAGAGAGGTTAAAAGTCAACTTCACAGACTTAGCACCAAAACTGCTAAAGAATTGACTCCAACCAACTCTAAAGAACCCATCAAAAGAAGGGTTCCCAAAAGTAACTAATCGATTTTGTTTGTATTGTGCAGGGTAACAGCAAATGGTACCTAGACAGTGGTTGCTCAAGACACATGACAGGTTCTTTGGAGAATCTGTCAGAGTTTGTAGAAGAAGAAGGACCTTCTGTCAAATATGGTGACAATTATGTTGCCAAGATAAAAGGTTATGGTGTGGTGAAGGCTGGCAACATCAGAATAACAAAGGTGGCCTATGTTGATGGATTAAAGCATAACCTGCTTAGTGCAAGCCAGATTTGTGATGATAATGGTGAAATCAGAATCAGGAAGAAGGTTGTTGTTATCTATAATTCCAAAGGCAAACCTATATTAGTTGCCAAAAGAGAAAGAGATATCTATCTCTTGGATCTTTCTTCTGCAGACAACAATGTAGAGACTTGTCTCTATACTCAGTCTGTGCCAGAACTAAGCTGGCTATGGCATAGGAGGTTATCCCACCTGAACTTCAAAAATATTAACCTCCTGTCAAAGAAGAAACTGGTTAGAGGTCTCCCTAATGTTACATTTGCAAAGGACAAACTCTGTCCTTCTTGTACACTAGGGAAACAGACCAAAAACCATTTTCCATCCAAATTGTTAGCTACAATTGATCAACCACTGCATATGCTCCATATGGATCTGTTTGGACCCATGAGCATTAGCAGTTTGGGTGGAAAGAAGTATACACTTGTGGTTGTGGATGAATACACAAGGTATACTTGGGTCATCTTTCTTAAGGCAAAAAGTGATGCCCCTGAAGAGATTATTAATCTAATCAAGAGGGAAGAATTGCAGAAAGATGCACCTGTCAAGCAACTAAGGAGTGATCGTGGTACAGAATTTAAAAACTCTACTCTCATTGAATTCTGTACTGACAAAGGCATTACTCAAAACTTTGCCTCTGTCAGAACTCCTCAACAAAATGGTGTTGCTGAGAGAAGAAATCGTACACTCATAGAAGCTGCAAGAACCATGTTATGCCATGGTCAAATGAAGATTTATTTTTGGGCAGAAGCAATTAACACTGCCTGTTATACCCAAAATAGATCTATTTTGGTCAAAAGGCATGGCAAAACTGCATATGAGCTGTATCACAAGAAGGTTCCAACCATCCATTACTTCCAGACCTTTGGAAGTAAATGCTATATCCTAAATCAAAGGGATCAATTAGCAAAGATGGAACCTAAGTCTGATGAAGGAATTTTTGTTGGCTATTCATCTATTTCAAAGGCCTACAGAGTCTACAACAACAGAAGGAACAAAATTGAGGAAACCATCAATGTCACATTTGATGTTTCCTCTGCTAATGATGAACACATCTCTCAGTCTGATGTTCATTTATTAGAAGATTTATCTGTTGTGGGATCTGAATCTCAAATCCCAGTTGTTGCTAACCGACAACATGACTCTGAAAGTGATAATGAAGATGCTCAACCTGCTCATTCAATGACAGTACCTTCATCAACAGAAGATGAATCTGTGTCCAGAGATTCAAATTCTTCTGATACATGTGTTCAGTCTGGTAGTTTTCAGTCTGTGAACTCTACAGACTCAGACTTGCCCTATGTAGAAGATGATGCAGAACTCAGTCCTGCTATTCTTCCACCAAATGAGAATGATTTACCATCCAATGATGAATCATTTCTAGGAATCAAAGAACACAAGTATCATCCAATTACAGAAATAATTGGAGATTATGTTTCTGGTGTACAAACAAGAGCGCAAGTATCAAGCTCACCTACTACAAACTTCTGCTACTACACAAACTTCCTGTCAATCATTGAACCAAAGAAAGCTGAAGAAGCTTTGAAAGATGATGATTGGGTTGAAGCAATGCAGGAAGAGTTAACATAATTTGACAGAAACAATGTTTGGACCCTAGTTCCTACTCCAAAAGAGAAAACCATTATTGGAACTAAATGGGTTTACAGAAACAAGATGGACAAGGATGGAGTGATAATAAGGAACAAAGCAAGGCTAGTTGCTCAAGGCTACAAGCAGGAAGAAGGCATTGATTATGATGAAAGCTTTGCCCCTGTAGCCAGAATTGAAGCAATACGGTTATTCTTGGCATATGCTGCATTCAAGGACTTCAAAGTCTATCAAATGGATGTCAAGAGTGCATTTCTGAATGGCAACTTACAGGAGGAAGACTATGTGAAACAACCTCCAGGTTTTATAAGTTCCACTTTTCCAAATCATGTCTATAAATTGCAGAAAGCACTATATGAACTAAAACAAGCTCCAAGAGCTTGGTATGACACCTTATCATCCTATCTTCTTAGTAATGACTTTACTAGAGGATCAATTGATAAGACTTTGTTCTTCAAAAGGAACAAGGCAGATGTCATACTAGTCCAAATCTATGTTGATGATATTATATTTGGGTCTACTGATGAAAAATTGTGTAAATGGTTTTCAAACTTAATGTCAAAACAGTATCAAATGAGTATGATGGGTGAATTAACATATTTTCTTGGTCTACAAGTACATCAGAAACCTGATGGTATCTTCATCAACCAAGGCAAATATGTTAATGACCTACTCACTAAATATTCTTTAAAGGACTGTTCAACAATGAAAACACCAATGAGCACTGCAGATAAGTTGGACAAAGATCAGTCTGGCAAATCAGTCTGTCAAACCACTTATAGAGGTATGATAGGATCACTACTATACCTCACTGCAAGTAGACCAGATATCATGTTTTCAACATGTTTATGTGATACATATCAATCTGAACCTAAAGAATCACATCTCAAAGCCGTTAAAAGGATTTTTAGGTACCTAAAAGGTACTCCTAACCTGGGTCTTTGGTATCCCAAAGACTCTGGTTTTGATCTAATTGGTTATACAGATGCAGATTATGCAGGTTGTAAATTAGACAGGAAAAGCACTTCTGGTGGATGTCAACTGCTAGGTGGCAAACTAGTCAGTTGGCCAAGCAAGAAACATAATTATGTTGCTACATCCACTGCAGAAGCAGAATATGTGGCTGCTGGTAGTTGCTGTGCCCAATTGCTATGGATGCAACATCAACTAGCAGACTATGATTTGGAATTTTCAAAAACTCCAATCATGTGTGATAACCAAAGCGCTATTGCCATAACTGAGAATCCTGTGTTTCACTCCAGAACAAAGCATACTGACATCAGACATCACTTTATCAGAGATTGTGCTGAGAAAGGTAAAGTGATTCTCAAATATGTGACCACAAACGACCAATTAGCAGATATATTTACTAAACCTTTAAATGAAGATAGATTTTTGTATCTGCTTGGTCAACTAGGAATGCTCAACCCCTAGTAAAACCTTTGAATCTGTATGATTCAACTCTCAGTCTGTGTCTGCTTTTCAATATGTATATCTGTAATCTCAGCTACATACAACCAAAAAGCACAGACTAAGAGATATCTTATAAATATATTAAAAAAAAAAACCAAAAAGATTTTACAACTTTGTTATTTTCTTCAGTCTGTCTGTTATATGGTTCAGTCTGTGTGACGTCATCCAGACTCACTTCACAGACTAATAATATACACTCAGACTGAGCTCTTATTATTTTTCTTTTTAATTTTTCTTTCAGTCTGTCTGTGTTATGGTTCAGTCTGTGTGACGTCATTCAGACTCACTGCACAGACTTACAATATACACCCAGACTAAATGCTTCTTATTTTTTATTTTTAATTTTATTTTATTAATAAAAATAAATAAACAACAATATCCTTGCATTTAATGCTAATACCATTTTTATGGAAATAATCATTAAAAGTTTTGGCGTTTGTTGTCTATTTATCTGCTCAATACAAAAAGTGCACGTGCCTTAGCGTTACTGTTACAGAAACAGGGATAAACCGTCCAATGGGTCCCACTTAACGGAAATTTCAATTTCTATTAAATATCCATTTCTGCTTTTCCCTTTTTCTTCATTCGTACTTACACACCAAAAATAAACAGAGTTTGTAAACCCTAAATCGCTCAACCATTTTCAAAATCAATTTCAAGAACTCATCTTTAAACAAAAATGGCTGATCAATGGGCTTACACGGCACCTGCCAACATCGCTGCGGCTAAACCCTTTAAACAAGGGAAACAGGTAAAACTCTGTACCAATAATCAAGTAGCTACCATTTCCATTCCTGATTCTAAAAAGAATCAAGGGTTTGAGGAACTGACAAATTTTATGTCTGCTCATCTTTTAAGGGGAGCTTTTTTCAACACGGTTCCTCAAATATATCCACATTTTCTTATGGAATGGTGGTATACTTGCTCCTCAAATAGTACCAATACTGCAATTACTGGTACTATTAATCATGGTAAACGGGCAGTTACCATTGATCAGGAGCTAATTAGGAATGTCTTTGACTTGCCCTTGGGAAATAATTTTGAACCCATTCCAACCAAAGAAGTAGCAAGGGCTTCTCTTACTTTGGTTGGATATACCAAAGAAAAGGGCACCATCTTGATGTCAGGATTCACCCCCAGATGAAAATTTTTAATCTCTGGCATCATTAGGAGTCTAGGAGGAAAATCTGGTAGCACAGGGGAGTTAAATGAGTTTGAAACTCAACTGTTGAGCTCATTCATCAGAGGTTTAAACATCAACTTTGCAGAGTTGTATTTTAAAGAAATTTTAAAACTAGTGAATGAGTCACAGCGAATTTTTAATGTACCTTTTATAAGGTTACTCTCCTTATGCATCCAATTCAGATTATCTGGGTCTGTGTATATGTCTTTCACTAACAAATCTGCAGATATACCAGTACCAGTGCTCACCTATAAAGTGTTTAACCATCCGGTTCCACTTTCTGGAGCACCTATCACTGCTGCTATGCAGCAATGGATAGATCACCCATATGTTGCTTCTGCATCTATGGAGGGTGATAATTCAGGTGATAGTGAGGGTACTGAGACCCATGCTGTTGAAGATCGTGTGGCTGAAGCAGAGCACACAGACTCCAGGGACACAGACTCAACTCAGTCTGTGCACTTGGAGTCAGACTCAAACATTGCTGAGTCTGTTCAATCTTCAACAGAAGATACAGGTAGTACTTCTTCTTCATCTGAGGACATGGATATAGATCAACCTTCTTATCCTAGCCCATCCTCACCCACAAAAGAGAGTCACAAACAAACCAACCCAGATGAGTCACCACTCACTCTGGAGGAATCACCAGACTCAACCCCAAAAAGTATAGCACAAGTGGAATCATCATCCATGGAATTAGATGTCAATAGAACACCTTCCAGTGATGTAGTCCATTCCACTGCAACTCTGCTAGAGACTGTGGTGCCAATGGCTACCCAACTGACCCAACCTACACCTAGTTTCGTCAGCTTGGATACCCACATTACTGCTGCTACACTGACCCCTGTAGTAAGCATTGAAGAAGATGCTCCAATCCTGAGCACTACCACCCCCCTCTTTACCCCACTCAGAATGGCTAAGCCCATAATGACCACTAGTCCTGTACTAGTTCATATTCCAGTGAGTCCTTTCTTACACCCCTCTGCACAGATCGCCAATGCCCCAGTCATGTCACAGACTGAGGTACAGATCTCCTCTTCTTTGCCTGATGAACTACCATCTTATCACCAGATGGTTAGTGAAGGCATACCAACTTCCACATCAGTTGCCAGTGATACTGTTCCTTTACCCCAGGGATTGTTTGAGGCAACAGGTGCAACACAATCATTTCCCAGTGATATCTTATCCTATCACCGGATTAGATCTGAGGGAACAACTACACCACTCAATACCTATGATCGTTTTTCCATGCACAGGACACAAAGTGAGGCAAAGAGTGCAACCCCAAAAGATTCCAGTGATCTTGCTCAGTTACAACATGAGTCAAGTGAGGAACACATACCATCACCCAATTCTAACCCATCCAACCAGACTCAGTCTGTGCCTTCTAGTACACTTAATGATGTGCTTTCTGCCATCAACAAGTTGTCTGAATCGGTACAGACTGAGTTCAATAATAATAAGAAAGAGCTAGAGAAGTTGAAGCATCTAGTCTCTACTATGGTGGATAAAGTGGATATGCTGGAGGAGAAGGTATCCAATAGGTTAGATGAAATGCAGACCACCCTCTCAAACTTAGTAGATGATGTCAAAAAGGGGGAGAAGATGAAGCATGGGTCTGCAGAAGCTAAAACCTCAAAAGATAAAGATTTAAATAATAAATCCTTAGATTTAGGGGGAGATAGCAGTGAGGGAGATGATGGAGATGATGGACCCGAAGGTGCTAGGGTGAAGTCTCAGACTGAAGCTCAGTTTGTGCCACAGACTGAAAATATGAGTGCACAGACTGAGGGGGAGCTAGAAGGATTGCAGGCAGGTGAACACACTGAGATGGTTGCACAGACTCAGGGGGAGTCATCCATTGTCTTACACATAGACCCAATTGCAACTATCTCAGCCCAAGGTCAGATGTAGTTGAAGAGACCAAGGGAAGAAGAAGAAGAAGAAGAAGAAGAAGAAGATGTTCAACCTCTGCTAATCAAGAGAGCCAGAAAAATGAAAAGAATGGCCAGGAGGATTCCTGAAAAGGATGTCTTTGATTTCCAACCAAAAATGAAGGGGGTCAAAACCTGGGGACCAGTTCTTAAAGCTGGCAGAAGAACAGGACAATGATGGTGATGATGATGATGCCATCAATCCTGACTGCAGTTCTGAGTCTGAAGTTTTCAGAACATCAGATGATGATGAAGATGATGCTACTTTTGGAGGTGTAGGTGAAGGAGCCTCAAAAGTCAAGACTGGAGAGTCTCAGTCTGTGCCTTCTGAACCTGCACAGACTGAGACACAGCATCAATCACAGACTCAGAGCTCAGAGCAACCAGCAGCAAGCACTGATGTTCTAATTATCAGTGCTGAAGCCATCCAAGCTGAAGTCAATCCTGCTAGACCATCTACAACAACTAGAATACTGCCTCCAGGTAGAAGTGAGATTGAAGATAGGATGCAATGGAGAAGTGCTCATCTGATAAGCACTTATCCTGGGTCAAGTTCTACACTGGAAGAAGTAGATAGGGTTAAGGGTAAGGGCAAGGAGATTGCCTTATCCAAGCAGGAAAGGTTAAGCAAGATCAAGAAGATGGTGGATGATCATGCTGCTGGAACAAGAAGTCCTGAACTGAAAGATCTACAGGACGAACTCTTGCAACAAGAGGCTACTGCTCAAGGTATGACCTTAACCGAATACTTAGATGTATTAACACTTGAAGAGCAGAACCTGAAGGAAGCAAGATTTATTGACATGCTCACTCAAGAACTACAAGATGAAAGTTGTTCACTGACCCAAATCAGAAGGAGTCAAGTTGAGCAACAAATTAAGGAAGATGAAGAGCTGTCAACAAGATTACAGAAGATAGAGAGCCTGAAACCAAAGCTACAATCCACTTTCCAAAAGTCAAAGCTCAAGCAGAAGAGTAGAGAATGTCATCTGAACAAGATTGGACAGAAATTGAAGCTGGAGCTGACTTTGACCAAAAGCAAGAAAATGGTGTGGGTGGATGACCTATACACTCTAGGGCTTAAGGAATGGCAATCCATTGCCAATCTTTAGAAGAGTGCAGCTGACAAGGATCTGAAGAAAGAAGTTCTGGACGAGCTATCTTACCTGATTGAGCTAGTTCTCAGTCTGGGGCTCATCTCAGAAGAAGAATACAAGTTATTTTGCATAGCAAACAACTTTGTAATCAAGAAGAAGTCAGCTGGGTTATCCACAGAGAATGAGCAGAGAAGGGAGCATCCTCTACCCAAAGGTATTGTTTTCATAGATAGATCTTATGTACAGACTGACAACATTAAAGGTCTGTGCTATAGAGATATCAATGGGATATAGTGCTTCCAGGATCAAAATGGACTATATAGAGAGTCTCTGCTACACTGCATTGCCCTGCTGAAGGAATGTAAACATTCTCAAGCCAGACCATTCAGAAGAAGACTGATTAGCTGGTTATTCAACAACCTTTCCCAAATCAGGATGATGATTGAACTTGAAGATATCTGCAAGAAGATCATCCTAGAGTATCAAGAATTTGAAGACAAATCTGATAAGGAAATGTAAGCACTGTTGAAGAGGAAAGTGGAAAAGATGAAAGAGATCAAGGCTCGGAGAAAGGACTTAAGATTGTTATATTTATATTATTTACAATCTTATGTAATAATTGTAATAGTTTTGTATACTAACTATGACTTTGACTTTATATATATAAGTCTAAGATTCATAAGTTATGTTGTACTTTAGTATTTATTATTTCTCCTTTATCTTTTTGTAAATAGATTTTGACATCATCAGATTGGGGGGAGATTGTTGGGAAAACAATGATCAAACTCAAGTTATAAATCTGAGGAGTCAAAATCTAACTTAGTTGTATTCAGGAATCTTAGTGAAATTCCTGAGTCTGTATTTCTGAGTCTGTGCTACACAGACTGAAGAATTGTTTGAGTCTGTGCTGCACAGACTGAGAATCCTACAGACTGTAAGCCGTGCTCTCCTTGAAGACTTATGAATTCATCATCTGAAGAATGAAGATTGAATACAGAAGGCTTCACAGACTGAAGTTCACAGATTGAAGATCACAGACTGATGAACACAGACTGAAGAGCACAGATTGAATAATGAAAGTACAAGTGTACAGAAGAAATTCTTCTTTCCCAAGGCTCGATACAACTGATAAGATGTTTGAGCACGGTCAAACATCGAATAAAGGTTTTATTCTCAGCAAAGAAACCTTTTACCTTTTGCTTTTTCTATTTCCAAGAAAAGCAAAAAGGGAGGCGTGCAAAGTTGCTCAAGATGCATCTGTTATTCCTTGGACAACTATGTAAGCTGGATAATATAGAGTTACACCCAACTCTATAAATAGCAGTTCAAAAAGCACTGCTATGTATCCAAGTAATTCCAAGCAAAATAGTATACAAGACCTTTAAGCTTAGGCTCAAGCATTATCACACTAACTGTTAAGTTTGTAGTGATAATTGTATCTTTATATACTACTTGGATCGTATTCAAACCATCTGTGTGGGTTTGAATACTTTGTCATCTGTGTGAGACAAATACATTTATTGTGAATAATACTTTGATTCATAATAAACTCTGTGTCATAATTAATCTTGTTTTCCGCCCTGATTAATTAAACTTGTTTGATATAAACATGGATATAAACTAACACGTTAAGATACTTGTTATTTAATCAGTATCTAAGTTTTGGGAACCTTGTGACCCAACACTATGTTTGCAGAAGACGCAAAATAATCCAAAAGTAAATTTTCATTGATGTCCGAATTATTTACATCATCAGTTTGAGTTTCGGCGAAGGTCCTAGGTGTTGTTTCTAATTTACCTGACTCCCCCGGAACAATAGCTAGGGACTCCAACTCTAAAACCCTAGACTCTAACACAGAAACCCGTGCAGACTGCGTTTCTAATTCCTTGACTTGAGCAGCTTGAGCTTCTAGAACGGCAGATTGAGATTGAAGTAATGCGGCTTGTGATGTCATCATTTGTTGCATCGAGTCCAACTGCCTCATTAATTCTTGAATGACCGACGGTAGGGGTTGAACTGGAATATCCACACGTGGGATATCAACACGGGGGCGGGAAGAGTAGGTAGATGCATGGTGAACCAAAGGAGGTTCCCAGTCTTCATCGGTAGGATCATAATCTCTAATCCGCTTCCCGGTAGACGGAGACACATAGGTTTGTCCTTGTCGCATACGCCTTTGCACCCTTTTATATCGACGGGGATGATGGCGACGAAGATTTTCCATTTCTGCCCGTCTCGAAACCGTTCCCGGAGAAGTGGCAGGTGTCGAACCACCATCAGAAGAACTCTCAACCATTTCTTCAACAATATAAGGCTGATCAGCCTGTAAATTTTCTGGTTGTGTGCCAGCAGGCTCTTCAATGTGCGTGAAAGCCTCAATCTCTTGTAAAATATCATCAACCTGCTGGTGTGCTGTACAAACAGGCACATTTACAAAAGTATCGTCAGTACGTTGAGGATCAGCAGCATCCATATACCCATCGTCAGCCGGAGGAACATAGCCCTCATCCAGAATGTGACCAAAAAGGGGAACGTCCGCCGGTGCCGGAAACCCTTTGGCATATTGGCCGCAGATCGCAAAAATGCAGATATTCATCGGGGTCTGGTGAAAGCGGTAAGCTGCGTTGACCGGAAGACCCGGAAGAAGATGATTTATTAGCAGTTGAATGAAGCGCGGGTACATGTTCCATATGTTGTCCCCGGCATGGACATTGTCTACCATAGCCCTGAAGATATATCCAGAAAAGTTGAAGGGCTTGTTGTAGACCAAGGCGAGCATAGCAGAGGCGGTTGAATGGCTCATTTCGTCGAACCCGGCCTTCCTGCTTGATAGGCACACAATCATGATGTGCATGAGATACCGCCAGACCCTTGTGAGGTTGGACTTGCGGTATTGATCTCTGGGAATGCCCGGATATCCCATTCGATTCATGCCCCCGTTTATGAATAAGTTCGGGAATTGAATAGGCATATCCGAGTGATCAGCGAATTGGAAGAAATCCCGAAGCAATTGCTCAGTGATAACCACCTCCCGGTCATCCACCTTTGAAATAATACAGGTAACAGGCAGATCGGAATTTATCACAGCTGAACTTTAGAAAGAGCCAACTTGATCTTTATATATGGGAGTGGTGGTGGTGATGGCAGTAATAATGCGAGAACGGCGAAGAAAGCCAATCATCAGCCTGAACGGCGCAGCCGAATCCCGATCATCTTCAAGAAACGCCACGATATTGTGACGAGGCTCCCAATCATTAACATTTATATCTGCCATAGCTATTTACACAGAAGACAAATAGAGCTCGAAAAGTGTTAGCATTAAAATCATACACAATGTATTGCAAAAGTTTAAAGACAATCTGTGTTGTGCGACACAGGGCTTGAGTCGCAGTAAATGTACGACATAAACACATGTGTCGCTCTAAGATATGCGACTTAAGCGATTGTGTCGCTGAGATCAATTTCAAAATCAATGCGACATAAGTCCTTGTGTCGCTATTCAATTAACCGACAAACAGGGTTGTGTCGCATTTTGCAATAAACTTAATTAATTTAATAAGTGCAACATAAGGTTGATGTCGCAAATGGTGTGTCGCATACGAAAGCGACACAGAACTGATGTCGCATATCTATTGTTAAATCCAATGAACCTGACACAATTGCGACACAAGGACTTATGTCGCAAGGATGAACACAGACAAACCCAGAAACCAGATGATCAAAATATTGGGGCTTTTCGAAAATGGCTACACCAAAAGGTGCGCCAGAGTGTATAGAACAAGAAACAAGCATTCTTAACATGTTTTACGCACATAAAAGCTACTAATTTTAACCAAAACCGAAACCCCTAAAACCCGTATGTTAGATTTAACAATTAAACGAAAATTACACGGTAAAAAAAAGGGAAAAATGGTACCAATAAGTCAACAAAGACAAGGTGAACAAGATTTACAGTGTGGAATGGAATTAAAACAGGTAAAACGCGTAATCAATTCGAAAAATATGCCACAGTCGTTATGTCGCTATCGGGAGCTTTGTGTCGCAAGATTTAATATTTATGTCGCAATAACAGTGTAGCGACTGAGAGGTAGGGTCCGGTTTTTATACCTTTTCCCTAAATAGCGACACAAGATACGACACTGGTGGTGACACAAGGCTTGTGTCGTACACCAGACAGTAGTTGATTTTCGATACGATTTCAAGTTTCAAGTTCGATACACGATTTGATATTAACTTAGAGACTTGGAGAAATAAAAGAACATACAGTAGAATTAAACTAACAATTTTACGAGATTTAAAAATAAAACCGTTGATTCCTTTTTACAATCAACGAAAAAAATCATAAAATCTTTTTGGTGACGGAATTGTTTAAGTCTGGTTAGGGATCATATCAGGCTAACATGCACTTATTAGGAAATAGTGAGCTTTATTTTGATTGCCAGTATATTTGTCCACTTTAAGTTTACTTAACATATTTAAAGCATCGTTTAGAAAAATTATTTCAAGATGATTATTGGTATTGGTTGACTACTTAAACATTTTATACTTTAGTATCTAAACCATTTATTCATTATTATTAGTATGAGTATTACAATATATAATGCATATTAGGATATACATTTGAAATCAAAACATGCTAGAGCAGGAATATGAATTTATCTTTAGAATCAGGTCAGCGGTGACAGGTCTGTACTTTCGTACAACAAAGTCACATGAACGATGATTCGGGTTGAACAAACACCAGTCTGAACAATTAAACTAGAGGGTACAGGTCTGTACTTTCGTATAACAGAGTACCATAGTCAAACACAAACAAGTACTAGGTAATCCTTTTAAAGAAATATTTTCATGTATATAATACAACGTTTTATATTAGATTACCACGGGTGTGCAAGGTTTGTCCATAACTTGATACAGACTGCTCACCTATGTCCTTTTCAAAAATATATTAATTGAAACCAGGTATGTACTTTTGTACAACAGAGGAGTCAATCAATATATTTCTCCACATAAAACCATATTAAAGCTCTAAACCCTAAGATTACTACATGTTTATCATTCAAATATTAAGACATATCAAAAATAGAACTTTAATGTCTAAGTTTCAATAAAATGTCATACATAATAATATGTTTTATATAAAGCAATATGCAAAGTTATGTCATTAAGCTTTTTAAAGGTTTTAGAAACTTAAGCATAAATGTCTACCAATACATCATGTGATGAAGACAATTTTTAGAAAAGATGTTTTAAGAATGCTAGATAAACCTACTGACACATCAAACATAAAACTTAAAATTTCCATTTTAGTGCATGCCTCCTAATATACTATCATTTCCTAAATTGTTTTCAGACACAATTCAACGTCTATTTTTAGAAATGTTGCAACTATTGTTTTTTTTTAATACTAGCAAGTATAAAGAGTGGCAGTTGCGTTTTTTTTATCAAGATAAATAAAAACTAAAACCAAGTCCTAAATTAATTATGATCAGAAATAGAAAGTTAGGCGCTACCCAAACTTACCATTCCAATCATAGAGACTAGCTCATCAAATCGACTACGAGCAAAAGCTTTTGTGAAAAGATCGGCGTTTTGTTTAAGCGTAGGGATTTGGACTAGGTCAATTAAGTACTTCTCATAGTGTTGTACGGGATTGCGTATGATGGACACATCAGCTGAATTATCAATATGTATAGGAGTACGAGTTAGAAGGAACCCATAGTCGTGCATTTGATGCTGAATCCAGAGAACCTGAAAACAGCAACTAGCAGCAGCAATATATTCTGCTTCAGCTGTTGAAGTAGAAACAGTTGTCTGCTTCTTGCATTGCCACGAGCCCAATCGGCTTCCTAGAAACTGTCATCCTCCAGTTGTTGACTTTGCATCCACACACAGCCACCATAATCAGAATCTGAATAAGCAGTCAAGGCGAAATTATCCTCATTTGAGTACCAGAGACTCAGAGATGGTCTCCATTTGAGGTAACATAATATACGCCTGACTGCCTTTTCATGAGAAGTCTTTGGCTTTGCTTGATATCTTGAACAGATGGACACAACAAATAGTATATCTGGCCTTGATGCAGTGAGATACATGAGCGATCCTATCATAGAGCGATAGTCTCGCTGATTTACGTCATCTTCTTCATCAGCAGGTCCAAGTTTGTGACTTATGTCAATGGGAGTTTCATAGTGTTTGGCATCAAGCATATGATATTTTGTCAATATGTCTTTGACATATTTAGTTTGATAAATATATATACCCTTATCAGATTGCTCAACTTGAACACCTAGGAAGAATTTTAGTTCTCCCATTGCACTCATCTCAAACTTGAACTTCATGATTTTCTCGAATTCTCTGCACAACATATCATTTGTCGAGCCAAAGATAATGTCATCCACGTATACCTGCACAAGTAACAAATCTTTGCCAACCTTTTTAATGAAGAGAGTTGAATCAATCTGCCCACGGGTGTATCCATTTGTCAGCAGATATTGAGACAACGTTTCGTACCAAGCTCTCGGAGCTTGATGAAGACCATACAGTGCTTTGTCCAGTTTGTAAACATAATTAGGATGCACCGAGTCTTCGAAACCAGGAGGCTGTTTCACATAAACCTCTTCGTTAACCTTTCCATACAAGAACGTACTTTTCACATCTAATTGATAGACACGGAATTTCTTGTATGATGCATAAGCAAGAAATATCCGTATTGATTCCAAACGCACAACTGGAGCAAAAACCTCGTCATAATCCAATCCTTCAATTTGAGTAAAGCCTTGTACAACCAGACGAGCTTTGTTCTTCACAACCACTCCATGATCATCTTTCTTAACTCGATAAACCCAGCGTGTACCAATCGGGTAAACTCCCTGAGGCAGTTCAACCAGCTCCCAAACTTCTAACTTCTTAAACTGTTGAAGTTCTTCTTGCATAGCTTCTACCCAGTGAGAGTCAGTTAAAGCTTTTTTTACATTCTTAGGTTCAACTTGAGAAAGGTAGCATGACTCCATTTGAGTTAATAAGCATTCAGGAGAAGTTGAAGATGAAGCTTTAGTTTGACCTCTTGTCTTAACCCCATCTTGCAAATCACCAATAACATTATTAACCGGATGATTCACATTTACACGGTGACTTGGAATCGCTTCAGGTTCAATGATGGTATCTAAATTTTTATCATCTCCCCCAGAGACAAAAGTCTCTTCTTCTAATCCAGTGACCGGTTCCACTTCACCATCTGATAATCCTGGCATATCTGGATCTGTATCAGGATTTTGAACTATTTCAGTAGTTGGAGGAGGTGGTGGTATTGTTTTTGTAGATAACTTGGGTTCATCAGGAGACATAGCAAGTCCATGTAAGAGAGTCACCACCTGTTCAACTTCATCCTAAACAGGAAGGTTGAAGGAGTCAAACATACCATCATAATCAAACAAAAACTCGGGTCCCATCCCTTGTGGAGATTGAGTGTAACGTAGGCACGTTACTTCGTAATGTTCCTCCACTCTCTTTGTTGCTTTGTTATACACACGTTTGTTAGGTGAATTATTTAAAAATCCCACAAAATAACCTTCACTCGACTTCACACCAAACTTGGCTACTCTCTCCTTTGTGTGCATAATCATACAGGGACACCCGAAAGGCTAAAGAAACTGTAGGTTAGGTTTACGGTTATTAAGGAGTTCATAAGAAGTTTTGTTGCGCTTCTTAACCAAGGACACGCGATTTAAGATATAGCAAGCTGTATTGACCACTTCTGCCCAGAAAATGATAGGCAGTTTAGAATCAGCCAGCATAGTCCTTGCAGCCTCAATGAGAGTCCTATTTATGCGTTCAGCAACTCCATTCTGTTGTGGAGTCCTTGCAGCACTAAACTGATGATCAATGCCTTTCTTTAAACAGTACGTCTCAATTGTTGAATTCTTAAACTCTGTACCATTGTCACTTCGCAGTCTCCTGATCTTCAAGTTGCACAAATTTTCTAACCGGTCAAACAAGTAGGTAAGAATCCCAGTAGTCTCATCTTTGGTAGTCAAAAAGTACACCCAAGAAAATCTCGAGTAGTCATTTGTAACCACCAAGCAATACCATGCTCCCCCGAGGCTCTACTTGCTGACCGGTCCAAATAGATCCATGTGCATCAATTCCAACGGTTTTTCTGTTGGATATAGTGTCCAAGTGGATAACTAATTGGTAAGTATATCATTAAAAGTAGAGTCCTTTTTGGGTTGCCCTCATTCGAACAGCTAAAGAGAAATATATGAGAGATAATATTAATTGGAATTAATATTATAGTTAATTATTTAGTTTATTAATTATCAAAGTTGATGAACTAATTAGAAGCTAAAAGAAATTCTGGAAACCACATTCAACCGCCGGCTGGAATGTTCAACCGGCGGCTGGAGTGAGGCGGTGGAGCACGCGGGTCGTGGCTCGGGTTCTCGGGCAGAAAGCAAGCCCAACCGCCGGCTGAATAATCCAACCGGCGGTTGGAAGCCCGAATCAGGGTGTCCCACATCAACCCATGAACAAACCCTAAGCTTCCCTCTTCCCTTATAAATAGGGGGCATGCCATGGTTTCAAAAGGGTTCAATTCTCTCTTTCTCATTCCTCTCCTTGTAAGAGTTTACACGATTTAATCGGGACCTTAGGAGTTGGAATTTTCTCTTTGGTTTGTGGGTGTGAACCATTAGAGGTGCTCTGGTTTGAGTACTCGCCTCCAAGCTAGGAAGCTTTACTAAGGTGGTCTGCGTGTGAAAAATCCGATTTTCTCAAAGGTTAGTATTTTCTTATTTATTTTGTTTTGTTGCGTATTATTATTAAGTTAAGATCCTTTAGGGTTTAGTTTCCTTCATGCCCTAGATTAATTGTTAATTCCGCATTGTATGTTAATCTAGTAAGGGAATAGAAAACCCATCAGTGGTATCAGAGCCTTAGCTTAATAATATAGGCACTTAACGATGGAGTTACTACTTAGTTAATAGTTAATTGTAAATAGTAATCCATAGATAAATTTGTATGATCATTAAATGTTAATATGGATGTAGAATAAATACTAATATTTAAAATTGTTAAATGATACCCCTAAATTTTTAAATGTTTAAAATAGAACCCTGGACTTTAAAAGCTTAAAGTGACCTATATATATTGTGATAAATATATATGTATCATTTAAAGTTTAAATACGTTATCAGTCAATTGATAAATCGGCTCACCCATAGTGAACAAACTATAAGAGAGGTATAAGGCGGGACGCTATGCTTCCCTAAAGAAGTAGGTTTTTAATATGCTTCGCGCTGACCTACTTCTCCGCTTCTTTGTGCGTTCAATGGAGCTACCGAGAACTTTTGGTAGGATAATGTCAAGATCAAAAAGTATTGAATTAAAGTACTAAAACAAAATCCCACTTAAGTATAACAAATGTGAATTGTATGCTATCCCATGAAAACCGCAGATCTCTCATGGACTATTAATGGAGCGTGTGTGGTTCACCGGCACATTAATGAGAGGACATAAGTGAGAGGTTATGTGAGACTCGCGATTCTCGAGCTTACTCGGGCCGGGGACCACGCGGGTTTTGCATGGTTGAGTTCACTATCTTGTTCATGATCCTCGGCATCCCAGTCGTGAATGGTAGATAAGCATATCCGAGATTAACATGCCATTGATTGAATCAATGAATCTCAAAAGAACTAGGAATTTCATAGAGAATGAAATTTACAAAAGCATTGTCTACCTAAAATAAATTCATGATATGATTACGGCAAACCTCTTCATAAAACGAATCGAAAATATGGATCCTAGCCTTAATTTAGATTTGGGTAATTAAACAATTAAGGAATATTCATACTAACTAAAACTGTTTATATTATAGATGTCTACTACCGAAATGGTACAAATCCACCCGTTCCTAGTTCCGCAAACAACTCGAACTTCTCACTACTCTCAGTTCTTTGGAGGGAAAGACTAACCGGTCCAAACTATATGGACTGGATGCGTAACCTTAGATTTACCCTAAGGTACGAGAACAAGGAGTATGTTCTCGATGAGCAGATTCCCACTATTGATCTTGATTCAACCCAAGAGGAGATTGAAACTCACCGAAAACATTATGAAGATGCAAATAAAGTGTCTTGTATCATGGCATCCTCCATGAGCCCTGATTTGCAAAAGACTTTTGAGAATACTTGGGCTTATGAAATGAACCAACAGCTAAAGGAAATGTTTCAAGCAAAGGCAAGCAAAGAACGCCTTGATGTGGTGAAATCCCTCATGGCTTGTAAACCCAAACCTGGAGCCTCTATTTGTGCTTTCGTCTTGGAGATGAAAGGGTACTTCGATAGGTTGGAATCTTTGAACATGATGTTTGATACTGAGCTCTCGATAAATATATTTCTATCTCACCTACCAGCTGTCTACAATCAGTTTATAATCTCATATCAAATGAATTTGAATGAGAAAGAAACCTCGATAATGGAACTCCATAACCTGCTGCAAACCGCTGAACAAGGGATCAAGAAGATTGATGTGCCCTCTGCCTCATCAGCTCCTGTGTTGGCTATTGGTCAAAATGCAAAGAAAAGAAAAACTTGGAAAGGTAAGACTGGAAAGTCTAGTCGTGGTTCCAAAAGAAAGTTTGATTCTGAGATTGCATCTGCAAATGATCCAAAGGAAGTAGTGTGCTTTTACTGCAACACAAAGGGGCACTGGAAGCGTAGCTGCCCAAAATATTTGAATGACCTTAAAGACGGAAAGGTCGAAAAGAGTAGTTACTCAGGTATGTTTATGATCGAACTCCATAATACTACAACTTCTGATTCGTGGGTTCTGGATACAGGGTGTGGTACTCACATTTGCATTGTATTACAGGGTCTAAAGGAAAGTAGAAGTTTGAGGCATGGAGAGCTCAATTTAATCATGGGAAACAGGAAATTCACGCCCGTGATCAAGATTGGAAAATTCGAGCTCATGCTGAAGTCTGGAGTTAGGGTAGATTTAAATAATTGCTGTTATTTGTCAGAAATGACTAGAAACATAATTTCATTTTATGCATTGTTCAAGGATGGTTATCGATTTTCATTTGATAATGAGAATGGAGATATTTTGGTTTATTTAAATGGTAGTTTTATTTTTAAATCTTCTCCTTACAAAGGCATATATGAAAATGTTGAATGTGTTAGCAATGTGATTTTAAATGTTGATTCGTGTAATGAGCTTGATAAATCCAAATTGTGGCATTATCGTCTTGGGCACATAAACAGGAAACGCATCGCCCAACTCCAAAAGGATGGAGTGTTGGAATCATTCGACATCAAGTCGGATGATGTATGCGAATCTTGTTTACTGGGCAAGATGACTAAATCACCATTCACTGGATCATGTGAAAGAGGTGAAGGACTATTGGACTTGGTACACACAGATGTATGTGGACCATTCCGATGCACCACAAAAGATGGAAATCGCTACAGCGTTACGTTTAATGATGACTTCAGTAGATATGGATATGTTTATCTGATTAAACATAAGTTCGATACTTTTAAAATATTCAAAAGATATCAAAACGAAGTAGAGAATCAACTAGGCAGAAAGATAAAGGTACTCCGATCCGATAGGGGAGGAGAATACCTTAGTATCGAGTTTCTTGATCATCTTAGAAACTGTGGAATAGTTTCACAATTGACTCCTTCTAGAACACCACAACTTAATGGAGTTGCGGAGAGGAGAAATAGAACCCTGTTAGACATGGTTCGGTCTATGATGAGTCGAGCAACACTTCCAATAAGCTTCTGGGGTTACGCTTTAGAGACAGTCGCACATATCTTGAATCAAATACCCACTAAGAAAGTTTCAAAGACACCTCATGAGATGTGGAAGGGAAAACGTCCTTCTCTTGGTCACATCAAGATCTGGGGTTGCGAGGTTTTCGTTAGACGATAAACTCAGGACAAGCTAGAGTCCAGATCTGAAAAGTGTCTTTTCGTAGGTTATCCACAAGAGTCGTTTGGATATCGATTTTACAGACCCACGGAAAATGTGGTGTTTGTAGCTCGAAGAGGAGTGTTCCTTGAGAGAGAAATGATATCTAAAGAGGACAGTGGGAGTAAAATAGATCTTGAAGAAATTCAAGAATCGACCGATGAAGAACCTATAGTAAAGACTGACACTCAACAAGAGGTGGCGACACCTGTTGAACCTGAAGACATATCCTTACCCGTTCGCAGAACAAGTAGAGTTAGCAATCCTCCTCAGTTCTATTATGGTTTCCATATTGAAGAAGAGGACAAGGTTAGTGATAGTACACTAGTTGATTTGAACGAACCTGCTAACTACAAGGAAGCGATGGCAGACCCTGAGGCTGCCAAGTGGAAGGAAGCTATGAAAAGCGAGATTTAGTCTATGTATGACAACCAAGTCTGGAATTTGGTTGACACTATACCCGGTCTTAAGACGGTGGGTTGTAAGTGGATCTTCAAAAAGAAGACAGACATGGATGGGAAGGTACACACTTATAAAGCTAGGTTGGTAGCAAAGGGCTATACTCAAACCCTTGGGATAGATTATGAGGAAACCTTCTCACCAGTAGCTAAGATAAAGTCAATTAGGATAATGCTTGCGATAGCTGCATTTCATTATTATGAAATATGGTAAATGGATGTCAAAACCGCTTTCCTTAACGGAAAACTTACAGAGGATGTGTTTATGGCACAACCAGAGAGTTTTGAAAGTGCAAAGTATCCTAAAAGAGTGTGCAAGCTTGAAAAGGCCATTTATGGACTTAAACAGGCTTCTCGTAGCTGGAATCTCTGCTTCCTTGAAAAAGTCATACAGTTTGGATTTTCTAGAAGCGAAGATGAGTCTTGTATATATGTCAAAGTCAGTGGGAGCGTTGTAGTCTTCCTAGTATTATATGTAGATGATATACTACTCACAAGAAATGATATCCCAACATTACAAAGTGTAAAAGACTGGTTGGGAAAATGTTTCGCTATGAAAGACTTGGGAGATGTAGCATATATTCTTGGTATAAGGATTTACAGAGATAGGTCGAAACGTCTCATTGGACTCAGCCATGATACGTACTTAGATAAAATTTTGAAAAGGTTTAAAATGGAAAATTCTAAGAAAGAGAATCTACCCTTACATCATGGCATAAAGATTAGTAAAGATCTATGTCCGAAATCTGAGGAAGAATCGGACAAAATGAGTCGAGTCCCATATGCTTCGGCTATAGGATCGATCATGTATGCCATTACGTGTACAAGGCCTGATGTCTCATTTGCTTTGAGCATGGTGAGTTGACATCAACAGAATCCTGGTGAAGGTCATTGGACAGCTGTAAAGAATATTCTCAAGTATTTAAGAAATACTAAAGACAGGTTCTTGGTTTATGGTGGAGAAGAAGAACTCAGAGTAACAGGTTATAGTGACGCAAGTTTTCAAACAGATAGAGATGATAGTCGGTCACAGTCTGGTTGGGTATTCTTACTGAATGGGGGAGCGGTAACATGGAAAAGTTCAAAGCAAGATACAGTAGCAGACTCCACATGCGAGTCTGAGTATATTGCAGCTTGCGAAGCTTCGAAGGAAGCCATATGGATGAGGAATTTCATTGGAGATCTTGGAGTTGTTCCAACAGTTCAAGACCCCATTGATATATTCTGCGACAATGAAAGTGCAGTCGCTTTGACTAAAGAACCCAAGGATCATGGGAAGTCAAAGCACATAGAAAGAAAATACCATTTTGTTCAAAGAAAGGTAGAAGAAGGACACGTGGTTGTGAAACATGTACGATCAGAGGATAATCCAGCTGATCCGTTCACAAAGGCACTGGCAAGGTCCAAACATGATGAACATGCTAGGAGCATAGGTTTAAGAGATAATATAAAGTTTTAGTTGTTAGTTTGAATCTGAAACATTAAAGCAATGATAGAAATATAATAGACTTGGTGATTAAATAATGGAGATTTATTTATTTGAAGGTGTTCTACCATTTACTATTGTTTGTCATTGTGTTTCATTTTTGCATGTTTAGAATCCACTCCCCGAGTAATTAGTTTTACTCAAACCTCCTCAGTCGTTCATACTACAGGAAGTTAGTGTTGATTTAAGACTGTCATGGAGTATTAGTAGATTGTCTATGGAGATTAGACATAACATGGAGAATGCTGCAACACTCATGAGTACTTAATGGGGATTTAAGTATAGGAGAGACCCGTACTTAAAGAGATCACTTCATGGATTAAATCACAAGTGATTTTAAGATGATAATATCCTCTATTCTTAAAATGGAGATACATTGAGTTTCTAGTTTTTCGAATCTGTTATACTTTAGTTTATTCAAACGATGCGTGTAAATGCCAGTTATAAAGGGTATGCTAGGTATAATATGATTAGTTGACTAGTACTATGTAGTCGAAATTTATTTGTTCCTTTTTGCAAAATGTAAAAGCGATATCATGGGCCCTCTGATGATTAAAAATTGACCCTAAAGTGCTAGGCCTAGTCGAGACTAAGTTGATGTGCACAAATCAGTAGTCTTATATAGTCAAAATAATCGGAGATCAGAAAACATAATCTTGAATTTTGAGATTGATTAAAATCCATGTCTCGGTTTCATACGATATCAGTAGAACAAAGGAATATTTGATCACTTATCTAAGGGTTGTCTCTAGATATGATTCAGAGTTCGGCAGTTGCGTTGGATAGCACTCTCTGCTTAGTTAGTGGGATAGACTTAGACCAATAATAGTTGATGACTTGTCCAAGTGGGAGACTGTTGGATATAGTGTCCAAGTGCATAACTAATTGGTAAGTATATCATTAAAAGTAGAATCCTTTTTGGGTCGCCCTCATTCGAACAGCTAAAGAGAAATAAATGAGAGATAATATTAATTGGAATTAATATTATAGTTAATTATTTAGTTTATTAATTATCAAAGTTGATGAACTAATTAGAAGCTAAAAGAAATTCTGGAAACCACATTCAACCGCCGGCTGGAATGTTCAACCGGCGGCTGGAGTGAGGCGGTGGAGCACGCGGGTCGTGGCTCGGGTTCTCGGGCAGAAAGCAAGCCCAACCGCCGGCTGAATAATCCAACCGGCGGTTGGAAGCCCGAATCAGGGTGTCCCACATCGGCCCATGAACAAACCCTAAGCTTCCCTCTTCCCTTATAAATAGGGGGCATGCCATGGTTTCAAAAGGGTTCAATTCTCTCTTTCTCATTCCTCTCCTTGTAAGAGTTTACACGATTTAATCGGGACCTTAGGAGTTGGAATTTTCTCTTTGGTTCGTGGGTGTGAACCATTAGAGGTGCTCTGGTTTGAGTACTCGCCTCCAAGCTAGGAAGCTTTACTAAGGTGGTCTGCGTGTGAAAAATCCGATTTTCTCAAAGGTTAGTATTTTCTTATTTATTTTGTTTTGTTGCGTATTATTATTAAGTTAAGATCCTTTAGGGTTTAGTTTCCTTCATGCCCTAGATTAATTGTTATTTCCGCATTGTATGTTAATCTAGTAAGGGAATAGAAAACCCATCATTTTCAACGGAGTTCACTAGCTTTGGTTTATGGGACTTTTTGTGCATAGTTTCCCCTTTTGGCAAGGAACACAATGATCATTTAGCCCAAAAGATTGCTTCGGTACCCCACGCACAAGGTCATTTGTTAACCAGATAATTCATCTTTCGAAAATGAAGATGACCCATACGTCTATGCCAAAGTAGTGATTCTTTTTCAATAGCTTTTGACAGAAAACAACTGAGCTGCTTAGTTTCAACAGTGCTCATATCCAAAATGTATGTGTCTCTGTCTCGAGGTGCCCTCAGTAGCACACATTCCTCGGGAATCACGAATCCCGATTCAGTATACAACACTCCTTTTCGTGAAAGCAGTAATGTACATTTTATCGCACACTTGCGATACACTCAGGAGGTTGTGTTGTAGTTGTTCAACAAAATTAACTTTCCCAAAACTCACTTGGGCGTTAGTGAGTGTTCCCTGACCAGTAATTACCCCTCCTTTATCACCAGCAAAGGCAACATATCCTCCATTATAAGAATGAACATCAGAAAGAAGGGAGATATTGCCGGTCATGTGGCCCGAGCAACCACTATCGATATACCACTGACTATTCTTTACGGCTTCAGGTTGCTGCAGCACCAAAAACAGAGAAATGAATTAGAAACGGAGACCCAAGCCTTTACAGACTTGGGAAATCCAGAAGAATCATCCACAATGATCACGTCAGTCAATATTTTGTTTTCAAACAAGTAGGAAGTGTTGGCTGATGTGACACTGTTGGATGTTGAATCAATTGATGATTCTTTCACTTTCCAAACCTTTTTAGATTTGAATGGTTGCTTATCAACAACATTGGGCTTAGGAATAGAAGATTTAGGTGACTCAATCTTGTTGATGTTCTTAGCGGTTGTGGGAGAGTGTGAACCCCTCTTAGAAGATTTACTCAAGGAGTTTCTAAATTTAGAAATCTGAGGAACACCTTTCCCAAACCGCTTTTGAGCAAGCAACGGACAGTCATTTATTAAATGACCTTGTTTCTTACAGTAGAAACAAGATCTTTGTTCAACAAAAGGTTTAAATTTGGGAGCAAACTGATGAGGATGGTTGAAAGAAGCATTAACAGAACATGCACACTTATGTGAACATGTTGAGTTAGATGCTTGCGAAGATGGAATGGTTGATTTAGAAGAATTTTTATGTTTTTGAATATTTTCTTTAATTTTCAAAATCTTCTTTTCAGACTCAGCTTTAGCTTCGCCTTTCCCATTTAAAGCCATATTATTGTATTCATTAGTTATAATTACATTGGTAGGCTTTATATTTTTCTTTTCAACCTTAGAGAATTTCTCTTCAGTTATATCCTCAATCTCAACAATCTCCTCTAAATTAACAGGAGATTTACATGAAGCCTTACTTAAATCGGGCTTACTAACAACTATGGGCTTAACAGTTTCAGGCTTACTCTCACTATCACTAACAGGTTTAACTGATTCAACCTCCTTAGCCTTAACAAGCTCAGGCTCACTGGGTTTTACCTTAACTGGCTCAGGCTCATTAGTGGAAGGTTGTTCAGCAATCACTTTAACATTTTCAGCCTTAACATGCACAGGCTTACTTATATTGACAGGAACAAATTTGACAGGATTTACGTCTACATTTGAAAAGGTAGGCACAAATTCGTTGATGTCATCCTTAACAGTCATATAAAATAATTTTTAGGAGGCGGGACTTGATGATAACCAAGTCCAGCCTTGCTTTTAGTATCAGTCCTTTGTGCCTGAAAGATCTCATCAAAGACTAGAGAGGAAGCTAAAAAGTTTGATATTTTTCTTTTTAAATCTAGAACTTCAGCCTGAGAATCAGCAAGTTGTTTCTTTACTAAAGTTAGCATATCAACATAACTTCCTATTTCATCCTGTTGTTCAAATTTTTTGGCTTTTAGTTCTTTCTTTTCTTCAAAAACCGCTTTTAGCTTTTTATCACAGGCCTTATCATTTTCTTTTAACAATTTATTTGAATCAGTTAATTGTTCTATATTAGAGATAAGACGTTCATTTTCCTCTCTTAACCTGTTAACCTATCTAGTCAATTTAATACAGGAAATGCAAGAAAAAGGTTCGACATCAACCTCGTGAATGTTGGCCATAAGTGCTTTGTTTTGTTGGTCATCCTCTGCTTGATCTGACCAGTCGAAAGCTTCATCTGACAGCATGTAGGCAGCAGATACCATTGTCTTTTCTTCAGCTTTAGCCTTCTCAGCAGCCTTGTTATAAGTAGGCCTTGTGAATCCAGAGGGAGGTTGCTTTGTCTCACACTTCCGATCAACGTGTCCATAGTTTTGACACTTATAACATTTCACTTTGCTCTTATTAAAGCCCAAACCCTTATCGTTTGGGTCCTCCAGTGACTTCTTGCCCGTTCTCTTAAAGTATGATTTGGCCCTTCGAGTAATCATGGCCAAATTCCATCTCAAATCCATTCTCTCCGATTCATCATCATCGATTTGACATAAATCTTCCTCAGTCAAAGAAAATCATCATATGAAGATAGAAGTGCTGAGAAGAGTGCAACATGATCCTGTGTAGCAGCAGGTAGAGGTCCTTGATGACTTGATGACTCGAAGTAAGTACCACTAGAAGTAGCACTTGTTTGAGGGCTTGATGATATACCAGCCCCATCAGCTAAGAATGCAGACCCATATGTTGCACTAGAAGAAACGTCTACTCCATGTATCTTAGGATTTTGGACATTTGCAGTAGACTTTGTTTCTTTTCGTTGCATGTCCAGAAAATCAACTTCCAGTTGTCCAATGAGATCATCGAGTGACATATTCATAACGTCTGAGTCCTTTTCCATCAGAAGTACTCGATTTTCCCACTTTGCAGGTAGAGATTCTAGAAGCTTTTTGTTGACTTCAGTTTTATCTAAGACAACGCCTCCTTCAATTAACTTACTAACCAACTGTGAGTATCTGGAAAACAAGTTTGAAAGAGACTCATTTGGTAAAATATCGAAAACGTCATATTGCTTCTTTACCAATTGCAGTTTATTCTTCTTGTATTGTTCACTCCCACCACATCTCTTCTCAAAAGCCTTCCATAAATCATACGCAATATCGAGATGTCTATATTGCTTGAGAATTGAAGGTGGTAGTGCCATTGTTATAACTGAATAAGCCTTTCTATAATTATCGAAGGCTTTCCGTTCCTCTGGAGTCATGGACTTAATGGGCTTCAAAGGAGCAGCATCATTGTATACTCCGGTGCTAACAGGACGTTCGTATCTCTCAACCAAAGCAACCCACATTTCAGGGTCATTGTAAGATACAAACGCTTCAAAACGTTGACGCCAGTACGCATAATCCAACACGTTGTAGTGAAGAAGACGCCATTTATATAACCTGCAAAACAAACACACAAAAACACAAGAAACTGTCATGCGACACAAGGTTGTGTCACTAAATCAAATGGCGACACTAAGTCTGTGTCGCAAGTGTAATTTAAAACAGTCCAAAAGGCGACACAAGTATTGTGTCGCAATCCAATAGCACAGGAAATTATGTCGCAAGTATTATGTCGCAGGATATGTCGCACACTTATATCGCAAAAACCCTAAATACGACACAACACTGAGTCGCAGAAACCCTAAAAGCGACACAAATACTATGTCGCAGCTTGTGTCGCAACTTCGAGGAGAGCAGCGGTTGTAAACCCCAAAATTCGCAAGTTTTCGAAACCCTACCGAAAAATTACGAACGATCGACAAATCTCAACACAAAGATCTTCCAGAAAACTAAGAAGATGTTCCTATAACACAGATTATGAAGATCTAATCACCAAAACAATTCGATTTCAACCAAAAAAACGTACCAAAACGATCCGATAACACACAATCTGAAGATTATTGCTCTGATACCACTTGTAGGTTCCCTAAACCTGATCTAAACCGGAACGTCACGTTCAATCAAGAGGCGGAATTCAAACGATTGATTAAAGTACGTTAAACACAAAACGAATCAATTCAAATCAACTTGTATACTCTGATTATAAACGATTAGCTTGAATACAAAAGTTTCCTCACAATAGCTCACAGATAATCCTAGATTCGTCAACCCTCAAACTGAGGCCGAATGCATCTATTTATACCGAAACAAAAACTGACCTGCGACTAAGGATGTGTCGCAAAGCCGACTCATGCGACACAAGCCTTGTGTCGCATAAGCGACACAGGCTCCGTGTCGCCTAAAACAAAACTTGTAATTACTTATAATAGACAAAACGTTGTAATTACATAACAAAATATTACAAACTTAGACCAACTGACAGACACACTAAATATGCACTAACAATAATTAGTCTTATTATCCATGCAATGCACAGTGGAATAAGTTATAACATAGATATCGTTGAGATCTACTAAAATTGTATTTAAATGTATCTAAACTGACAAAATCAAATCCAACAACATCCAAAAAGACAAATAAAAGTCTTAATTCTAGTAAAGGAATTTCGATAATTAGTGTAATAGATGAATGTACATGTCTCCATGTTCTGAAGTGTACATGAAACATAAATGTGAAATTTAATATGCTAGTAAATCTAATATGTTAGTAAATTTAATACCCTCATCCAAGCACACCATTAATCTTGGGTTAAATCTATAATTTAAAAACATACTTTTCTTTTTGCTCCAAAGTGAGTAACGTATCAATCAAACTATTAATGTATGATTTAACTTTCAAAGTTTATTTAATGTATGATTTAACTTTCAAAGTTTGCTCTAATGTAAGCAATATGTTAACCGATTACCGACTAAACCGGTTAATTTTAACAAGTCGACACGCTTATCGTTATGTGACATCAAATTAAATTGTGTGGTTTATTTCTTTAATATAACTTGTTAATCGATGGATTTCAAGTAACATATGACATTTTCTTAAAAAAGAAAAAAAAATAAAGAACAAAAAAAACATCATTATCATCGGGATTCATCTAGCAACCATCATTGTATCCGACGAGTTCAACATGTAAATAAAAAACTTAAAGGAAAAATGTTAAAAAACTAAGGAATGAGGGATCCTCTTGATCCTCATATTCTTTAGTTTTTTACCATTCTTATTTGAACTTTTCTCTATGAAGATAATGATATGTTATTTAAAAGTAAACTTATTTATTTATATGATGAATTTAATTTGTTAACTATATTTACCATTTTAGTTTTCATTATTGTATATTTTGGCATTTTATAATATTTAGTTACAGCTACAACTATTTTCTCAAACACATTTATACAGAAAATCTTATGGTTGTGTTTGGCATACAACTTTTTGAACATTTTGGGAGCTGTAAGCTTTTAGTTTTGAAGAAAAAGCTACTGTCGTAAACCCTTATAAAACATTTAGCTATTAGGCTTAATATTTACAAATTTGAAGATCGCAAATTACGTTTATACCCCTCTCACTAATTAAATAAATATAGTAACTAATAAAATCAAATCAATTTATACTAATTTACTTCTTATAACTTACTTATATATTACACTCTCAAATTCATACCATATTTATATTAATTTAAAGTAAATAATAAATAGAAATTCATTCATTTAACTAAAATTGATCAATCAGACTTTAATTTATAATACATAATTTAAAATGTTTGAACATATAATAATTTTTTTTGTCTTTTTATCATCATTATTGTTCATAACTATTATGATAACATAAATTATTAAATGAAATTAACACAAATACAAAAATACAAAATAAAATAAATAACAATGTAAGTTGATACAACTGTTATCGTTGTACCGATCATCATTATCAACTACTACAATTTTTATTTATTACCGCTGCATAGCGTGAGTTTCCGACTAGTTAAAATAAATTTGTTAAGATGTATTAGCTTAAGCTTTTTAAAATCATCTTAAAAGCTCCAGAAAAAAAAACTCGTTAAAGAAGGATTTAGAATTTAGAGGTAGCTTTTAGAATGCAAATTAAAAGAATGCCCTACTTACAAATAACATGATATCACGCTATTCCACTTGATGTGTTTGTTGGAACTTGAAAGATCTCTTTCCATCTCATTTTATATTGTTGTTACTTTGTTGTTGTTGTTATTATTATTATTTCATACATACATCTAAGATTAAAAAAGGAATATATTATACTATTATATATTTTGTTAAAGAGGTATTCAGTTGTTATTAAATGAATGATACGTTTATATAATTACAGACTTGAAGACATGTACTCATAGTTAATTTACCTATTGCTCTTAATTAACTAAAAATTTATAGAAGTGTAAAACAATAAAAATATGCAGAATATTTAATTTTTAGTAAAAAAAGGTATTGCATTGAAAAGAAACACAAAAAGCTATATTGATGTTTTTTTGTCCTTTTAAGTCATTTTACACATTCTAATACACAATTACAACTATCTTATCAAACAGTTTTATACAAATAACCTGGCTACAATAAAAAAATTACAATTCACAACGTTGCAACTCACAACTACCGGTTCCAGCTGACAAATCACTTTTACCAAATACACTCGAAATGCTTTTTTTTCCATAGATCAAAATATATGGCTCTAATTAGAAAATTGAAAAGCTATGGAACAAAGTTGTAAAGTCTATAAAGAAAAAGGATAAATAAATAAAACCCATCTAATCGGTATATAAACGCTTCTAACACCCACAAAATTTTTACTCTGCTTTCTCACAGTTAAAAGAAATCCCCAATTTTCCAGAAACCCTAGTTTTATTGATAGCAAAATTGATTATTCAGTGATAATTTCACAATGATTCCGTTGTCCCAAAGACTTTCAACTGAAATTCGGTTGTTATTCGAGAGCTTGAACGAATCCAATTCCGAGTCCGTTTATCGCGAACTCTCTCAGGTATATATGTAGTTGTAATTAAATTATGTTTTCTTTACAATCGGTAATGGATTTTATATTATCTTTTCATCTGTTTGTTTTCTCGCGATCGATCTACTGGAAAGATAAAACCCTGGGTGTTTAAATGCTGAATATGACTGTAAGTGGAGTGTGTATTAATTGTGTTGTAAATGAGATTGTTTGGAAATTTACGAACGGCAATGTGTGTGTATGTATATATAAACTTATATGTAGAACACACATGTCTATACACGCACAGTCATTCTCAGAACTTGGACTATTGACCTTTTAAAGAGTGATCATACATTTTTAAGGCCTTCAAAGAAGAGTTATATTGAGAACATTATGAGATTATAACATAATGTGACTACAAACAATTTACTTGCAGTCAAACCAACATATCTTTTTCTGATTAACAAAAGGTTTTGAGACATGCTTTTCTTCTGTCTAAATATAGATGTATCAAGTATGAGAAGTAGGAATATAATTTTGTGATAAAGAGATAAGAAATTAAATACTGATCTCAATGCAAATTGGAGTAACATTAATACCGAAGTTTCAGGTTCTTGATGATGTTTCCACCCTAATGATTAGTTGTTGCCAAAATAGTGTGACGAGTTGTTGGTTTGACTATCTGCACCCTACTGAAAATGTGCTTTGTTGACATATATTTTCTAATTTGTGGAATGCTGTTAGTTGCAATGGATTTTTGGTCACTTATATCTGATAGTTGTGATATGGGGATATTATCTTGCTAATACCATGTGAAGGCGGCTATTAAGTCATAGTTTTGTTTGGGTGCACTTCTCGTATCATTTTTCTAGTTTGTTATTGGTTTGGTTTTAGTGAACCCTAGTTTGATAACTTTAGTACTCATCTAATTGGTTCTCTTTGTTTACTTTGTGGCATCATATGCAGTATGTTGATTATGGAACGGACGGAAGTATTTTGCTTCTTGAGACGTGCTTGGATCACTTTAATGTTTATGGAAGGGACTTGAAAAGTACTCCTCTGGAGCCTTTAGTTTCTTCACTTTTTAGAAAGTTGTTGGAAAAACCACAGTTTAGTACTGTATTCTCTGTGTCAGTAAGGCCAGCAATAGTCACTGAAGAATTTCTGGATAATCTTTCTGTTGCACTGCAATTATCGGCGTATGAGAAGCTTGCATTTGGTCTGGCTTTGACAGATTCAGATAATAACGACATCAGAAATGCTGGTACTGTTTATTTTTTATATATTTATTTCCTTTCTTATGTTCTTCTCAATGCTGTTTAGTTTGAGCTTTTACATATGTGCTCATATGAGAACTACATTTCTTTGTTTAGGAAGAAATTTCTGTATGGGGCAGATTGAGGAATTGTGTGCTACCCATGTCTCTCTGCCTGCCTCTGACTTTGTTCAGGATGTATTACTATTCCTTAATAAATCTGAAGTCCTTCCTAAACATGTGGATTCATTTATGCAATTGTTATCTCTGGTTCAATTTGATAAGGATTCGGGTTTTATCTTAGCTCCTCTCATGTCAGATGAATTTGAAGACTCCAAGTTATTTAGGTAAAGCTATCATTTTGTTTACTTATGTTTTTTCCTTTTCCCTATTTTTAATTGGAGACTAATAATAATCTTTTTAAAATTTTAAATTTCAGGAATATGGATTTTCTCAGTGAAGGCAATGACAATGAGTTTGATGCCATCCTGGCAGAAATGGAGAGGGAGATGAACATGTCTGACATATTAAAAGAATTGGGTTACAAGTGCACCTCAGACGTATCACTTTGCAAAGACTTGTTATCCTCGTTTTCACCGTTAACCGAAGTCACTGTCGCCAGGATAATTGGCACAATTTTTCGGTCTGATGTCGGTCTTCAAGACCATGAAAATGCATTTTCAACATTTTGTTCTGCTCTTGGTAGAGGGAGTTTGTCTGATATGCCCTCATTAACCTCTTGGAACACTGATGTCTTGATAGAATCAATCAAGCAGCTTGTTAGTTCCAGCTTCACTTTTCCTTGTTCATTTTCATTTTCTGTTTTTGGATGAATATTGCAGTTTCCAGTTTGCAAAGTTTACCAATACTTATATGTAAAATATAGGCGCCTGGAATCCGCTGGTCTACTGTAATCGAGTACCTTGATCATGAGGGGTTCTACATCCCAGATGAGGCAGCATTTTCGGCACTGATCTCGTGTTACAGACATGCGTCTCAGGTCTGTCTTTTTGTTCTTTACCTCTAATCATGTTACTGAAATGTACTCATTCAGTAAATAACAATTCAGGATCCCTTTCCTTTGGCTGCTGTTTGTGGCAATCTTTGGAGAAATTCCGAGGGACAGCTTTCTTTTCTGAAGTATGCTGTTTCTGCACCCCCTGAAGTGTTCACGTTTGCACACTGCAAACGGCAATTGGTATAAAGATCCATATTTACTTTTACTGAGTGATTTATCTATCATTGATCGAAGTATTTAGTATTTACACCTATTCTTGCAGGCAAATGTTGATGCAGTCAATAGTTACAAGTTTCAATCTGGTCATGCAAATCATGCGTGGTTATGCCTCGATCTTTTGGAGGTCTTGTGCCAGTTAGCTGAGAGAGGCCTTGCAAATTCTGTTCGATCCCTGCTTGAATATCCTATTAAGCATTGCCCTGAAGTGCTGCTATTTGGGATGGCCCATGTTAATGTATTGTATTCTCACATTGTTGACTATTTTATGTTTCTGTTTCTCCATAAAGATGATTTGGTTAATTTTATATATCTCAAACTATGCAGACATCATATAATCTCATTCAACATGAAGTTTCTTTGGCTGTTCTTCCTGTGATACTTAAAGATGCATCTCCGGGTGGCATTCTGCTCCATCTTTGGCATGTTAACCCTTCTTTATTCTTGAGAGTCTTAAATGATGCGCTGAACATGGATGCAGAAAACATTAACAGAGTCTTGGATATATGCCAGGAGTTAAAGGTCAGGATCCAGTTTTAACTGTCTATGGATATGTAGAATGCACATTATCTGTTCTATTGCAAGTAACTTGTAATACACACACTATTTAATACTGTCTATGTCATCTGGGATGTACCTTCGAAAGTAGCAGAATGAAGAAAATTTTATCTATGCTATGTGCTAAATTATCTCTCTCCGTCACAGATTGTAACTCCTGTATTGGATATGGTTCCTATGTCTTTGGGTATTAAGCTGGCGGCTTTGGCTTCTCGAAGAGAACTCATTGATCTTGAGAAGTGGTTAAGCTCAAATTTAAGCACTTACAGAGAAACTTTCGTTGAGGTATAGTTGTACATTCGGGCATCCTTATCCATGCATCATTATACATCGTTGCACATGGTTTTCAAGAAAATGATATTTAAGATGATAGTGGTGTGTGTGTGTTATCTTTTCAGGAGTGCCTTCGATTTTGGAAGGAGGTGGAGTTTGGTGCTCAGGAATTGTCTAATCGTTTGCATAGCTCTGGTAACATCTGGAGGCTTTGTTCAGAGACAGCTCCCGCGTTTTCAAAGGTTTTACTCGCCTAATATTCGTCTACCTTTTTAATTTGGCTATCTCTAGCCTAAACACTGATAACATTTCCATTTTATTTTAGGTCCTTCAACCACATACAGGCTTGCTCTCTTCTAACCTACGTTCTAAGGAAATGGAAAGACTACTTTTGAAGTTCACGAACAGAAGTTTAAGGATGAAAAATGGTGGTACTGATTCATCAACATCCGAAGTATATGCAGATGATATAGAGACAGAGGCTAACTCCTATTTCCAGCAAATGTTCTCTACTCAGTTGACAGTTGATGAAATGATTCAAATGCTGGCCCGATTCAAGGAATCGTCTGAAAAAAGGTTTGTTTTTCACTTGTAATTTTCTTTGACATAATCATTACTATATTCTGTGTATTATTGTTTATGTTATAGTAATTTGTAGTTGCAACATTCTAAATTTAGAATATCATGGAAGTTGTAAAAGGCCTTGTGACTTCAAAAGGTCTAGCGTTGTATTTAAGTCTGTAGTTTCTAAAGTTAGCTACGATTGAAATGACAACTGATGTTGTTCATACTACTAAGAGCATTTGACTAATGAGAAGACCTCTGCCTAGCTTTTCAACATCCCCGGATTCTTTGAGTACTCTGTTTGAATAAATTTGTTATCACTGTTACTTTCGATGATTTTTATTGGAATTACCTAGCAGAATGCCAATTGAAGATTCTTGCATATATGGTTGATTGAGTACTTACATTCTGACCCATATTACCTCACAGGGAACATTCGATATTTGAGTGTATGATTGCGAATTTGTTCGAAGAGTACAAGTTTTTCAACAGATACCCTGACAGACAACTCAAACTTGCTGCGGTTCTCTTTGGTATGGGCTTATCTTGATATTTTATTATTTAAACTTTTGAGGTAATATTATATACGTATATAAATATGGTACTGTGGGTATTGTTGGTTTTAACTTTTTCTTAACGTGAAGCACTAGTTTCGTAAGTTACCAGTTACGGTTTTTAATAATTTGAAATTGCAGGATTGCTTATTAAGAATCAATTGGTGACACATCTTACACTTGGTATTGCCTTACGAGCTGTTTTGGATGCATTGCGTAAACCTGCAGATTCCAAAGTTAGTACTAACATCTGGCGATGTTGTTCTCTACCTAAAAGCGTTTGTTTTTTTAGCGTTATTAAAGTTGCTTGTATGCAGATGTTTGCGTTTGGTACAACGGCATTGGAGAAGTTTGTGGATCGCCTGACGGAGTGGCCACAATACTGCCAGCATATCTTGCAAATATCACATCTACGTGGTACTAATCCTGAGCTTGTTGCATTCATTGAGAGGGCACTCAGCAGAATCTCATCAGGCCACCCTGAATCAGATGCAGCCCACAATCCTGCTAATGATCAACACCATAATTCTATCCCACTAGCAAATGTTGAGGTAGATCTCTCATTTTATCTTGGTGTATATAATTTTTTTGTTGGTACATGCTCGTACATTTAGATAAATCTCAGATTTGTGAATAGTTGGTAATATGGGAGTTTTTACGTTCCAATTTGAATGATTGTTTGTTTCGACTTGTATATTTCATCTTTCTATTATTTTAAGTATACTTTGATAATTTTCTTCACATAATTATCATCTTATGTTAATCAAACAAGTGATGTTCTAAACATATTAGCATTAAATGTTGCCTTTAATAGCTAATTCTATTTGTAAAATGCGTCAAAATGTGTATGGTATTGATGTACTTTTAATTCATTCCTAACAGTACATTATATTACATATTAATAGGTTTTTCCCAATTGCGTATCAATATAACCTATCAAAAGGCTCATTTATATGCTCACTAGATGGACTATAGTAGATTGGTAGATGGGGAATCACATACTTATTTTTCTTGTAGATGCCGGGTTCATCTTTCCCTGCGATTGGATCTGGTGGTGCCCAGCTTAGTTCTCAAATATCTTCTCCAATCCAGCTTCAACAGAGGAACCAGAGTTATTTAGATGAAAGACACAGAGCCTCTGTAACTTCATCCAACTATATGAAGCCAAACTTACCTACCTCGGGACAAGTCTCAGTGGCTCCATCAACCGATCCTGTTAGCATCCCAAAGGTAGCCACTATGCTGTAACTTGAGTTTAATGAGATGTTTTTCTTCTTGATTAATTTTCTGTTGCTGATCACCATTCAGATCTTTCTTTGTGATATTTCTGGTTTATAATTATTAAATGCAGTCTCAGAGTAGTTCCTCATCAGCCTTGGCTTCTTCTCCTGCATTTGTTCGTCCATCTCGATCAGTTACTTCGGCAAGTAAGTTACTACGTTTTAAACTTTTCTTAGACTTCTTATCCATGGATTCATGTGCTCCCCTGAGTCTGTAGGTCTTCCTTACTTCACCTTCTTTATGGTGTTTTGTCATTTATTATCTGATGCAGGGTTTGGGTCTGCTTTGAATATTGAAACACTTGTTGCTGCTGCTGAACGCAGAGAAACTCCCATAGAGGTAACTATGATGAATTCTGATACTAATTTGCAAGATTATGTTTATATTTAAATACTAAATTACTAATCAACTACGGGGTCTGTTACAGAATGTGATGCTCACTATTTATTTGTTCAAATTGAGTTTGTCTGTGATAAAGTGTTAATCATCTTGGCTTTATAAACAAAAAATAAGTCATTGCTTGGCCTAAATTGCATCTGAGGTTCTATGGTCATTTGCTTCCCTAATATACATCTCCATTACAGGCCCCGCCATCAGAAACTCAGGATAAAATCTCCTTCATAATCAATAATTTATCGGCGGCCAACATTGAAGCTAAAGCAAAGGAATTCACGGAAGTTCTGAAAGAACAGTACTATCCTTGGTTTGCGCAGTACATGGTCATGAAAAGGTGAGAAACTATAGTACTAACTGGAAATTTTTCTTGAGGTATCTAGGTATTCAGTAAACGTGTGACTACCGTCAAACTTATCACGAATGTTTTTTATTAGTTAGGACATGAATGAGTGTCAATGCATGTTATTCATCTCAACATTCTTTTCTTTTCTTTATAAAAAAAAAAAACAATCTTTTCTTTTTATAGAAAAAGATGGAAAATTTGAATTGTATGTTTGCTGGCTGTCCTTGCTTTATTCTACATATTTTTTCTATTGCATTATCTTTGAGATCTTTGATCGCATCTTAATCTGCTAGAATGATCAACGTGTTTTTTTGTGATGGAGTTCTGGGTGTTGTTACTTTGATGGAGGATTTTTAAGCTTTGTTTACTGATACCCTTATGATTCGTTATTTTTTTTGAGTAACCAACTGTTCTTATTGACAGAGCGAGTATTGAACCAAATTTTCACGACTTGTACCTGAAGTTTCTTGAGAAAGCGAACTCAAAACCTTTAACCAGAGAGATTGTTCAAGCCACCTATGAGAACTGCAAGGTACATTTTAATTTTTTTTGGGTGTTCTTAAATGTTGATAATCTGAGCATTATTGGAACTTACTATAATATTATATGGTAATTTGTCAGGTTCTTCTAGGATCTGAACTTATAAAGTCCAGTTCAGAAGAACGTTCATTGCTGAAAAATCTTGGAGGGTGGCTGGGAAAGATCACAATTAGTAGAAACCATGTTCTGCGTGCTAGGGAGATTGATCCAAAGGCTTTAATTATCGAGGTTATACAAATATCTCTCATGTCTAGATGTAGCTGTGCTTTAGTGATCATGTTTAGTTTAAAAAGTGCTGACGTTTATGCTTCATGTTCTGTAGGCATATGAAAAGGGTTTAATGATTGCAGTTATTCCATTTACCTCCAAGGTACATTGTGACTATTTGGTTTGTTTTTTTCCTCTGGTCAAAGGATTGTGGGGTAATATATATATTTTTGATCATTCTATAGATTCTAGAGGCATGCCATAACAGTCTAGCATATCAACCTCCTAATCCTTGGACCATGGGAATTCTTGGATTACTTGCTGAAATTTATGCAATGCCAAATCTCAAAATGAATCTCAAGTTTGAAATTGAGGTATGTATTATTATGCCATATGTGGACTGGCATATGTCAATAACTCTGGCAGAAACCGCTATCTTGGTGATGGTAAACACCAATAAACAATAATGGATTTAAAAGTATCTTGTAGAGCATAAATTTCTTGTAGTTATTACCTTCACGCCTTCTATTTTTGTGCTGTGGTTTTTCAGGTTTTGTTTAAGAATCTTAATGTGGATCTGAAGTTAGTAAACCCATCATCCCTTCTCAAGGACAGAGTGAGGGAAGTTGAAGGCAACCCTGACTTCTCTAACAAAGATGTCGGATCGGGTCAGCAACCGATGGTCGGGGAAGTAAAATCCAACATGGTATCCAGTCTAAATCAAGTCGAATTACCAGTTGAAGTTGGTAATTCATCTCATCCGGGTGGTCATTCGCGAATATTGTCTCAGGTTTGTTATCTATCTCAGGTCATATTCTACCATCTCATTGGCCGAAACTTGAACTCGATTTGATAGCTGAACGAACCTTCATAAGGCGATTTTTTTTGCTCGGGGAATATTCGAGCAAAAATAGCTCGATGAAAGTTCAGCTAATTCTCATCCCTAATCACATATATAACAGTGACATATTACATAGGGCTCGAAAACCTCTATAAGATATCAAGCCATCTTTCAAATTCGAATTTGACTTGTTATGAGTTTTGAGCTATTTTTTTGTACACCACCTTGAGCTTGATAGTGTTTGGCACAAGCGTGTTCGGGTTAATTTCAAGCTTGAATAACATTATAAAAGTTTGACTTGTTTGCAGCCCTAAAGTGTACATTTAAGATATGTTTCTGCGTAACTGCCTTCGTGGTCTAAAAATGATTATTTTGTTTTATTTTCTTTGTTTTGTTTTGGTGGCTAGTATGCTCCTCCTCCCCATCTTCCTACTGCTACTTTAAGCGAGGATGAGAAGATGGCAGCTTTAGGTTTACCTGATAAGCTTCCATCTGCTCAAGGACATCTGCAAGCACAAATGCCGTTTACTGTTGGTCAGGTGTGGTGGAGTTTTGTATATGCATTTTCTCTATTTTTCTTCGTTGTTGAAATGTTAGTCCTCTTTGCAGCTACCTTCAACGAGTATGGACCAGCAAGTTATTATTAATCCTAAGCTTCAAGCTCTGGGCCTCCATATGCACTTCCAGAGGTTCTATTTTCCCCTGACTTTATGATTATAGATGTGGCAATTTCAAACGATTTGTATAGGAAAAGGTTATATCAGGCCGTGTTATATAGGTACTAGATAAAAAATAAAAAAAGTAAGAGAAGGTGTAATGCTTTTAAAGTCAGCCAACATGTCTTCAAGTTTTTACAGTGTCTTAACTATTATTATTATTTTTTTAAAATATATTGTTTTACTAGCAATATAGTTATTGTGATCATACTTGAGAGCTAAGAGACCAACGATTTGCCAAACTTTAGACAAAATTGGGCAAATAAGTGTTGGTCGATTGGCCCAATACGCCCCGAACCCATCTTAAGTTCTTAACCTATTGATTGCTTGCCTGTTTGCATTGCTACCTCTTTGCGGTTATTAAACTAAATATTGCCTGGTTTATACAATTTATTGTTTGTTTTACAGCGTGCTTGGAGTGTCCATGGAGCTGGCTATCAAAGATATAGTTACCAGCATTGTGCAGCGTAGTGTATCCATAGCAACTCAGACAACAAAGGAACTTGTCTTAAAGGTGATCTTATGCTAATCCAGTCTGTTTATTATGTTTAAACTTACAGTAGGTCCTCAAATTCTTGCTGAATAATCTTATACATACAACTTCAGGACTATGCTATGGAGTCGGATGAGAGCCGTATCCACAGTGCAGCTCACTTGATGGTTGCAAGTTTGGCTGGAAGTCTAGCTCATGTGACGTGCAAGGTATCTATTAACTTTTTATAGATTCTTCAAATATGAGTGTTCCTGTATCTTACTTTGTAGTTAACGGTGATATACCCTGTTATTAGGAACCTCTTCGCGGTTCAATATCAAGTCATCTGAGAAACAATCTTCAGGCGTTGAGTTTGAATATTGCAAGTGACCTGCTTGAACATGCAGTTCAACTTGTTACTAATGACAACCTCGACTTGGGCTGTGCATTAATTGAACAGGCTGCAACTGAAAAGGTTAGATTACATAATGGATGATGAAGTTTTGATTTTGTGAGTTGTTGTCAAGTGCTGGCAGCAGACTGGGATTGTTCATATCATGGTCTACATTTGAATGATACTGATAAATTTTGTTGCATGCAGGCTGTACAAACAATAGATAGTGAACTTGCACCTCAACTTTCAATAAGAAGGAAACAGAGAGAAGGGGTAGGGCCTGCCTTTTTTGATGCAAGCGTCTATACACATGGTCACGTAGGGGTCCTACCAGAAGCTCTGCGTCCTAAACCTGGTCGCTTATCCCATTCTCAGCAGCGTGTTTATGAGGTATGACTGTTTTTCTACCATTGATTAATATTAGGTATACAGTTCAATAATAATGGACTCTTTTTGGCAGGATTTTGTTCGCTTACCCTGGCAAAATCCGTCCAACCAGAGCTCAAATGCTGTGCCTGTTGGTCTCTCTGCTCCACCAGGAAGTGGTGCTCTACATCGTGGGTACAGTTCAGCTTCAGGGCAACTGAACTCTGGCATTTTCTCATCTAGCCTGGGAAACTCTGGTATCAACGCTGTAGCACACTCCTTGGATCCTGAAGATATGGAACCTACTTCAGTAAAACTCCTTAGGTTTGTGGCCTCTTATGTTCTCTTTTTTATATGCTTGATTGGTCTAATGGTTTTTCTTTATTAAAGGCCTCGTATTCTTGCTTTTCTCTTATCCTTAATCTTTTCTTTTGATTCCCTAGTGGTTCATCGGTACATAGCGGTATGGGTGGTGGTATTGGTCCGCACAACTTTGAGAACGAAGCTGTTCTTTCTTCATTTTCTTCAGTGTCAGCTCCTGAACTGCACTTACCAGAATCTTCCGGTGTTTCCAAAGTTAGTAAATGTTATAAGCTGGAGCTTAAGTTTGAGAGATTTGTTGCTCATGTCTTTTGCCTGACACTTGTTCTCTATGTGTTGCTAGGAACCGGGACTCTATTCACAGCCTTTGCCTTCGCCTTCTGCTCCAGATCGCAGTGCGAGTGCCTCAGTTGAACAATCATTGACTACTAAAGATGCAGTGGTCAAATACCAGTCTATCTCAGAAAAGGTCCAGATTTTCCTCCCTTTACTTCTTTCTGTCACCTTCTTTACAAGTTTGTTCATGGTATATATGCTAGCTTACATAAGGTGTGGCTTAACACCCTGATAGATTGTGTGTTATGGAAAATGTTAATGTTTCTATCAAGGTAGTTAAAGGCGAAGGCGAAGCCAAGGCGACATGCCTCTTTATTCGCCTAAGGCAAGAGGCGAAAAAAGGCGAACGCCCGAGTCAGCTAAGCTGTTAATCTATGCTGGTAATGTATATCACATAATCCAACTAAAAAATAAAGAGTAAAGACATAATATGAAGATATAAAATATGCATACCTTTTAATATAGTCGTGTTATAGAGAATAAACTCAAAATAGATAAGTTTAAATGAACCAAAAAAACTCATAGCAAAGTAAAAATATGAAAGTTTAAAGGTCCAATACTCTAATCATAAGTGGGTTCTGAAAATTGTGATGTTGAGATGTTTGGAATGTGGAGGATATTGGAAAAGGAAAACTTATCTTTTATATATTTGAATTTTAGAATTAATTTAATCCTAATGACCTAAAAGTTTAAATTATCTATAAATAATATCCATTAAAGCCGTGGCTGCTGGAAAGGAGAAAAGTCCGAAATTCAAAAGTTAGGACGTCAGTGAAACAAAGGCGATCGCCTCTCGCCTGCTCGCCTTCTCGTCTAACTAACAAAGGCGTTCGCCTCGGTAAAACGCCTCGCCAGAGGTATACAAAGGCGAATTACACAAAAACACCTCGCCTCTTCGCCTAGGGTCTCGCCTTTCTCGCCTTTGACTACATTGGTTTCTATTAGGCAGGATATGCATTTTTTTTTGTATCTGCTCCTGTTTATTTTTCTTTTGTTGTGAAACTTCTTGAGTTCTTGTCTGCATGCGGTTTTACAATTTGAATCTTTTAAATGAGGAAGTTTTACATGCTATTTTTCTTTTCGCTATTTTATTTTTTTGTCAACTTGAGAATATAAATATGATGCGGTAGAGCTTACCAAACCTATCATATGTCATTCAGCTGGAATCTCTGATAGCCAACGATGCTAAAGAAGCCGAAATTCAGGTAATGTGTTTTCATATTCATCTTGAAAAATATTATTTTCAAAGTTTGTTTTGCAAAGTGTTCCAATTTAGCTTTGAATACAAAATCTAATTTTACAAAAAAAGTTTGTCCTTTAATTCTTGTTTCGTCAAGTCTATTTGTTTGTGTGTTTTTTGGATAATTTTTTAATTTGCAAAGCACATCAAGTTCTTATTGGGAGGAGGTTGTTTCAGTCTGTTATTGGTGAGGTGCCTGGGGTCATTCTTAGATGCATTAGTCGGGATGAGGCTGCCTCAGCTGTGGCTCAGAAGGTATATTCATTACTATTGTTTTGCTGTTTATGTTTATTACCAAAATGGCTTTTGACATTGCATCCAACCTTGTGATAGGTCTTCCAAGGTTTGTATGAAAATGCAGCAAACGCGGCTCATGTTGGTGCTCATATTGCTATGTTATCTGCCATTCGTGATGTTAGCAAGCTTGTGGGGAAAGAACTGACTACTTGGGTATGTTTATTTCCCCCCCTACCGTCGTAATGCTGCCTGTTCCTTTGGGACTACAATTTGTTATTTTGGTAGATATCTTTACCACTCGCTCACATTTGATCCCGCAGGTAATATATTCTGATGAAGACAGGAAATTCAACATAGATATTACTATTGGCTTAATCCGCAGGGAATTGCTGAACCTTGCCGAGTATAATGTTCACATGGCAAAGCTTCTTGATGCGGGAAAAAACAGTATGTGTACACTTCAACTGGTTAATAATAACTTCATGATTACATCCTTTAAGTTATGCTACAAGACAATGCTTTGATCTAAAACTTTTGACCTTTAGGGGCATGTTTTTGGTCATTTATTTGTGCGTATGTCTGTCCACATGATATAGCCTATGTTTTTATTTATGCAGCATAAAATTACCAACTTCATACTTTTATTAAAACAAACATCATATATAGTAGTTAAGACTAATTTTTATTTGATATATGCAGAAGTGGCTACAGAATTTGCAGTTTCTTTGATCCAAGCATTGGTAGCTAGTGACGCAAGAGTAATATCTGAACTTCATAATCTTGTTGATGCATTGGCGAAGGTTCGATCGTACTTATATATTTACTTTAACTCAATTAAAGCCATCATCCATTCTGATAAGAATAACCCGCAGCTTGCAACAAGGCCTGATGCTCCTGAGGCCCTACAACAGCTTGTTGAAATTGCTAGGAATCCAGCAGCATCCTCTTCTGGCGTTCCTACTGGGAAGGATGATTCAATCCGACAGCCAAAAGACAAAAAGGTGGAATTACTTATCACCTGTTGTTCTTATTGCAGTCACCAGACAACATTCTGCGATCTTAATATTCTTGTTTAATGAAACAGGTGGCTAGCCATTCTGTAGCTAGCAGGGATGACACCAATGTTCTGGAATCTTCTGAACCGGATCCTGTTTTCCATGAGCAGGTATATGAAGCCGCTCTACGCGATATTGTGTAGCGTCTTCTAATTGATATGATGATAGATAGCTAAGTAAATGTATGTATTTAATAGGTATCTCGGCTATTTGCGGAATGGGTCCGGATATATGAACTGCCAGGTGTGAACGATCAATCAGCTGCTCGTTTTGTTCTACAACTGCAGCAAACTGGGTTGTTGAAAGCGGATGATTTATCAGACCGCCTTTTCCGCCGTCTCCTGGTAACTTTCTTTTTTAAATGCATGCACATAACAGACACTTAAGTTGTAGCCACACAGGCCGTATGAAAATAGTTGGGTTTATCTTCTCTGCTTTCACCAGGATATTGTTGTATCCCACTGTATAACTTCCGAGGGTGCTGTCCAATCTCATCAACAAACTCATCAGCCTTTATCGTTCCTTGCCATTGATATCTATGCATCACTCGTCTTTGCGATACTGAAGGTAGGGCCCATTGACTCTTTTGACGTATGACTTCATCTTGAATTTTGATAATACTCAACGTGGTGTCTTTTTCTTTTTTGTTGGAATTGCTAGTTCTCCTCTATTGACCATGGATTAAGCAAGCTGCAACTTCTGTCGAAGGTTTAGATTTTAAATTACGTCAACTTATTTTTATGGTTTTTGATGAGTTGCATATGGTAACTGTGTACTAATACCAATATTGTGTTTCAGGTGTTAGCAGTGACCGTGAGATATATTCAAAAGGATGCAGAGGAGAAGAAAACATCATTTAATCCTAGACCATATTTTAGGTTATTCATTGATTGGCTTCTTGACCTTAATACACTTGATTCAGTCTTCGAAGGTGCAAACTTTCAGGTAATTTCTATTCTCTTTTGAATTTGTTAATGCGTACATCTCAATCAATCTTCATCGTTCAGTTACTAATTTGCCTCTTACAGGTTTTGACAGCTCTAGCAACTTCCTTTCATGCCCTGCAGCCTTTGAAAGTTCCCGCGTTCAGGTTATTTTATGTCATTGAGTTACTCTATACTATTATATAAAGCAAATTTAGTTAACCTCTTCATAGTTAGTCAACTCTTAAAACTCTTGCCCCTTGTAACCAAACACTATATTTGTTAGGTTGTTACTACATAAACAAACACTCAAACATAAAACACATTTTGAAAAGTCATACAATATGTCACCTTTAACCCCATCATCCTGCTACGATGCTAGTCATTTATAAAATATGCTGTGTGTCTAATGTGGGCATATTGATCTTTTTCAGCTTTGTATGGCTTGAGCTGGTAAGCCACAGAAGTTTCATGCCAAAACTGCTGAGTGGAAATGCTCAGAAGGGATGGCCATATTTCCAACGCTTGCTGGTT